>BMAV01025075.1:584816-674615 GCA_019973955.1 Trichonephila inaurata madagascariensis | reverse complement strand
TATATATATATATATATATATATATATATATATATATATATATATTTGTATATTTATTTATCTTGGTGGAATTTTCAATCGTTAATAAAATACATTTTAAAGCGCTGAATTGAGCTGAAATTTTATATACAGGATTATTTTGGATGACAATACAATAACTTAATTATAATTAATAAAAATTAATGGATTAAAACTAATTATTTAAAGAATTACAAAAACAGCCACTTTGGCGACTTAGCGACCCTTTTGGCGACTTGTGTCAAAATTTGAAAAGGTTTTTTTTCCCTCACGTGTTAAAGCATTCACTTGGACTGAAATTAAAAGGACAATACGATACTTTAATAATAATTAAAAAAAAACTAATTACCACTTAATGTTGTGATTCTGTCCTATGTATTTACATATTTATTTTAATTGTAACTATTTAATAAAAAGTAGCTAAAATAAAATTTTTCGTTGTGGATCTAAGTAGGAATTGACTTAAAAACTATTTTTTTATATTACTTGTTTTATCTTTACGACAGTTTTTAAATGAAAAGTTTCTGGCGTTCCATTTCTTTATTCTATATACAGCTCAATTCGTGAGAAAAAAATAAAATTTATCTCAAAGTAATAAATACGAAATCAATACAAAAAAGAAAAAACTCTATTTGGAATCCCATTATCACGAAACAAGTTGTAACAGACATCAGGAACTTTTATTTCGTGTTTTTTTTAAAAATCTGTGTCAATGGTGTTTGCCCTAATACCATCTTTCGAGTGCTTCAATTTCTTTTCGATGTTCATTACTCTATCATAAAGACAATGAAACAGTTCTTCGTATAATTCATTGCTTCAAGGTGGTTTGAATTTTGGGCGGCTATGCTATTTCATAATATTTTGCAACGCGTTAGCTATCAGATCTACTTTGAAGAAAAGAAACGATCGAAAAAGGATAACTATACAAGATCAATAAAGATAAGAAAAATTGGAATATATCGATTTTGAATATAAATTGGATATTAAATGGGGTTATTTGTAACGCTATAAATTTAATTTAAAATAAGAAATGTTAGATAGCTATATTTTCAAATTTTTACTTTTAATATGCTTCTTTCTTCTGTTACATATATATACTTTCTGCTTCCATCTCTAATATGTAGACCCCAAATGTATTCACTATTTTAAATTTATGTTGACTGCGTTTGAAACTGTGATTTTGCCAAAACTTATACAGGAATAATTTTTTTTATTTAGTGCCAGTTCCATTAGAATGTACATATAAAATTGTTTGAAGAATACTATTATAATAAAAAATTATTTAAATGCAGTTTTTTAAAACATTTTCTTTTTATGAAAATTTTTTCTATAATTCTAATAGTATTTTCCCTACATACAGATGAGACTTCTGTACAGAGCCTGAAATGGATTTTTTTTAAACATATAAGAATGGATTTTTTTCATATTTTAATATATACTTGTAGAGAACTTTTAAGAAAACACCGGTTATTATTTTAATTGATCACAACTCTGAAAATAATGTGAATTTTTCAAAAATCTTACTTCGAACTCTGTAGAAAAGTCCTAAAGAGATTCATAAAGAAATATATACCTTTCTGATGCTATAAAACAGTCACAGTCAGACACGCACCAGCTCAGTGAACCATAAGGTACTCTTAAAATTTGTGTCTCACCCCTGGAGGAAGTTCAAGACGAGCGATTCCCCTAAATGTGTTTACAGTGTTCCAGAATGAAAATGTTTGTCCCTTTTTTCACGAGCAAACTGTCACAGGAGCCCTATTTTGGATAAATAAACTCTTTGGTTAATACCCCAATAGCAGGACGCCATTGGCATTTTCATTCTCCATTTGGATGGTTCACTACAACACTGGTCGTCCAAAGAGGAGATTACCTCAAAGAGCATCTCCCTCACTGACAGTTTGGACGAGCCACGAACTACAACATGCCACACCATTGGCGTAACGTACACCTCCGCAGACTGGGAACCCAGTCTGAACAACGCCAAGTACGTATTAGGGCCCAAAACCTAGTTTTACAAGGGGCCCATAATGTTCTGTTACGCTACTGCCACTCATCCAATGGGCACCCAGAAGTTCTGACTTAATACCTTGTTTTTTCTTTCTTTGGGGGTACGTAAGAGACATGGTATTCATCACTCTTTCTGTTGATTTAGAAGAGCTGAAGCAACGTATTAAGCCTCTATTGATGGACTTGATTCAGATATCAGATATCTTAACACGCGTTTGGAAAGAAATGGATTACCGGTTCAATGTATCGTGTGACTAGGGGTTCATTCCTAGAACATCTATGACTATTTCTAAAAAACTTAATATAATTTTATAGAATTCTGTTACAGGTAACTTGTATCTTACATTGTTCTTGATTTATAATGCATTGAAATTGCATACTTCTTTATGAATCATCTCACAAAACATTATAGAAGCATTATTATAGTAATTCGGTATTAATTTTGTCAATACTTGCTTAAAGTAAGGCATTGTATCAGAATTAAAAGGAAAGAACTTACCTTGCAGAGTGACGTTGACGCTATTCAGGCCAATCCTGACGCTGATATCGGCGAAGAGTTTTTCTCTGGAAAAGGCTCTGTAGGGAGTACTTATGGAGGCTTCTGAAACATGCCAGTCTGTGCCATAGTTGGCCACTAAAAGGTAGAACATTATTGCATAGATACCAATGTCATCAGAACAGCAATAATAATTGAGATAACTCTGCAAACATTTGGCGGTGGGAAACTAAATACTAGTATGGTTTTTTTTTCCTTTGAAGCATTCTTTTTATTTTGTACAAAGGGCAAGGAACATGGGTTCAACAAAAATATGTATAGGATCTAATTTGATATCGGTACGCTACACATTTTTGGCAGGATTTTGAAATCGCGCCAAACAGATGTTTGGGGACCTATGTAATGTTATCGTCTTTACTTGGCGAAATTTTACAACTACCGACATCAAATTAGTACCTAAATATATTTATTTTCTCGTGTCTTCAAAGTGTAAGTGAATCGTATATTAATTACAAAAATATGCAGGTGGGACTTTTTTAAATTGTTTTGGAGCGTTTCAAAAATGATCCTATATTGGTGGGGATTTATTATTAAAGTCTCCCTTCAAAATTACAGAACCTGTTACAGTAACACACATACGATGGACACACATCTTGATTATGAACTACTGTCAAGTGACGAAGACGACACATGAACTGGCACCACCCTCTCCTCCAAGCTTCACCAAGATGCCAACGTAAGACTTAAGCTTTGATTTAATGCGGATTATATAGTCCTTCAACACGTGGATCTTTATCAGGACTAAAGTCCATGATTTGACAGAAACAATACCATTTATAAAAATCTCCACCATGAGCACGAGGACAGAAGTTTTAATGAAAAGTATTTCGTTTTTAAAAATGTCAGTTCTCCAATTCTTTTAGCTCTTAATGATACTAATATGCTTAAGGAACACGATTCGATATGTACGCATATCCTTTTTTAATTACCTTTACGTGATTTTTTCTTATTCCTGGTGTTAATATTTTTATAAATTGAGCTTATTACCTTCTAAGTATTAATATGTAGTACTAAAGAATTTCCAGCTAAGCAATTGCATTTCAGAATCAAACCCATAATGGGGGAAATTCGTGAGATCACATGATAAATGAACATTTTTCCATTTCGCCGGCCCAGGTGATAAAATCGCCAAAAATGATACAACAGACTCCAAAAGGAATATTTCTGCAGGTAACTTTTTACCACCACATTTTCAAAACAAGTCGTAGTCTTTTCTCACAATAACGTCTTTTCCATAATACATCAAAAATGGATGAAAAACAATAAGAACTAATATTTATTATTATTATTTTTTTTTGTGTGTATATTGTGTTTTTAAATAACGCCAACTTGGCGAGATTTTAGCCGGTGAAACGGAAAAGTACCGATAAATGCAATCACATGCTCTTCATTAAATTCATAACTGACATTAAACTTGTTCAACTTGTAAAATTTAGATAAAACGAATTTTATAATCCGATTAAGATTTTCAAGTATTGTATTCTTCAAAAAATACTTCGAAACTTTTGAATAAGAAAAATTCTTATATTTGTATTAATAAATCAAGTGCTATTTGTTATTTAAGTGCACTATTGTTGACAAATATGTGCATTTTGAAAGAAAGTGTCCCAAAAACAAAAGTCGTGCCAACAGCGAAACATATGAACTACCGTAAAATCCGGCGCATAACGCGCGCACTTATACTTTCAAGCTGATATTTATAAAAATTTTGGTACATTCACCGTATAACACGCACCTCTTTTACAAAGAAACCTGGATTCTATGTATGCAATGTTCTTACATTTCGAAGTCATTTATTCAAGGTATTGTCCCTGGTTTTTGAAAAAAATAGTATACTTTTAGAGTCAGAATCCCTTAATTTCATTAGGTATCATTTCTTTAAAATAAATTCTACTTCTACGTTTATTGGGTGCTCACTTTTTTAAATTTTTTTTTTATTTTTGAAGCTATTATTTTTTATACTCTGCGTATTACGCGCATCTATAAATTTCGATCTTATTTTTTGTGTTAAAACTGCGCGTTATACGCTGGATTATATACAGTAATTGGAAACGCGTGATTGCAGTTATATGACTATGACGTCGCATGAATTTAGCTCATTACTCATAATTAAACCCAAAATTATTATAATCCCTCAACTTTACATTCCTTACTGGAAAATATAATTCAAAAATATCATTATATAATACGAATAAACTGCTTACATTAAAGCTTAAGTAAAACACACATATGAAATGTAATTGTCACATTTCCGTAAGAATTTAGAGTTTGAAATAAATAACACTGTTAAAAATTTACCTTAATGAAGCTTGTTTTTCTAGGACAAAAAGAAAACTCAAACATTGAAAGTTAATCCCCTTTGATTTAAAAAAAAAAATGCCATCTTAAGTTTATTTTCTTGTTTATGAATAAATTACACTATCACGGCAAAATCTGAAAACTAGTTTTGGGTTAATTGATTCCGCGTTTTTGTTTCTTCGCGTCAACTTCTTATCTTCGTTACAATTTTGATACATTACAAGAAATATCAAAATAAATAAAATTAAGGAAATTGTTTTTGCCTAAAATTGATTTACGGTTAGTTTTCGACAACAAGTTTTGACAGAATATATCAAATAAGACTTCGTAATGAAATGCGTGAAAGAATATTGATGTGTATGTATTGCAAGTCAAAACAAATGAAATTGGTTTTACTTTTTCTTCACACCTAGTTTTAAATAATAAAGAAATTTAAGATAAATTACATTTATGATAATGAAATCGTGTATTCGGTTAACCGACAGTAAAATGTTTACAGCTGTTATTTTTAAATCGAAAAAAAAAAATGTTTAATTTATGTGATAGCAATTTAAATTTTCAATTTGGCAATAAAACTTATACACCAAAATTATTAAAATCCTATTTTGTAACCAACCTATTTAAATTTATAAAGTAAAATCCTATGAGATTTAAAGACTCTCGCACTTAATTCAAAATAAAGAACCAAAAAAGGGAAAAACAATGTGTGCTTCAATTTGAAATTTTTTCAATTCCCCTACTCTATTAGTTCACACTCTCTCTAAATATATTTATTTATCTTGGTGGAATTTTCAATCGTTAATGAAATACATTTTAAAGCGCTCATTTGAGCTGAAATTTTATGTACAACATTTTGGATGACAATACAGTAATTTAATGATAATCAATAAAAATTAATTGATAAAAACTAATTATTTAAAGAATTACAAATACAGCCACGTTGGGGACTTGGCGACCCTTTTGGAGACTTGTGTCAAAACTTAAAAAGGTTTTATTTTCTCACGTTTTAAAGCATTCAGTTGAACTGAAATTTTATATGCACGATTGTTTTGGATGACAATACGATACTTTAATGATAATTAATAAAAATTAACTACAACTTAATGTTGTAATTCTGTCATTTGTATATACATATTTATATTAATTGTAACTATTTAATAAAAAGTAGCTAAAATAAAAATTTTCTTTGTTGATCTAAGTAGAAAAACTGACTTTTATATTTCTTGTTTTTACTCCGATCTATTTCTCATTTTAATCCTTTGGTTAGAAAATTGTCTTTAAAAATTGCTTAAAATAGTTTTGAATGTTGTTAAATAAAGAACAAGGAAAAAACCCCCTACTTTTTAGGTTATATACCATATATTTTATCATTGTAATTAAATGCATGCACCTAGATTTTAAGAGGTATACTCTCATTTAGGAATTAGTTGGTGATTTGATTTTAACTTGCGTCGCATTCTGAAACACGAGGGCTATTGGCGACGAACCTCGTAGTTTTGAACCATGGTCATCTGACAAGGACGACATAATATTTTCCTCTCCTTTTCTCCTAGCTGACGGGGTTTCAGCAGATTCAATGTGTGCATCATTTCTACTACATTGCAGATTTTAAGTTGGCGAGAAGACGGATTTGGCTAATTATGAGAGATTTAGAGGCCCTAACTTTGCGGAAAGACCTCACAATTTTGATTGCTTATAAATGTCACTTCAAAGCAACACGAGGGTTGTTAGCAACTAAACTCATTATTTTGAATCATGATTAAGTGAAGAGGGCAACATCTGAGCTCTGACACCATTGTTCAAGCTTCCTCTCCATCCCAACGTATAGACTTCGAGTCTCGACAGATTTAACGTGCATCAGCCCAGCAGCTTTCTAGTGGCATCGACTTGATAATTCGCAAACCAGAACCCTCAATCATCCTCAAAATTCCGAATCATAATTTATAAAGCCAATAATGCATCTTTTTTCCCTCAAATGGGCTGCATTTTTTGCACACAAGCCTACGCATACACGGTAAGTCCCCCAAGTGCGAGAACCATTTCAGTGGTGGCATCATCTAATATGGAGGCTCTCGCTACTAAATTCTTGACTCTGGATTTTTAATTCAAGCTCTCGTTAGATGTTAAAAATTGCCGTGATTTAATTTTGCCGAGAGTACCAAAGTCAAATCATATGACATGCATGCCTACGATTTTCGCATCCAGAAAATCAACTCCAGCTGGGACCGAACCTGCAAACTTAGGCTTGCGAGGCTTGCATCTTTATAAGTTAGTATTTTATTCTTTTATTTTTTGAGCACACTCTACGATCAGGGCTTGTGTCTTGAATTTTACTGTCTATGAAAGTTCGGAGCTTTAGAATCGTCCTCACGTAATGTTAAAGAATCAAGACAAGTCTTTTCACACAGAAAAATGTTCTAGCGTTAATACTTTATTCTTATCTTCTCTATCCCTTATGTTTCATGTGCAAGCCTACTTGGACTACTGTGCCTCGATTTGAGCGTAAACATTCAGAACAAAAAGATTGTGATGCAATATGATGAGAGCAAAGTTTTGAAACAAACCACAAGCATGTGACACATTTAGTCGAATGATTGCAGATACATTAAGAAGGGGAAACTCTGTGTGCTAGAATAGACACCTGCATATGTAAATATGGAAGAAAATGAGTGTGCTGATTCTTTGGCCAAAGAAGCTCTAGAGACCATGGCCAACATTGTACCATCATCACACTTGCTGAAGCAAATGCTGTGGCCAGATGTAGACTTTTATCCCATTGCTTTAAGAAACAACTCGTAATGGGCTTTGACTCCCCAAGACCTCCTTATAATCGCAAGATTGAGAACTCCTCATTACAAGGGCATGGAAATCCCTCCTGATGAAACACAAGATCTTACAGTATAAAAACTGCCCAGAAATTCAACCTCGCACACTAAAAAATATCTGAGTATCCAGCTTTCACCTCAAGAGCAATACAGCTCGCTGTAACTCCACTATATGGATCCACTGCAGGAGGTCCTTTATAGCAGTGCTCACCCTCCTTTTTATCGCCAAGGTCCAGTTGATAATTTTACCGTGGCCCGTTGAGGGTGGAACGTTGAAAGTTTATATTTTAGATTGTTTTAATTCAATAGTTTTAATTTAATTGTATTTAAATACGCTTTCAGAATAAAATACACTTACTCCAAAAAAGGAATATAAAGTGGTTTAACATGAAATGTAAAGTGAGTACCATGGAAATTCGCACAACCCCGAGATAAATACACCACATGGAATAAAATAGAAATAGTTTAAGGGGTCTCAGGGGTGTTAATTTTGTCTCGAGGGGCGAAAATAAACAATTTTCAAACAGGTATAATTCTTTTAAATTTAAATTAAATGATTCGAATCTTTTACACATTAACAAGGGATTGTGACTTCAAAAAAGTACAAAATATTTGAAATATATAATCATAATTTTAAAAATCATAAGCATATGAATATTATGCAATAAATATTAAGTAATTTTTGCTTTGCACACGCTATTTTCTAAAATAGTAGCCTCTTATATATAAAATTTTATAGAATTATAAAATGTATCATACTCTTTAAACGCTACAGCATTTAAGAATAATATATCTTTAGTATTTGAAAATATTTGAAAAATATTGAAATTTTTCTTTAAGAAATATAATTTATTATTCTATTTATATAAAAATACTGCAGTGAAACATTTAACTTTGTAAATCAACCTATAGCTAGTATAATTAAAGCTACTATTTTAGAAAATAGCATGCGCAATGTAAAACTTAGTATTTCTTAGAGAAATGTTTCTTATTTTTGTATGCTTATAATTTTTAAAATTATGATTATATTTTAAATATTTAAAACTTTTCTTAAACCCAATTCCTTTATAAATAATATGTAAAAGGTTCGAATTATTTAATTTAAATTTAAAACAATTATACCTGTTTGAAAATTGTTTATATTTTCAGCCCTCAAGATAAATTTAACACCCCTAAGACCTCTTAATATTCCTTGGGCTGCCCTGTACCATTTGATCCATGGAGTGGTACATGTTCGCAGCTCGGAGGCTCGGGACCACTGCTCTATAGCATTGGCATCCTTCGGTGGAATCTAGAGATTTTTATGCTTTTTCTTTGCCAAATCCATGGGATACGAGAGCAACAACAGTCGCATGATTGTAATTTTGAGCCGAGTGACTAAACGTATGCAATATTCAGTCAAAGTGAGTGAGTATGAATATGACATGCTTCAAATTCAAAAGGAATAAAAAGCTTTTATCAGTTTGAAATCATATCTGGTAGAAATTGGATCCTGTTTAGTTAGAAATAATTACAAACAACTAAATGACTACACTAATTGATAATTTAGAAATGTATTTATTATACGGAGTAAAACAGCTGTAAAATTTTTTTATGTAAGTGGAAAAAAATCAATTGTTTCTGAAACAAGCTGCTTCGAAAGTTTAATTACCATCTTTGCAAGCCTTATGATTATATGTAATTTATATGCCATAAAATAAAAGGAAACCATTCGTATCAAAAGAATTTCTTTTTGTCATGTGGGAATTTAATAGTTTATGTTGTTGTTGTTGTTACTGTTGTTTCTAATGCCACCTGTCTGACGTAGTCCGATCGAGGAAATTCATCGTGGCAAGGGGCTAAATGTACGCCTGTCGTTGGCCTTGAGCACCATACAGGTGACAGTACGAATTAGTTTGGTGAAGTTCCTGAAGGGACGATAGATGGCAACACCACCGATCTCCACCTCCACAATTTAGACATGAAACTGAAGGGGAGGGAAATATTCTCTAGTCCCCTGCATTCGTGATTCAGCCCACAAGACTTTCAGACCCACTGATTTAACGATCACGTACTCCGTGTGTACTCGGAGAGTATTTGGTGGCATCGGGCATCGAACCCAGGCCTTCCGGTCTGGAGTCCGATGCTCTAACCACTAGGCTAACCCCGGCTCCATTTAATAGTTTCATTGGTTATTAACGTTGCACTATGAAGCATACGAGGGCAATTGTAGAGGTTTCCAGTACTTATGAACCATGACCAAGTGACGAGCATGATACCCGAGTTAGTGCACCATTCTTCAAATTTAACGCCAACGTGAACTCTCTTCAGCAGGTTTAACTCTGTGCATCAGCCCTTCTACAAGCAGAATCTTTATTGGTATCAAGACTCGACAACTTGGCGACACATTTGGTAGCAAAATGTCGCCAAATCACCGAATTCGATGACAGAAATAGATGTCTATACTAAAGTCTAAGAGAAATCAAGAGTGATTATTTGATGGTTCTTCCCAGCTTATATAAGGGAAGTAACAGGTGAATCTAACATCAATTAGTGACTGTGCGTTTCATTTATCTTATGTGAGATTGTGATTACTGATGTGAGTTGTCATGTGTAATGTTTGATTTTTAAGTCTGTTATGCAGTAAATTTATATATTTGTTATTTGTTTCCTGTCAGATTAAAGTTTATTGTAATTACTAGAGAATTGAAAAATAAATTACGGGATTTGTTGTGAAAGAATCGGCTTGTTTATAATGTCCCGTTTCTATCTCTTAAAAACAATCTAATAATAGGATAGATGTACTATAAGCACAAAAACTTCATATCCATTCGAAAATATTTTCCTAATGAGAAAGTACTTCGAATGAATGTTGCTTTTAACATCTTGCAAAGACAGCCTTTGCCTGTAAACTATTTGCCCTTTCAATTATTTTGCTAAAGTTTTCTCGGTATCTTTAAACACGTCTGAATTGGATATTACAATTAAATTACTAATCTAAAAACAATATACTAATTTTAGTAATAAAAAAAAAACAGAAAACGGATGAATTTTTTAAAAAATTTTAGAATTAAAATTTTTATATTGGTTATCTAAAAATATAAATCATTCAAACAAGTAGAAGCATTTATATTTGCTTGTATTCAAACCGTACATAATAAAAAAATGGCTTAGAAATTTTTATCTGAATATTGTCCGTAATTTTATTTTATAAATCTCTATAGCAATTCACCGTGCAAGCAGAAATTTTATGACTGAAATAAGAAAATAAACTGCTAGTTAAATAGTTTTATTTAGCGCTGGCTCATATATTAGATTTAATTTTATTTACTTCGATTGACTTATCTTTATTCTTGTAATTTTAAACTCTCTATATGATTATATATGAGAGATATAACACATTTGACTATAGCTGAAACAAGTAATATATATAAAAAATTTAAGCCAATTTCTACTTAGATCAACAGAGAAAAATTTTATTTTAGTTACTTTTTATTAAATAGTTACAATTAATATAAATATGTATATGCCTGTGACAGAATCATAACATTAAGAGGTAATTAATTTTTATTAATTATCATTAAAGTATCGTATTGTCATCCAAAACAATCTTTTTATTTCATTTCAGTTCAACTGAATGCTTTAAAAAGTGAGAAAAAAAACCTTTCCAAATTTTGACACAATTCGCCAAAAATGATGCCAAAGTGGCTGCATTTGTAATTTTTTAAATAATTAGTGATAATCAATTAATTTTTATTAATTATAGTTAAATTATTGTATTGCCATCCAAAATAATCATGTATATAAAATTTCAGCTCAATTCAGCGCTTTAAAATGTATTTATTAACGATTGAAAATTCCACCAAGATAAATAAATATATAAATAAATAGAGAGAGAGTGCGAGCTAATAGTAGGAATTGAAAAAGGCTTTGCTTTTCAAGCATTTAATTTCAAATTTCTGTGAATCTAATTTTTAATTTAACGGGTTATTATATGTAAATTCTACAAATAATAGTATTTATTTATTTATTGCATAAATAAAAGTTAATAGAAACATGCAATAAAATATTCCTTGAAATATAGAACATTCCTAATTCCTTCATTAAACGTTACATTTAGTTACGTTTAAAATTTATTAAAGAGAAAAATATCCAGCCAATATTTGTCCTGTAAGTTCGTTATTTTCGAAGAATTATACTTGACCTATTTTTGTTAGGGCAAATAACATTCTCCATTTCTAAACAAAAAATTTGTATACAACTTTTTCCCCGTAAAAGTTCTTATAATAATTATTGGAACTTCTCTCTTTTTCTCTTTGTTACTAAATCTTACAACTCAATCTGTACCATAATTTTAGACCATACAATTTTAATCATATTTACGAAATATCTTTCTCTTATTCATGTAACATTAAACATTTATAAATCACATATAATTTAATCACGTTTCATAATTCTACGACTTTCATTCAAGACTTGGAAACCATATTAAATGACATAAATTTCATAAATCAATTTCCCCTCAAAAAATATTTTTCTCATTTACTTAAAAATAGTTTAGCTCGAATGTAAACATTGAAGCAAAAAGTCATTTCCAACCAAATAACTCAAAGAAACTGTCAACACGAACCATAAATCGGTTGCCACTCGGTGTTCTAAATATTTTTAAAATAACGCATATGCACTCACCTATTTTTTTTCTTCTAACTTTATCTTCACCTCTGACAGGCGGCACTTTAAACTGAACGCGTCAAAGATTTCACCCGCGACAATACTACTCGTTATAGCATTACGTATTATTAACACTAAGAACGTGACTTTCCCGTTATTACCATCCGAGCATAAACAGTCCGGTTACGCTTTTTCTTTTATGATGAGCTACCGAACCGTGAAAACTCCCAGAAGTTTTTGTTAAACGGCAGAATTAATCTTTCTGCGCACATTCTACCAATACAATGCTTTCTCGAACACTTTTTCTTCAAAACAAAAGATTTGGTAAACAAAATAAGCTATGGGTAACCATATACAAAAAAAATTTGATTAACATTTCTAAAATAGTTTTTCATTTTTTGTTTGTTAGACATCAAATTTCGGTAATGGATAACTTTAATGAGCAATAGTAATTCAGTAATACTGCCTGGGAACTTCCTGGACAAAGATGTTCGAATGAGTGTTTATTAACGTGTAAGTAGTAGCTTCTCAAACTTTCAATGTTTGCGACCCAATTTTCAACCATAATTTTCATGGCGCCCACCTCCATACAATAATGTGTTGTGAATTCAATAATATTTTGGTGATAAGGCTACAATTCGACTTTAGTTATAAACTGCACAAGTTGTCAAGATAAGTATTAAATTTTGCATATAATTTTATATGACAAGCCCATGGGGTTACTAGTAAGTATTAAACATGTTCTTTAGTATTGATGAATTAATGATCAAATGCATTGTAAAGTACTGATATATTTATATCATCGTAAATGTGTATTTTTCCCTCAGAATGTATTTTGTTCAGTTTTGATTTATTTCAGTAAATTAATGTTTTAAAATCTTTTATTTTTGACTTTTCGATATGCTCACGCCCCCTGATAGGATTATCACGACCCCTTAGGGGTCGCGCCCCACAGTTTAAAAAACGCTGTAGAGCTATGAAGCAACACGAGGGCTATTGGCGCGACGAATATCTATAATATACACTCCCTCACTGAACTACCACACCATACCAACTGGATGACGTTGAACCTTGACAGATTAAACGTTTGCACCAGCTCCTCTTCACGGCGGGTCTTCAAAGGAATTAGGGCTCAGGACTCGAACCCGCGACACTTCTACTATGAGTTCGTGATCCTAACCTCTAGGCTACCGTGATCATTATTGTTTTGTATAATATCTGAAATAATCGTATATTTCTGCCCCATTTTTTGTTTATTTGGAGTTGAGTTGAGTTTGGTGTTTTATGGCGCAAGAGCCAGTTTTGGCTATACTGCGCCAAACATTCATAGGTCTGTGGTCTGGACGGGAAAAGGAGAATTGGATGACAAGATGGAGGGTCGAAAATAGAGGATCACTGTAAGAATTTTTGAGGGTCGTGACCCCCGTGTTTACAAGATATGTAAGCCCTTAGGAAGGAAAGATCACTAGGATACTTCGGGATTATGGCACCCGTACCCACCTAAAGAAGGTGAGCCCCTGAGGGGTTATTTATTTGGGAATTAAGATGGAAGAAAAATTAGTATATATCGCACTTGATCGTCGACCTATGTTTCATGCACTAAAAGGAAAACTCCGCGAATGATAATCGTATACATTGACATCTCAATGAGCAAAAAATGTACTTCAAGAATTATTTGAAAACCTTGATGCTGATACTGAATTTGAGAGATTTGTGATTTTGCCTTCTTTTAGAAAAAAGTTCTATTCAAAATACCCCCCAAAATTAAAAGATTCAAATCTCTTGCACATGGCTAACGGATGTTTTTTAAAAAAAATATTTTTATAAGCTACTTTTTTTAGATTGTTGTATTTACCGTGTACTGACCTCTGTTTTCATAAATTTCTTTGGCTGTAATATGGAGAAATACTTAATTTCATCATCTCATCTGAGAATATAAAATATTTCTAATTCACTATTCCTTTTGAGAGTTCATTTAAAAATTATATTTTAAAAATTTCATGTGGGGAGAGGAGAAAAGAAACAGAAGATATATAAATGCCTTTCAATAGCACATAGTGGGCAGTAGTAAACATCCTACCACTAAAGAAAGGGGTTTTAAAAATAAAAATGATTTATTTATATATAATACGCTAAATTAATTCATTTTCTTAAATGTCTCTTCTCCAAATATATTTTTAATATACCATTAATAGAAAAAAAATAGCCCGGTAAAGGGTTAAAAAAGAATAATGTATAAATTACTTATAATCCATTTAATAAATAATATTCATTCGATAATTCCAGCCCAATCAATTTAAAAATGATAAATTGGCAACCAACCAAACGAAATTCGTTTTAAATGAAGTCATGAGCGATGAATGATCGTGGAAAATAAACCATCCTTTGACTTGGCCTATTCAGCCACTGGACCAACAATCTGCCTCGAGACAGCTGTCACTGTTCGTTCAATATGGTTACTATGTTAGGTCAAGGCCTACATTAGGAGCGTGATTATTCTAGCGAGACCTTGGTCATCTTTCGTGAGAAAAAAAGATATAGGGTCATCATCAAAAATGGGAATACTGTTCGTGGTTTTATTATAAGGGTAAAAAAAACAAAACTTGTAAGTGAACACAAGTTGGATTCTCGGTTATGTAGTATGTCTTTAATTAGATACGGTTAATTATTAAAGAGAATTTTGAAGATTATTACATAAATATCATATAAAGATAACTACTTTGGAACAAATATTATGAATATATGGCTTTGATAAAAGTCACTGAATTTATAAGGAAGTCATTTGCATCTGTCAAAATATGTTCCTTTTATGTCCCTTCTCAATATTTTACCTCACACGTATAATCCTCAATAATAATTATATATGTAAACCTACTAACATTTCCTCAAAAACAAACTTTTAAGGTATCCGACTACGTTCGGAACCGTGATTTTAAAAAAGCGCATAAATGGATAAGTTTCATGATATTTGCTGGCACTTTTAGATTAGAATACATGTATAAAATTGTTTTAAGGACATTATGACAAAAAAAATTTATTTAAGTACAATATTTTGGCACAAAATTAACTTAGAATAACTTTTCTTTAAAGCGTTCTTTTATAAAAAAAATGCTTCTATAATAATAATATTTTGTGCTTAGATAAAGTAAGGACTTTTCCAGAGAGTCTCAACTAGGATTTTTGAAAAATTCACATTTTCAGAGTTACTACCCATTGAAATAATTATCGGCGTTTTTCCTTAAAATTGCTCCTCTTTTGTCGTAAAATATGGATAAACCCACTTCTAAGTTAAACGTTTCAAAAATTCTAGTTGAGCCTCTGTAGAGATGTCTGAGCTATATACAGGCAAAATATTATAATAGAAGCATTTTTCACAAAAGGAGAACATTTTGAAAAAAGATTATTCTAAGTTAATTTTTGCCAAAATATTCTATTTAAATATTTTTTTTTTGTCAAAATGTCCTTAAAGCCATTTTATACATGTATTCTAATATAAGTGACACTAAATATCAAAAATTATCCGTTTATGCTCGCTTTTACAAAATCACGGTTCCAAACTTAGTCGGATACCTTAAATGGTTTTCGATTTTTTACCGGAGTATTTATTAACGTCGCACTGTAAAGTAACATGAGGGACACTGACAACGAACCTCTTATTTTTGAACCACGGTGAAGTGATAAGGACTACATCTGAGCTGCACCCTCTTCTAACTTCCACGCCACGCCAACGTGAGAACTTTGTGATATGAAAAATTTAATATGCATCAGTTCTTCTACACGGCGTATTTTCCGTGGCGCTACGGCACGAACTGGTGACACCATCCACGAGTTCGTGATCATGACCTCTAGGCTACCGCAGCAATTTTTTAGTTGAGTCACTAATAAGGTTTGAGAGTTTGTATGGTCGTTAACATCATTAAGGTATCCGACTACGTTCGGAACCGTGATTTTGCAAAACCGCATAAATGGATAATTTTCATGATATTTAGCGTGACTTAGATTAGAATATATGTATAAAATTGTTTTAAGGACAATTTTATAAAAAAAATTTATTTAAATACAATATTTGGGCAAAAAATTAACTTAGAATAACCTTTTTTCAAAATGTTCTCCTTTTGTGAAAATACTTTTTGTGAAAATTCTATTATAATAATATTTTGCCTGTGTATATAGCTTAGACCTCTGTACAGAGGTTCAACTATGATTTTTGAAAAATTCACATTTTCAGAGTTACAACCATTTGAAATATAATTATCGGCGTTTTTTCTTGAATTTCTCCCTCTGTTGTCGTAAAAGCATGGATAAACCACTTCTAAGTTATATATTTCAAAGAATTCTAGTTGAACCTCTGTAGCAAGAGAGGAGTTTAAACTATATACGAGCAAAACTATTATAATAGAAGCATTTTTTACAAAGGAGAATATTTTTGAAAATAATTCATTTATGTTCTTTTTTGTCAAAATATTATTACTTGAATAATTTTTATTGTAATACTATTCTTAAAACAATTTTATACACATTTTTCTACAATCTAAGTGGCACTATAAATATCATAAATATTATCCCATTTTATACACTTTTCAAAATCACGGTTCCAAATCTATAACATAAATAATGATTCATGCGCTTCAAAGGGAACTAAATTTTTAAAATTAAAATTATAAAAACTACTATGATTAATATTTTTCCTGGATTTCTAAAAGGATGGTAGTAATTTTTGTACTTAAAAATATATCTTTTTCTACACTTACATTTCCAAGTAGTAAGATTTTGCTATTTAATCCAACTGTTTAAAGAATTTTCCTCCAAATGTTTTGAAAATTGTTTTTAGAATAATCTTGCTTTGAGAGTACATTTGCCGAGCTAATACTCAAAATAAATAATTTCTATATCCTTTTACCTACTCCTAAAGTTTGTTTGCATATCGCCAAGGATATGCATGCCAGTTTGAAGACTGATTTATGTATGCATTTTCAATGAAAATATATAAAATTATCTGAATTTATTACCAAAAGAAAAGTTTAAAGTATTCATTTTTCATATACAGTCTGAAATTTGCCAACAATTCGATTCAGAAATTTGGCTTCATAACAATGGTTACCAATAAGTATAATTTAATTTCAATACAGAACCATAGCTGTATTTTTATTTGCAATGCTCCAGTGAACATATTATGATTTAGTCACAATTCCCAAACATTAGCAATCATTCGATTTATTTTATTCGCACTCAAATCAATTATTCAACAAAGGTCAAAGTATTGGAGTGATTATTAACCCCTTAGCTGCCACCAGCGTATACATACATCTCACCCAACCGGTGCGTTAAATGCCTTGCACGTATCTATACATCTTTCCGAAATACTATCCCTTTCTTTGCACTGCTATCATTTAAACTTTCCGAATACTTTAAAATGCATTAAAATAACCTTGACTGTGCTTGCGAAGGATTTACTTATTTCAGAGAGAAACTTGCTAATTTATCCCTTTTCTTTTCCCTCCAATACATTGCATACGCGTGTCTATATGAAAAACGGTGGCACTGGAGTGAGTGAATATTAAAGTCACACTGTTCAGCTACACAAGGGATTTTGGCGACGTACCTCGTAATTTTGAACCATGGTCAAGTGACGAGGATGACACCCGAGCTGGCACCCCTCTCCTAACTACCACACCACACCGTGGCACTGGAGAGAGAATCAAGTAACTTTCATTCGGCAGTTACGGGGTTAAATTACTCGATTTATATTAATTTATTACTAACATATTTTCATGCTACAAGAGGGCTATTGGCGGAATTTCCAAGACTAGCTAACTTAATCAAAAGGATTTAAATGTACAACACAACACCTGGATAATAACTACGCCAGAACACAACCTTCATTGAGCAAAAACTATTTATTTATATATATATATAATTTTATTTAAATTTATTTCATACTGTGAAGCTACACTAGGATGCTGGTGACGCTTTTTAATTTTGAACCTTGCTTAAATGGCCAGTACAACACCCAAGTTACCCCGCCCCTTCTCAAAACTTGCACACAACACCAACGGGGACACTTTGAGCTTCTTTATACGATAGGTCTTCAGTTGAAATAGGTTTCGAACTCGTGACTCGACAATGCCGGCCACGAGTTCGTGACCATTGTCAATTTAAATGAAAAGAAAAATAAATGAAGGTTGTGAAACGCTAACGATGTACAGTGAAATACGTTTAACTCGAAAACACTTAAGGTTTTTTGACTACGTTCGGAACCGTGATTTTAAAAAAGCGCATAAATGGATAATTTTCATGACATTTAGTGTCACTTAGATTAGAATGTATGTATAAAATTGTCTTAAAGGACATTGTGACAAAAAAAAAATTTAAATACCATATTTCGGCAAAAAATTAACTTAGAATAATTTTTTTTCAAAATGTTCTCCTTTTATGAAAAATGCTTTTATTCTAATAATATTTGGCCTGTATATAGCTCAGACCTCTGTACAGAGGCTCAACTATGTTTTTTGAAAGTTCGCATTATTTTCAGAGTTACAACCCATTGAAATATAATTATGGCTTTTTTTTTTTCTTAAAGTTTCCCCTTTTTCGTAAAACATGAAAAAACCCACTTATATATTTAAGTTATATATTTCAAAAATTCTATTTTTAGCCTCTGTAGAGGGTCGAGCTATATACAGGAAAAAATATTAAAACAAACTTTTTTCAAAAAAAGGAAACATTTTAAAAAGGGGTATTTATGTTTTTTTTTAAAAAATATTGTACTTAAATAATTTTTTTATTGTAAAATATTCTTAAAGCAGTTTTCTATACATTTTCTAATCTAAGTGACACTAAATATCAAATATTTTCCATTTATACGCTTTTGCAAAATCACGTTTCCGAATAGTCGGATACCTTAAGAAGAAATATTTGTTAAAACGAAATACAACGGTTCCCGACAAACTACTATGTATTTTCACGTATTTTTTTCCTCTTAACTCGAAATGAAAACCACAACACGAAAAGATTTCCCTTCTGGGAAAGAGCAAAATACGGAAAACAGCAGCCGGATTAGACTGTCCTAATGTATTATCGGAAGAAATCGTTGCTGTAGATTATGGGTGTACAGCTTTAATTACGACAGGTAAAGACATTTTGGAGTACTCCCATCGAATTTAACTGCTTTATATATTCTATTCTTTAAGGCAACGTCCGCATAAGAATAAACACCCTCAAAAAGTAAGTGTGGCTTCACGCATAGAATACTCAATAACAATTCAAGGAATACGAAATTAAAATACCCTTTTCAAATTAAAGAAATTCCAAGTACACATGCCAAAAATATCAAGTTCATTAGCATTAGGAGTTTAACTACATTTGTGTTTTCATGAAGACTGTTTTGATCTGCATATCAGTTCAATAAACTTCAGCTCCACCTACGGAAATGCTTTGTATTTTTCGATTTCTTAAGAAGGGTTCACAAAAAAAGACGCCTTTCTACGATTGGCGAGGTTCGGGAGTAATGAAATTATGAACCACGCCATAACAGGGTACGATCACCGAACATTAGAAGTATAATATCACTGAAAGTAATACCACGCCCTCGATTTTTAAAAATATATATAATAAGCATTGTAGGGCATATTCCTTTAAACAAAACAAATTCTTTAACAAAAAAAAGAAATGAAATTCTAAATTCGCATACAATAAATAAAATATTCCGTACATCACATTAAAATATCGTTGAAACGAACACTGGAATGCAAGTTTTTAGGTTAATTTTTTGATAATAGTAGCTCACAAAACTAGTTAGGATTTTGTTCTTTGATATCACAGAAAAATAAAGCTCCGCTCAAAAAAACTCTAAAGCAGTGATTCTCAACCATTGTGTCGCAACACTTGTGTGTGCCGCCAAATCTTTTAAAAATTATTAATTATAATTTGAGAGGGGAATAAAAGCATGGAACCGAATCATTCGGCTGTTTTATAGAAATAATTATTCACAAAATTGTTGTTGACCACTGGGCAACACTAGGAGAAAGAATTATTCATTACTTCTCAAATTTAGATGTAAAAAATAAATTTGATTGGGTTCGTAATCCATTTGAGATAACGGATATATCTGCATATGAATTAACTTTGAACGAAGAGGAAGAACTAATTTCACTCTGTTATAAACGAGATTTAATTTATAAGCATTCAGAAGAGCCAATTCATTTTGGATTAAAATTAGAGGTGATTATCCAGCAGCAGCAAAAAAGCTTTAGGAATATTTTTACAATTTCCTGCATCTTATTTGTATAAATTCAGATTTTTAGCCTTAACAAATATAAAAACGAAAAAAAGATCGAGACTTTTCAATGCAGATGATGAAATGAGAGTGGCATTATCATTTTTACGACCAAATATGAACGAAATTATCAAAAATCATCAGCTGAAATTTCGCATTAAATGTATTCATACTATTAATTTGTAATTAATTATTCAACAAACATTGTCTTTATCATACACATTTTATTTAACATTGAAAATTATCAAAAGTAATTATAGTGTAATATAGATAAATATATAGATAGTATCTTTTAAACTTATTTTATTGTTAGCATGCCGTCAAATTTTGAAATAGTTAAAAATGTCCCGGAAAAAAAAAAGTTGAGAATCATTTTTCTCGATATTTAAGTATTTAGACAAACGCATCTTGTATGCTATACCAAATATATCTTGGAATAACCAATAAACTGCTAACGAATTTAAAATGCACTATAATTCATAGCATTCCTTTTTTTTTTAAATTATGATATAGTATATATTATTAGTTTATAATATTAATTTATTGCTCATATTAAAAGATAAAATTTTATTAAGATTATATTTCATTAAATTCTAAGACAAAATATTTGATGTTAAATTAAAGCAAGGTCTATGTTTATAGTATTCTTTTATATTAGTTAGCAGTATATTAATTTATATCATGATAAATGATTTGTTTATAGTATTAGCTTATACTCTGTTAATATTCCAAGATACAAAATGAAACGACATAAAATGTTATCATAGCCTGGGATATTAATTTTTATCAGCATCAAATATTTATCCATATTTAATAAAAAAATGTAAAGTGGATTAGATTATTCTTAACATTACAAAGCATAACCTATTTTGAATAATATTTGATTAAATTGTAAAATTTATGAAATCGGCACATTAAATCGAATTTTATATATTGAAATATTAAGAACAAACCATTTTAATAAAGAAAGATTCCTAAGACATGTAATATTTTAAAAGGTCTAATTTTGATGCGATTATGAACTGATACTTATAAAAATTTTTACCAAGTAGCCCTTTAATGTTTAAAGTTGCGCCTTTTATGTTACGGAAAATATTTAAATGAAATCCAATATATTTAAATATCTTCGAAAAAAATCATTTTTAAAAGATTCAGACACAGTAGCCCACAAAAGTATGCGTACACTTGCAATTTTCTACAAAATTTGATGTTTACGATGAATAAGAATTAATATATCAGAATTGTAATTTGCTTTTATGATATCTGCAACTTGTTCTTAGTGGAATAATATGACAAAAAAAAATTTTAGAACATATAACTATTAATTTAAAAAATTAAAAAAAAAACTATTAAAATTACGCCACAAAAGGCTTCGTACATTTAAAAAAAAATCTCAACATAGCTTTAAATATTGTATTTTTTTTCTTAATACTTAGTAGGATATATTTTAGCGTACACAGTAAATTTTAAACGTCTTGGTATAGATTTCATCAGTTTTTTTCTAATTTCCGCATCGATGTTCTTCCATTCTTCTGTCATTGATTTTACCTCACATTTTGTTTTTTATAGGTCGTATTTTTTTTAAGTCAAATTCTCACGAGAATATCTTATACTGGTCATAAATCAGGTGATTTAGGAGGATTTTTCAGATTTGGGACAGTTATAGAGACATCAGTGGCGTATATTAATAGCAGTACACGTGGTGTCACTATCCTGTTAAAAAATGAAGTCGTCTACAGAATCCAAATTTTGGTCGGATAATTTAAAATATTTAAATAGAGCTCATGATTAACACCATCAAAAAATACAAATTACCTAACCCTGAAGCTTATTTACACCCCCACGCAAGAAAACCTCCACCTCCATGCTTCACTGTACCAACTAGATTCTTGGGATTAAGTTTCAGAAAATTCAACACATTGAGAGCAAATTGTTTGCAATGAGAGAAAATTCAACGTTTTTGGATCCGATGGGCGTATAATAATTTGTAGAAAAAATTGAGGAACTTAATCCCAAGAATTTAATTGGAACAACACGTCCACCATGCTGAAACATGGAGGTGACGTGTTCTTGTGGGGGTGTAAATCGGCTTCAGGGCTAGGTAATTTGGTATTTTTTTATGGTATTGTGAATCATGAGTTCTATTTTAATATTTTAAAGAACAATTTGAAATTATCCGATCAAAATTTGGATATTGTAGATTACTTCATTTTTCAATTAATGGCCTCAAGTACACTGCTCTCAATGTACACCGCTGGTGTCTAACTGTCCCGAATTTTGAAAAACCGTCTTAAATCACCTGATTCATGCCTAGTGAAACATACTTCATGAGAATTTGATTTTTTGAAAAAGAAAACATGATATAAAAAACAAACACATTGTGAAGTAAAAACAATCACAGAAGCATGGAGGAACATAGATGCAGAAATTACGAAAAAACCGATGAAACCTATACCAAGGCGTTTAAAAGTTATTGTGGGCGCTAAAAATATATCCTCTACTAAGTATTAAATTAAGAAAAAAATACAATATTTAAAGCTATGTCGATATTTTTTAAGTGTACGAAAACTTTTGTGGGCTACTGAATATGCAAAAACAGCTGCTTTCAGAAGTATTTATAAAAATTTGTGCACAGTTCAAAGGAAAAAGAAAAGTGCACGTTATTTGACTTTAATATCAAAAAAGACAAATTTTCAGGAATTTTTCTTTATATTAAAAGTTGCAAATTAGATTCTGCGGTACACCGTATTTTCAGAACGAAAAGTGATTTGATAACGTCATGAAGGGTTAAGTTTAGTAAAACTAACGTCGAAACACAGGCGGCTTGGATAGACGATGCAAATTTTGAATAGAACATTTTCGTTAGAGATTTCTTTAAGGAAATAATTGATTTACAAAAATTTTGGTTCATGTACACTGGAAATAAAGCAAGACCCATTAAGAAGTCTCGGGGTTGTTAACTTCGACTCGGGGGTGAAAAATACAAACAATTTTCAAATAGATATTCTTTGCAATTAAAATTAAATAATTCGAATCTTTTACTCATTATAAAAGAATGAGGTTTCAAAAATAAGTACAAATTTTTTAAAAAATAATTATAATTTAAAAAATTATAAGCATATGAAATTAAGAAACATTTCTGTAAAAAATATTAAGTAAATTTTACGTTGCTCATACTATATTCTAAAATAATAGCCCTTGATGTATAAATAAAATTATAAAATGTACCATATTCTTTAAACCCTACATAATTTTATTATGTAGTGTATTTCAAAATATTTGAAAAATATACATTAAAATTTAAAAATTTTTTAATGTATTTCTTTAATTTTTAAATGTAATTTATCATTCTATTTATATATAAAAAAATAGCTACAGTGTAATAAGGATACATTTAACTTTATAAATCTCAACTTATTGTGTGTGCTATATATATAATTATAACTACTATTTTTAAAAATATGATGCGTAACGTAAAACTTAATGTTTCTTACAGAAATGTTTTATATTTTCATATGCTTATAATATTTTAATTTATGATTATATTTTAAACATTTTACACTTTTTTGAAGCCTCATTCCTTTATAAGTATTGTGTCAAAGATTTGAATTATTTAATTTTAATTTCAAGGAATTATATTTATTTGAAAATTGTTTATATTTTCAGCCACTAAGGCGATTTTAACACCCCTGAGATGCCTTAAAAATGATTTTTTGTTCAAACTTTCTTCACGAAAAAGAAAATTAATCCCGAATTTTAATTTAAAATAGATTACCAAATGTTGCTTCGTATCAAAATATTTCTGAGCTAAATTTTATTTCCTTCAAATGACTAATTACAAACTACAATATTTTTTTTTTAATTGGAAACTCAGTTTGAGATAAATTTCTCATTGAAAATATCCTTTATTGGCCAAAGAAGAAAGCAAATTGTATTTCAAATTCAAAACGTGAATAATACTTTTCAAAATGAATCAACCTAAAAAAGAGAAATTAATCAAAAATGATCGATAGGGATTGAACTTCCTCAATGTTGTTTTCTTTAAATTGTAATAAAAGTTTCGTTTTTACCCTTGAAATTTTTTTTAAATAGATATACTGTTCTTATTTAATAAATTAATGAAAGTTCCTGCCAAACCAGCACCTTATCTTTAATTCTACATATGTTTCTTATTCTAAAAATCCAATTTCTTATTCTTATTTTAAAAAAACTGCACAACTATTACATAACTACGTATATCGATAACGTAGTTAAACACAAAAACAAATAAACTTAATTAACTCGTTAA
The DNA here is from genome assembly GCA_019973955.1 of Trichonephila inaurata madagascariensis. Classification (NCBI taxonomy): domain Eukaryota; kingdom Metazoa; phylum Arthropoda; class Arachnida; order Araneae; family Nephilidae; genus Trichonephila; species Trichonephila inaurata. Next base: position 649,695 of record BMAV01025075.1, on the reverse strand, counting down.
CTAAAACAAAAAGATGTGTCTTATGAAAGCCAACAATCTTTTATCACAGGGAGGTGGACAACGGTAAAAGTGACCCTTTCCTTATTGACCCTTCTCCCACATTCTCACGAATCGAGTCTAGTTATAATTTATACCACCCATCTTTTCCGCTCGAAGAAGTTATTTTTGATAACTCATCAAAATGACAACTCAAGGAGACGACCCCTGAAAGAATTTTAGATCTATGACTTCTCGTGAATAAAAGAGCCTCTAAATAAAATATTGAAGTAATTAGTTTTCGAAAGATATTCTTAAAGAAAATACAATTAATCATCAATACAGTCAACTATGAAAGTTTTCAATATTTTTTTTTTCTCTCGTCAGGGGATCTAAAGTAAATAAGCATAGATATTGGTTTTAAACTGTTTCATATTCAACAGAAATATTGATAGCTTAGTGTTACAGATGGCATAGAGATTCTAACCAGCTCACCGTAAATTTTAAAACAATTGTATAGAGATTTGATTTTAATATTCTTAAAAACACTTAAAGCATTTGTTTTTGCTTATGAAAAAATTTATAGAAATTTTGAAAACTTTTGCACATCTAAACACGTTGTGAAAGGAAAATGATAAAATAACCAATTACAGTATGCCTGCCCTATTTAGCGAATTTCTCGATTTAATGAATTTCTCTTCCCCGATTTAAATAAGAGCAAAACTCGCTATTTAACGAGTAATAAACTCCGAATTAACAAATTATTTCAACAGTTGAAAAAAATTTATCAGTTTGTATAACAAAAAAACTTAATTTTTTTTTCAAATGGCATCTTGTTTTTCTCGAACGAAAAAAGACTTTTCTAAAAAGCAGCAAATTTTGACGGGAAAGGGTTCAGATCATTATTAGAGTCATGAGTGTAACCTTTCGCGTGAGTTTTGATCAGGACAGGAAATTCCTTCTTATCTCATCCCCCTCCACAACGCAGGGAACATGATTTTAACGATTATGTTACTTTTGATGACGGGCTGCTTATTTGTGCAACTGAAGTTGAGGAAATTGTTGATTTGTCAGAGCCAATGAATATTGATTCTGATGCAGAAATTTGTTACGAAATTCCTATCAAAACTGTTACATTTTCCAATGCCTTACATCAGGGGTGTCCAACACGCGGCTTGCCAGCACGTAAGTTGCGGCCCGCCGACTCTTAAAAAAATTTTTAAATATCAGGTTTTTAATTTTTCTTCATTTTGAAATTTATTCGAGGGAAATTATATATATAAATCTACAATGTATTTGCCTGTTACCTGTCCTTGTTTTAAGATAAATCCTTTTTAATAATATAGAAATGCCCTTTAGATTAAAATAGATTTATATTTTATCAAACAGTTGCATTTGATTTTAATGTAGTAAATTACTTTGTTATTATATTTCGAATTGCATTATGCATGTCCTTTACTATGGATGGTACATGATTCTCTGTGTGTGCGACTTTCGTTTCTCCTCCTCCTTTTCTGTTTGGAGGGCCCAAAATGCAAGAGGCAGTCAGAGATGTTTTTCAAAGTTTTAAAAAAAATTATTCAGGACGGTTAAGATAAAGGACAATGTATACTTAATCGTTTGCGAAAGACAGCAGAATCAAATTTCACCAATGAGTAACGAAAGATTAATTCAAAAGGAACACCGTAATTTTCAAGAAAATGGCAACTGTAATATCTTAAACATTATTGGATCATTGCATTATTATATTATATAAGCATTATTATATTATCTATGTCTGTTTTAAGTTTTCACTCATTTTTTTTTTTGTTTTATAGTTTTTTGTTTCTTTTGTTTCCAAATCTGATATAAAGGGTACATATTTTTATGTGCGGCCCGCGAGATTATAATGTTTTTACCGAAGTGGCCTACAAGGTCATTTGTGTTGAGCCCCCCTACTTTACATTGTTTGGAAACTGAAAACATTATGCAGCATCATTTTCTGCTCTGCTTAAAAGTCGAAAAATAACTCTTTCGCGTCAGAAATCAAAAAGATTGTTAGACATCTATTAGTATTTTAAAATTTTCATTTAATTGGTGCGTAATAATTAACAAATAGTATGTTGAATTAAACGAGTATAGTTTCTAACTACGGATATTTTTTTTGTGTAATTGCTTATGGAATTGCCAAAAGGTAAGGGAAAAAAATTCATATTTTGTTTGGACCCCGATATAACGAATAACTCCGTTTCAACGAACAAAATGTTCTGTCCCGTTCTGTCGTTAAATCAGGGTCCGACTGTAACAATATCAAAATTGTTCCCCTTTCAAGTTGGGAATAGAGATTCAATGCAAACTTTGAAAAATATAGCAAGGAGAGACGTGAAAAAAATTATAGGCCATACGATATTTAGAAATGAATCATTGGTTCTGCTGATTCAAGGGTCCCATTAAGTCAAGTTGCACAAACACATTCTTTTATTTACGAAAAAGGCATATCTCTGATCTAGGATGAACTAAATACAAGTAAGGAGGGAAAAAAGGGGAATGAAATATCAAGGAAAAGGAAGAAAAAATATAGAAAAATCGCTAGGATATTTAAAAATTAATTAAACGCAATTATTCTGTCTTATTTGTATAAAATCCGCTTATAACAGTATTCTCAAACTTTCAATATTTGCGACCCGGTTTTCAATCATAGTTTTCATCGCATCTCCTCCCCCCCATACAATATCAATGTATTGAGTGGCCGTGGTAGCCGAGTGGTATAGGTATCGGATCGTGGCATGCCTTGTCACGAGTTCAATACCACTAAAGACCCGCCGTGTAGGGCAGCGATGCACGTTAAATCTGTCGAGAGCTGAAACATCATCTGGTTGGTATGGAGTGGTAGTTAGGAGAGGGGTGCCAGCTCAGGTGTCGTCCACGTCACTTGACCATGGTTCAAAATTACGTGGTCCGTCACCAAAAGCCCTCGTGTAGCTGAACAGTGCGACGTTAATATTCAATCATCAATCAATGTATTGAATGCAATGCAATGTACTTTGACACTAAAGCTACAATACGACCTTAATTATAACCCGTACAAATTATCAAAATAAAAGTAACAAATATTAAATTTAATACTTAAGTAATAGATATTTTAAATAATAGGATAAGTATTATGGTACTTTTTCTAATTTTTAAAAGATTGTAATAAATATGCAACGTGTCTTATTTTTTTTATGTCAGAATCTATTTTATTTTGCTTCCTTTCAGTAAACTAATTTTTTAAAATATCTTACTTTAGATTTTTTGATATGCTCACCTCCCCACGTAGGGTTATCATGCCCATCTAGGGGAGCTCGCCCCATAGTTTGAAAAACGCTGCTTTATAACCATGAAACCCTGGTAAAAAAATTTAATTATAATTCAATATTAAATATTCAATAGAATTATAGCCAGTGAATTGATATCGAATGAAATTGATTAAGAATCGATGGATTCATTCCATATTAAATGGGGAGAATATCAAATCAATTCACTCATAATGGTTGGCTTAGAATTAAAGGAAGATAATGGAAACAATGCTTCCTAGTTCTGTCTGATAACATCATAGATAAAAGAATGATGAATGATAACTTTTTTTTATTTCCTCATCATGGCATGAGTACACTTGATGCTTGCTTAATCTTAAACAGTTAATTATGATTGATGAGTATACTCGTCATGGAGATATTGCAGGATTCTGTGCCATAACGAGCATTCCGTCATTGCTTAAAAAGTAGTGACCATTGGCTATTTAAATTGTAATTTTTAAGAAAAACAAAACATTCTCAAATTTCAACATGTTTAAAATGTTTTGAGTCCAGACCGGAGTAAAACAAATAAAAAATACAAAAATTTAAGATTAAATCATGCGTCCCCGCGTATGCACCCGCTCTGAAACAGCGTATAATTTCGCATAAAGAATTTATGTGTGAAGATAATGTTTTTTAGATGTTAGGCTAAAAAGGACAAAGCCGGAAAGTTGATTTGTAATAGGGTTCATTTGGGTATGGCCAGCAATGGGACAAAAACGTGACACCAATCTGGCCATGTCAATCTGGCAATTGAGCCCTGTGATTAGCTGTTGGCCTGAAGTTTCCTAGCTATCGATAGGTGTAAGTTCCAACTGTTGATGTTACAAGCATGTGCTGACAGAGTAATGGCCCAATACCGTGATGCCTAAAGAACAGTTAGTTGTTGAACAAACAAATATATATCGCTGCACCATAATATCCATTTTCAGTGGATCCTATCTCATGTCGAAATTTACTGAAATGAAATGGTGGACAAACAAGCGAAGGAGGGCTGTAAACTTCCGACTTCGTCCACATTCGCCCTTACCTATCTGGAATTATACTCGTTAAAAAAATCTCAAAATTTGGTGGAATGGAAGGGCTTCCCACTCATCATTGGTATGTGGGTAGTAAACCCGGTCTGGCCTTAGCCCTCAAGTGTGACAGATGCTCCCAGACAACACTCTCGTCTCTTGACTGGTCACATCAAGTGCCTTGTCATATTCTCAGAGAAGAAAAAGATCTTTATCTGTGCAAGGTGTCAAGATCAGGCTTCCCCGAGCGAGTGAGTGAGTGAATATTAACGTCGCACTGTTCAGCTACACGAAAGCTTTTGGCGACGGACCACGTAAGCTGGCATCCCCTCTCCTAACTTCCACACCACACCAATGGGAGGACGTCTGAGCTCTCGACAGATGTATTGTGCATCGTTCCCCTACATGACGGGTCTTTAGTGGTACTGGGCTCGAACTCATGACATGCCTGCCATGATCCTATACCTTGACCACTGGGGTACCGCAGCCCTCAGGCTTCCCCCGAACACATAATGCATTGCATGGATCTCACAACTAAAGATGTCTACTCTGATATCCTTCCTGTGCTAGACTTTGAGAGTCAACGATGTAACTAGGGATTGCAATACCGGTTTACCGAATACCGGTATTTTGAGCCATTTGTACAATTTTGTTATACCGGTATTCACATATTTAAATAGAGCTTTTCGGTATTTGCTAGAATTTTTTAAAATTGTCTCTACTGTATGTTCAGGAATCGCCAACGTAGCAAAATAGTATGTTTTGTTTTTATGTCTCCCAAATGGGTGAAATTAGACAGAATACAAAGTTGCATCGTGCAATAAGAGAAGTGATAAAATATATGAATCATCCATAGAGGCGAGCCAAAACTATCCTATTAGAGCGATACTGCACACACGTGTAGGGATTCATTGTCTCATATACCTACCGGTGAAAACAAGATTGAAGTTGTGAAGAAAGTGCGTAATATTTCGATATATATTTTTTTTAATTGGAGAGTTTTGTTATTTACATTCTATTTGCATATCATACTTTCGGGTTCAAAATATTTTTCAAATTTGTTATATATATTATTATAAGTAATAACGTATAATAATGAATAAGAATAACTTTAAAGAGCATAAAATTCAGAGTTGATAATACTTCGGTTCGGTTTCATTATTTATATGTTGAAGACCACAGACTGAATAGTGATATTTACACTTTTTTGTGATTTAAATAAATAAGATGTTCATGTACTTTTTTGCGATTCCTTATACTGTTGTAATTTATAAGTTACTTATTATTTTTGTGAGATATTAACACTCTAATAAAACTGACAAATAAAACAAACACCTGTGTTTCCTTTCTTTTTCTAAAATTTCTACTACCGGTATTGAACTTTTGGTCCGATATTGCAATCCCTAGATGTACTGATTTTATCGGACTTCGTCAGATCCTGGAGGATTAGCAACTGGATGATTTCCAGTGACAGGAATGCGATCAACCTTACTCCAGAACTTCCTTAGTGTCAAGACAGGTAGAAAATATTTTGTCAGTGAGGAAAGTAAATCGTTGTGTGTTAAGATCTCAGTCCGGAAATTTCGACGATCACTAAAATTTGTAGATATCCATAAAAACGTACGGTCGGAAGGGCCATCGGCCTCATGATCCCTCGATCAAGCTTAATGACTTCATTGTATGGAAGGTATATGTAAGAGGCTATATAGATATTAGTAATAAAATTAGAAATTTAATAAAAAACGCATTTTTTATCCAATATTTTAACAGCGACACTTAACTCTGATTGCCGAGTATGCTCGTTATCGCACGATTTCCGTGACACACATAGTTGCCTTTCCTTATAAGTGTGGTCAATAGTTAACTGGTTAAAAACAATAGTCCACATGAAGCTCATGATCTTAAATGTTCCATAAAGTGAAAAGAAAAAGGAAATTTCATTTGCGTGAATGAGATTTACAATCCTCGATAAGTAAGTAATAGAAAATTCTTATACTGAGATGTTTACATTTTATGGCTGCGTTACAAAATGATATGGAGTAGTGGGTCAAACAAAGTTGGTAAATAATTGCTATTAAAAGAAAGGAATTAAACGTTAAATTATTCATCTTGTTAGAGAAAGAAAGGAAATTTCAATTAAAGCAGATTGCTTAAGGTTACCCAATTACCGTGTTTTTAAGATTGTTTTGCATTTTGAAGAAATAATGAGGAGGTTTCATTTTCTTGTAATTAAGACTACGTTTCTAAATACGCACTTATCTGAAATAAACTTTAGAGGAAAAACTACTTTTTGTTAGAAATAACTCAGTCATCAAATTATCAAGTTGGAGCTTTATTTAAAGGCTTATGGCGAAGTATCTCTTGATTGTGAACAATAGTCAAGAGAACGTCACGAACACCCCCGAGTCTCTGAACTTCTACACCACACCAAAATAAGTACCTTGAATTTGGACAGATTTAAGGCTGTTTTCGGTTAATGTTAAAGAACAGGACCCAAATTTGGAACATTTTTTTCAAATATAAAAAAAAAAATGAAAAACTAATGATACTCTGGCTTCACTATCCTTTAGAGAGCAGCATTTTTTTTATCATACTTCCCATTTTTAACCGAGTTTATTTTTTTCTGGTATAAAATATGTTTGTTTTTTCTCCTATACCGTAACGTTAAATGGGATATGCCTTCACGTATTAAAACGAAAAAAAAAGTATTCATGGAATATTTTGAAATTTTTAGAAACACTATATTGTTAACAGAGGTACGAGTTATAATATTGCAAATTTCCATGGAAATTGGGGAGTTTTTCTGTCGGAAAATGTGCTTCGCGTTTAGTTCAAACTCTCGTACTTTTACCGAAAACAGCCTTAATGTGTATCATCCCCACGATACGATGCGTCTTTAGTAGCATAAGGATTCGAGTAAGCGATCCGATGGATACAACTCCATCATGAACTCGTGATCATGACAGCTCGGTTAGAACAGTCTATAAGAATGAGTGAGTGAATATTAACGTAGCACTATTCAGCTACTCTAGGGCTTTTGGAAATGGACCTCGTAATTTTGAACGATGGCCAAGTGACGAGGATGACACCTGAGCTGGCACCTCCCCCCTCTTCTGACTTCCACGCCACACCAAAGGGAGGACGTTTGAGCTTCGACAGATTTCACATACATCACCCCCTTACAAGGTGGGTCAGTAAGTGAGTGAATATTAACGTCGCACTGTTCAGCTACACGAGGGCTTTTGATGACGGACCACGTAATTTTGAGCCATGGTCAAGTGACGTGGACGACACCTGAGATAGGAGAGGGGGGGCGGTGCTAACTAAGAACATCACACCAACGGGACCCTACACTGGTACTGAGCTGGAACTCGTGACAAGGCCAACCACGATCCGATATCTTGACCACTCGGCTACCGCGGCCACTTACAAGGCGAGTCGTCAGCGGTACTAAGCTCGAACGCAAGACACGCCCCAGACACTAGTCCGTTACCTTGACCACTAGGCTACAAGAGACTTTGAACAGCTGAAGAGACATAATTGAATAGCATTGCTTGGTAATATTCTCGGTTGGATCCGAGGAAAAAAGTAACCTTTTTTCCATGATTCAAGAAATCCGTATCAGTTAAAAATCTAAAATTATTTTATTTAAATAAAATTTTAAATACTTAGAATTTTACTGCAATTTGTTAGGCCAACTGCTTTAGCTATATTCCTCGGTCCTACCTATCACTGTATAAAAAAAAATTTAGAGAGAGGCCTATTTTATTAGAAATAATGAATATAGTGGTTACACTCGTAAATTAATTTCACCAATGATACCAATGGCCCTCATAATGGAGTAAAAATGCTCATAAAATTAATAAAGTTACATTAAATACAGAGAGCTTAGATTTGTAATAAGTTGCAGTGTTTATTTTCCCCACAAAATTCAGAAATGTATCGTACTCTAAGCATTTCTTGATGCAGTATACGAAATGAATGAGATGCGTTTAATCATCTTAAATGAATATGCCTTTACTTGAATTGTATACATTGTATTAAAGGCGAAAACCGTTTCTACAGATCTTTTCTAAGAAGCATATAATTGAGCTATCCTAACTTGTGTCAAATAGTTATTCAAGCGAAGGCAAATTGTGCCAAATTATCTACGCCGCAGACAAAATATCCTTAACTGTAACAATTTTCTGTTCTCTATTCAGTAAAATTAGTAATAATTCATAAAAATTAGTAATAACTACAAGTAAGTTGCTTCTAGTTGTGAATTTTTATGTGTTGTAGCCAAAACTATCCACTTCGCGAGATTTTCCGTTCAGTTAATCAAATACTGCCCTTAAAATTGTGATATTTTAAATTACTGAAACTAAAAATCAACATAAGGCTCTTGAAAAACTTTTTTTTTGCAAGAGGAGTTTACTTTTAAAGGGCATTAATACTGATCGGAAATTTTTTCCAGAATATAATACAATATAGTTAATGATTGTACAGCCTCTAGCTATATATGAACGGCAGTTAAGTCACATGGAGAAGGAGGAAACAGCTTTGCCAAAAATTTAAAAGAATCTGCACTGTCAATAGGTAAATAGTTTACCAATATGTGTTTATACTTTTACCGAGGTGCGAAATAATATACCATTGTCATGTTAATGCTTAATGTACGTAATTTTCTATTGGTAAAAAGGAAGATATATTAACCATTACTTCTCTTTCCATCGTACTGTTAAAGAAACTATCCTTATAGTATTTCAAATTTACTAAGTATAATGCTATAAATCTTCATTTGGGCATAGTGAAAAGCTACTCATGCGAAATATCTAAGAAATGCACACACAAACACATGCACATACAGAGGCACCGCAAACAGACACGCACACTGAGACACATACACGCATACGCACACTGAGACACATACACGCATACGCACACTGAGACACATACACATGCATACGCACACTGAGACACATACACATGCATACGCACACTGAGACATATATACACAAACATGAATGCACAGTCATGAATATATGCTTTGTAATGCAAATATATGCAAACAATTATGCATTTTATAATAATTATACATATTTTCAATAATATAATTACAATTCAATGATGCCCTTCTAAGAAATATTTTCCAATAACTCAATGATGTTTTAATTTTTAAATACAAAAAAAATCTTTTATTTTAATTTAACGAATTTCTTTTATTAATCATTTTCACTTTGATTTTAAAGCATTTTATTCCGTTTTGTAGATTAAGCGATTTAGAGTAGAATATGAGATTAAAAGACATCTAACCATAGAAAGAAAACTATAAGAACACACACGAGTTTTTGAATTGATTGGCTAAAATCACATGGCTATCACTATCATAATAACTATGACGTCACATGAATTGAGCCCATTGGGCGAAACTGAGCTAAAATTCATGTGATGTCAAAGTCACATAACTGCATCACATATTTTCAGCCAATCAATTCATAAATTCATGTAATGACATAGTCACATGATAAATAATAATCACGCGTTTCCAGCCAATCAGTTTATGCATTCCCCTGTTGCCAACTTTTGCTTTTTGCAGAAACTTTCTTTTAAAAAGTACATAAAAAAGTGTCAGTAATAATACACAATAAGTAAACAAAATACACTTAATTTAAAAGTACAAGTGTAATACAAGAATTTTATATTTTTAATTTTGAAAAACCTTTTGAAGAATCTTAATATTTGAACATCTTTATCCAATTTTCAAAATTTATCTAATTTTTATGTGCAAGGAGGGCATGTACCAGTCTTTATATCAGTTTTGAATTCAATGGGAAAACACGTGATGGTATTTAGCTTATTGGGATGAGTTCTTCTGTAAACACTATAATTCCAGTTCATACAATAAAAAACTGGCCGTGGTTCATACAATAGCCTTTATATGTGTTTAAAGAAAGGTCCTGCCTCGGCCGGCAGTGAAATATATGTGTATCATTCGTTACATCCGCTTTATCAATATACTAGCTGATATACCAGGAGGATTCGAAAAATAAAACAATAGATATTGAAGGATAAAGAAGTTTAAGAAATTAATTTTCAGGGAACTGCAAATTAAACAAGAAAGGTTTTAGCATATCTCTTCTCAACAAAAAAAATCCTATTTTCCAAATTTTAAATTTGTACGTCTAAATAGCAGGAAAAAAAAAAAGGATTTTATTTATTTATAACTCGTGACCCTCTTGTGGGTCGACTTTTGTAAACCCATTTCTAAGCTGTTCTCTGCTCAGTTAAAGTAACATGTTTTCCTAATTTCAAGGCTGTAGAGTTTTTTGTTCAAAAAGGGAATTTTTTTAAATAATACACTCTCGAAAAACCTCTTGGGGGTGGATTTTTTCAAAACTCGTACTCAGCAGACTTCTACTCCATGAAGGAAACATGCCAGCAAAATTTAAAGTTAATAGGTTTAATAGTTCAAAATTGAATATTTGTCTCTTTAACCCCTCGCAACCCCCGCCCTCTTAGGATTTTATTTTTGCAAAATCTCTTTTGTAGCTGATGTCTACTCCATGAAAAACGTCTGCCAAATTTCAAGTCTGCATGTCTAATAGTAGAAAAACGGGGACTAGCTTTGATCTACAACGCCCCTTTAATCCCTCGCAACCCCTGTAGAGGCAAGTTTTCTTAAAAATCTCCTTTGCAGTGGTTCTCTACTCCATGAAATGAATATACCAGTCAGATTTCAAACCTGTAGGTCTAATAGCTCAAAAACTAGCGTAAGCGTTAACCCTTGGGGTTAAATTTTCGTAAAACCCTTTCTTAGAAGATTTCTACTCCATGAAAGGAACACGCCTACCAAATTTCAAGTCTGTAGATCTAATAGTTCAAAAACTGAAATAATTATGTATAATATCACTTTAAACCATCTCAACCTCCCTTCGGGGTCTGTTATTCCCAAACCTCTTTTGCAGTGGATCTCTCTCTATGAAAGGAACATGCCAACAAAATTTCAAGTCTGTAGGTCCAATAATTTAAAAAAGTACTCTTATCTATAACACCCCTTTAACAGCTTGCAACCCCCTTGGGGGTCTATTTTTGAAAAACCTTTTTTGTAGTGGATCTCTAGGAACATGCCTGCCGAATTTGGTATTTGTAGGTCTAATAGTTCAAAAACGGGAACAATGATCTATAACGGCATTTAACCCCTTAGGGTTCAATTTTTGTTAAACCCTTTCTTAGCGGATCTCTACTCTATGAAAAGAACACGCCTATCAAATTTCAAATCTGTAGGTTCAATAGTTCCGGAGACATTATGAGCGAGTTAGACGCTTTTTTCCTTTGTATAAAAAGATTCAGAAATCAGAGGAACGAAAAACAGAAACTGAATATTTTCTTTAAAAAAAAGTCTTGGAAACAACTAAAATTCAGAACAGTACGATCAATTTAAAAAAACATGTTTAAATAATTAGTGAATCACATAGCGTAAAGAACAGTTTTTTCTTTGATGACAAGATCATAAATGCATTAACCATTGTAGTTTTTTAATGCTTCTGTTGCGATTTCGAGGTCATTTTAACCAATAGAATGTGTCAAGACAAATTAGTTTCAGACGATTTGTTTCTCGTTAAATATGCAAAATCTCGTGTTATTTCACCGATATTTATATTTGCTTAATTTTTTTTAATGTCTTTTGTTTCAAGAAACATTAGAATATCCAAATCCATTTCCTTGAACTGTCAGTTTTAAGTATTAGTGATGAATAAATGCGAAAATGTTTAATAGTATTCATTACATTATACATTCTATAAATCATCTTACATGAAACCGAGAGGAGTGAAATATCTTTTCGTATTACAAAAGAATTTCGTGTTAAAAGATACTGCTAAAAAATTGTTTAAAAATATTTGCTTGCCAAGCATTTTGTTTACTCAGATATGTGTATATGTATGTTTTTAATACAAACCGTTCAAGTATTTAAGTAATTTGCTCCTTTTTTAAATTGTTGATAAAATAGAGTTAGCAATAAAATCTTTAGATTTCCGTTTTTGTCTTCTGTTGTTGACCAACAGCCTTAAGAAGCTCCATGTTTTTTTAGCGAAAAACAGTTTATTGTTTTATTTTAAAGTTTTCAAAGAATTTTGAACTTTGAATCTGAGCTTTTTTCCACGCATTTAAAATTCTTCTTTCAAATATTAACATTTTAATTTCTTTGTGTAACTAAGATTTAACAATAATTGGAGATTTTCAAGGTGCTAATAATATTATTTCCTTTTCTTAGAAAGTCTGGAAAAAAGAAGCTCAGTCTTCAAGGCTTTGAATTTATTACGAAACCTACCATCTGAAATCAGTGTGATGTACTAAAGTATTTTTTTAGATGAAGAAGTCCCCGTAATAATTGTTTGGGGTTTTTTTGTTCTTTAAAATGACGATCAAGCGAACAAAACCGGGCAGAAGTTCTTTTAAAAAAATATAGAATTTCCTATCCCCGGATGCAGTGCTTTAAAAACATTCAATTGAAACCTCCAAAAAAGCACAACTTAAGAATTTTTTTTATTTAATGAAAGAAAACTGTTTATTTGAATATCAAATTAAATTAAATTTATATGCAAAAGCTGTTTTTATGTGTAAAAAAGTTATTAAATTTTTAAAATTTATTTCTCTTTAAAAATAAATATTTTTGGCTGTAAATTAGTGCTCTCTGGTTATTTAGCATTTTTAGAGTTAAAACTGCGTTTAAAAAATCTTTCGGTCTTTTCGTATTATGAGAATATTTCAGACTTCTGTGGACTGACGGTACTTTAAAGTACCAATTTAATTAGCTCTGTAACGGATTAAATTTCCCATAATTGACTATTTTATTTATGTATATTTATGTATGAAGTGATTAAAAAAAAGTATTGCATGAAAAAAATTGCAGTGAATCATAATGCGGTAGATAATGGGTTAAAACTTATTTTGATAAAATAGTAAAGATTTTCAAACAGGCTTCTCCAAAGTTTATTCTTCACAAATATATTTACTAACATTACCTCTCTTAAAGAATATATTTCAACGTATATTATATTTAAGACATTGAAGAGAAATTTATACTCAAGCCAGTATTTTGCATCACATTACGTTTTATTCATACATTCTTTGCATTCATACCATCCTTCATATATTTAGACACGTTCTCAGGTGCTTACAGTCCCTCATGCATGGATCATTTACACAGGAATATATGATCCATGAAAAACAGATATTCTAAAAAGATACTCTTTTTATTCTCACATCATTCATATAATTTTTTTAAATACAAAAACCCTCACCCGATATTTTATTCCCGCATTTCAACAAATACATTTATCACTCACAGAAGCATTTTATGTATCACTGTCACATTCATATTTCCGTATCCTTATTTATAGAAATGTAAGTATTTTCAATTTCATACATAAATCCTCACACAACACAGCCACACGCATAAATCCTCACACACAACCCCACACAAAACCCACACCAACCCACCAAATCTTCACACACCAAAAAAAACCCCTTTACACACCAACCACCACAAATCTTCAACACCAACCACACACAAATCTTCCCCACCAACCCACCAAAACTTCCCACCAACCACACACAAATCTTCACACACCAACCACACACAAATCTTCACACACCAACCACACACAAATCCTTCACACACCAATCACACACAAATCCTCACACACCAACCACACACAACCTCACACACCAACCACACACAAATCCCCTCACACACCAACCACACACAAATCCTCACACACCAACCCACACAAAAATCTCACACACCAACCACATAAATCTTCACACACAACCACATAAATCTCACACACAACCACAAAATTCCACACACCAACCAAAACTCACAAACTACAAAACCTCACACAAATCCTCCCACACACAACCCCATATAAATCTTCACACACAACCACATATAAATCCTCACACACAACCACATAAATTCTCACACACAGGTATGACAGTATATAACTTAACTCAGTGGCGCGACAGCCCATGAGGACCAAGGCCTACTGTGCCCAACTCAGTATACGCGACCTTGGGCCCTGAGGTGCACGAGTAGATGTTCCGGTCAGGGGGTCAGTCTGACGTGATGACAGTATATACATATGTAAAATTCCTCTCATACAACAGTATATAAAAATCTTCACACGCATAACCTCTTACATGCACAACCACAACCTCTCTAACATACATGCACACTTACGACCTCTTACATACACACATTAGCACCCACACTCTCTTACATGCACACCAACTCATACTTCAACAACTCGTGTCCACCCATACATACGGCTCACACTTATATAAAAATCATTCACATTTTTATGTAGAATTTCTCAACACGTATGTTTTATGTGAATGATTGCTTGCTATATCTAACAAAATCACAACATTTCTCATGCAGTCTCACCATATCCATACAAAAGGATCTCTTACACACCACCACATTAACAGCCACTCAAAAATCGTACATGCAGTCTCTATAAATTCTCATAAAATATACACATAATCATTCACACAAAATACACACATCTTTCATAATCATATACTTGCATACACTGCTTTTCTCTGCATGCAATTTCTGAATAAGAGATCATCAGTTTAGTATAAAAGTACAATGCCTCACTCCGAAATCAAGCGGAAAAGGAATCTTCCTTTTAAGATGGCATTAACAATATTTCAGAAAAAAATGTTGAATTCTGGAGGTAATCAAGAGAAAATTTTCATTTATAAAAATCATTCTTAAAATAATCATTTCAATCGGTACCTTAATAAACTTCATATTACTTAAGTATCTTAAAATTTCTGAAATCTAAAAAAAGAATTTTTCTTCAATTCCCTACTAATTATAGTAGCTTTTAAAAGAATCCTTCAATGAGTAGGCTTAACATCCTTAAAAACAGGATTACATTATGTTGATTAGAATGGCGCGTAAGGTATGATAAGTTACAGGGTACCTCAAGCTGAAGAATTCTGAAGCATTCACTTCAAATTGATGATTCATTCCTATCGTACATGTATGTTTGCCTTAGAAATTCATCTATTTACATATATATCCCCATGGTACTTATGTGTATTATTCATCCTTAGTTCCACACACCCCAAACAAATGGGGGAAAATTAATAACATCTTTCAAACAACTTTTTTCACACATATCATACACGTAGAAATACCATGTTTCACACGCACACTCTCATCCACACACACAAAAACCTTTCCTTCTTTCCCACACCCCCCATCCACACACACAAAAACCCCTCTCACCCCAAAAACACTTCACCCCCACACTTTATCCCCAATTCTATCCCAATCTTCTTCCCCACACTCTCCCCATCCCCACACTTTCATCCCCCCCCCCATCCACACACTCCCCCATCCACACACCCCCCTCATCCACCCACCTCCATCCACACACACTCTCTCATCCACACAACCTTCTACCAAACCCACCACACACCCCCTCATCCACACACCCCCCTCATCCACACACACCCCCTCATCCACACACACCCTTCTTCAT
The DNA here is from genome assembly GCA_019973955.1 of Trichonephila inaurata madagascariensis. Lineage (NCBI taxonomy): Eukaryota > Metazoa > Arthropoda > Arachnida > Araneae > Nephilidae > Trichonephila > Trichonephila inaurata. Next base: position 633,843 of record BMAV01025075.1, on the reverse strand, counting down.
CCACCCCAATCTCTCCACCACCCTATCCACAAACCCCCCTCATCCACACACACCCCCCACCACACACACCCTCATCCACACACACCCTATCCACACACCCCCATCCACAAAACCCCCCATCCACACACCCCCCTCTCTCTCATCCAACAACCCCTCACCACACACACACCTCTCATCCACACACCTCCCCTCTCATCCACACACACCCCATCCAACACCCTTTCTCCCCCATCCACACACATTTTCCCATCCAAAAATTTTTAAATATAAACATTTCAAACTTTTTGATGCACACACATACTTTCATGCCAACTGAGTATTGCCTAATGAGCCCAGTATCAAAACCCTTTGGGGGCCCATTTAAAAATGAAAGCCTTGTTTGGGATGTAGTTACACACTTACCCCTGGCTTGGGCCCCGTACTGATAGGGGGAGTGCCCCGTCCACACTGCCCCCCATCCACACACAAAAATCTTTTTATCTAACACACACAAAACTTTTTACCACCAAAAACACATACTTTTTCCCATCCACAAATAATTTTCCCCCTTTTTTATGATATTCGCACGTATGTCTCTAACCCAACCTTTTTATTCATAAATTCTTTTAACACAATCTTAAAAAAACAAAGAACTTTTTCTTTTATTAATTTTCCATGATCTAATACTTTTTATAAATTATATATAAATTTAGTTTAAAAAAATTGCTTTTATGAATCCCAAATAAATGTTATGCAGTAAAAGTTTTTTATTTTTATTTTCTTTATTTTTTTTTCCACCACGCATAAATTTTAAAAATAATGTCGAAATTGACTTAAACATATTCATCTTATCTTTAAAACCCCTAACCATTCATCCATTATACGACGCAAAAATACAAGTTTTTGGGACGATTTATTTTTTTTATTTTTATGGCGTTAAACATACCAAAATCACCATCTCAAAGAGTTTAAAAAAAGAGCAACACCTTTTTGATTCCCCCCCACCCACCATACAAATTGTTAAGTCCACGTGTTCACCCCAAAAAAACTTAGGTCATTCATTCAAGATAGTTTTCAAATTTTTTTGATATCATTCAGTCAGCATGTAATCTTTTTTTTGAACTGGGCAACGGTCTTTTAATTTAATCTCAGATTTACACATCCACTTATTTAAAATCGTGTATAATTCCTAGTTCAATCTCATGCGCAAGAGCACATCTATTCCTTCAATTTCATGCACAAGCATTGCCATACATTCAGTCCGGGGCATACAACAAAAGTACCACCATCCATTCAATCTAGAGCACCCACCACAAATAGAGCCATCCATTCAATCTAGAGCACCCACCACAAATAGAGCCATCCATTCAATCTAAAACCCCCCAAAAAGCCATCCTTTTCACCAACACCCCAAATAAAACCATCCATTCAATCTACAGCACACACCACAAATACAGCCATCCATTTTAATCTAAAAACCAAAAATAAACAGCCATCCCTTAATCTACACAAACGGAAACTTTTTTTCCCCTGCACGTAGAAGAAACCATCCATCCAGTTTCGAGCACAAGCACAACCATCCATCCATTTCGAGCACACAAGCACAACCATCCATCCATTTTGAGCCCCAAGCACAAACCATCATCCACCCCAGCAACACAAATTCCATTCAATCTTAGCCCAAGCACAACCATCCATTCAATCGAGCACACAAGCACAACCATCCATTCAACCCAAAAACAAGCACAACCATTCATTCAATCCGAGCAAAAGCACAAACCATCCATTCAATCTCCAGAACACAAGCACAACCATCCATTCAATCCAGCACACAAGCACAACCATCCATTCAATTCCAGACAAAAACCAACCATCCATTCAATCTCCATTACACAAGCACAAACATCCATTCAATCTCCTGCACACAAGCACAAAATCCATTTAACTCCTGCACACAAACACAAAAATCCCTTCAATCCGAGCCCACAAGCCAAAAATCCATTCACCCGAGCCCACAAAACCAAAAATCCATTCACCCCCACCCCGCACAAACATCCATTCAACCCCGAGCCCCAAGCACAACCATCCATTCAATCTCGAGCCCACAAGCACAACCATCCATTCAATCTCGATCACACAAGCACAACCATCCATTCAATCTCGATCACACAAGCACAACCTTCCACTTAATCTCGATCACACAAGGCACAACCTTCCACTTAATCTCGATCACACAGGCACAATTATTTCAATCTCATACACAACCATTAATTCAAATTCATGCAAAACACAACATTCCTTCTCGTTCACATTTCATAAAATCTAATTCAGCCTCATGCAGATTCATGAATTGCCATTTAGTAAGAAGCAGAATATTTATATAACAGTTGTCTTATATTTTTAAAGAAATTGTTCATAATTATCAATCAAGAAAATCCATTAACTTAAATTCATTATTAAACTTAACTGTTTCTCTAAGAGCATTAGTAAATCAAGCACTAAAAAATGCAAAGATATGCATTGTTCAAAGAAACAGCAGAAAGTACAAATAAAGTTTATTTTACTAATACTTTTTTTAATTTTCTTCCTCTACACTAATATTTTAAATCGCTAAATCTATAAGTGTTGACAATTTTAAAATCATTAAATTAAAAGTAGTCTTTTTCAAAAAATGTTTTCCAGTAAATTTTTTATTTATTTTGTATTGAATGAAAGAAGTAACTAAAAATAACCGATATTATGAACATTTCTGTATTTATGCACCCTTTCTTAGCAATTCTGCTCTAACAAATATAATCGCAGATGAAATTCTTTGAAACTCCAAGAAATATAGAAATATTTGTTAGATTTTATAAAGATACTTGAAAAATTGATCCTATAGCCTCTTTAAATTTGTGTTATGCGTAAAATATAACAATGTTAAAATATAATTATGCTTAAAAAAAAAAAGACGAGTAATTTAAACATTTAAAATTCTGAGCAATATTTTCGTATTGTATACAAGTTTACTTTTTAAACACTTTATGCGTTTAGATATTTTATACATTTTTAAAATAAAAATAAATGCATTTGATATTTGAATATCGTATTGGTAAAAATAACAGTCAATCATAATGAAAGAATGAGAAATTTTAATTCAGATATAAAAATAAAGCAATTATAAAAACACAAACACCACTTGGAAAACTAATACTGAAGTTATTAAATTCTAAATTCTATTTGACAAAAATCTTGAAATAATTTCTTCTGAATAAAATATTTTTAGAAAATAAAAATCACAGATATATAAGTCTGATTACTTCAAAACTAAAGGAGTACATTCACAAAAAGTAATTTATATTTTGACTAACTCAAACTTATTTCATCATCATTGACCACGTTTATGAAAATATTTTAACGAGAAACCATTTCTGCAGGCAAATGTTGCCACTTCCTTTACATAATAAAAGGTTTTCAAAAAATTAAAAATATCACTCGAACTTTCACAACTGAAATTCCACTAAACTCGCCCGTCGGTACGAATGCGTGCTGTATATATCTCTCTCATCGAAATATGTCGTAAAATCAGCTCAAGGTTGGACCGTTCTGCACTGCTGACCACCATGATTATACACACTCACAATTAATACCCTTTCACATCTCTACTTTTAAGTAATGAATTGTCTATTCTTTGCGAGAAAACGTGGATACTTCTTGAACTCAATTATAAGCGAATTAGAGAAACAAAACTAAATGGCTTAAACATGAAAAGGCAGATATTAGAATATACAAAAGTAGAATTCGGTGTGGTTTTTATTACTTGATAAAATCTAAATGGGGAAAGAGAATACAAATAAAAGAAATCAAAAGTAAATTTAATAGGATAAGCTACGTTTTGAAAGTGCATGTTTGATTTAGAAACGAATAATGTAATACTCGTATTGGACAAAATGGAACAAGGTCGAACCGACCTAAACATAGTTTTTAGTTTGTCGCTCAAGTTGAATATTACATGTTCTTGTTAAATTGTACGAAGTACTTTTAACAGGAAAGTTAATTTCATGTGAAGGTGTAATAAGAGATTTGTTATTACAAAACTGTCATTATGGATAATGTATATCTTAAGTGCTTGAGAAACTGTTGCGAAGCAAATTGTCATGTTTTGGTGCTGGAAATTTGATTTTTTTTAAATTACCTACTGAAGGAAATACAGAAACAAAATACACAGTGTAAATATATGCATTATAGTTTTTAGCGGTCTTTTGTAATAAAAATTAAATTTTAATCTTACAAGACTGTAAATTCAACGAATATTTTAACTTTAACAACGTATATCATTTATCTTCTCACCTTATGAAACTTCTTATTCAAAAGTCTATAAAGAGCGATTTTTTTACTTGTAATAGGCAAAATTCATATGGAATTCCCGAGATTGCAATAAATGCAATCACGTGTTTCGCATTGAATTCGAAATTGATAACTTTTATTTAATGTTCTATTTTTATAAAATTGATAAAATTTCAAATTTGATATTTGGGGAAATACGTTCAAATATTAAGATTCTTTAAAAATATTTTCTAAGAAAAATATATATACTGTGCGTGTTCTTTTAAGTCAACCGCATTTGGTTTACTTTAGCGTGCTATTATTGTTGACAAATATGTACTTTTTAAATAGTTTCTGCAGAAAGCAAAAGCTGATTTGGACTACTTGTGTTGTTTACTGGTTGGAAACACGTGATTCTGTTTATCACGTGAATATGACGTCACATGAATTTATGAGCTGATTGGTTGGTAACGCGTGATTATGGTTATGTGACTGTGATGTCACGGAAATTTAGCTCATAATTATGTTACATAATATACTTCATAAATCAGTAAAATAACTATTCCAGAAATATCGAAAAGAAAATTTTTAGAGTAAAAACTAATTGCGCTGCTTTAAAGAACGATAACACGAATTTTTATAATGGCAAAATAATTTATAAGCACCCATGTTTACTTTCTGATGTGTACTTGACGCTTATCCCCTCTCCACACTTCAATAACTCAAATAAAACTTATAACTTAGAGAATTCAATGAACTAAATTCATGTGACGTCATAGTCATGTGATAACTACAATCAGTTCATGTACTTCACCGTTACCAACTTTGATTTTACTGAAAAGTTTTCTTTTAAAAGATATATATCTGGCAATAATAACGCACGTAGGTAACAAAATTCACTTGAGTTAAAAATAATTGTATAATATAAGAATTTTTTTTCTTAATTTTGAAAAACTTTTGAAGTATCTTAGTATTTGAACACCTTTACTCAATTATCAAATCTTAAATTTTACAAGTACACAAGTTTAATGTCAGAACACGTGATCGCATTTATCAGGTAATTTTATCCCTTTAGTTTCTCATTCTCCGTAAATTTAATTACGTTTATACCACTTAAAATTATTTAGCAGCCCTAAGTAAAGCATTTTAGCTCGTAAAAGTTCTCTCTATTCCTGATAGAACAATTAACCTATTATTCAGTTAAAATACGAAACATCTTCAAAACAAGATTAACTAATAATTGATAATCTACAATTTCATCTATAATAGGTTCCATATTTTATGTACTGCAAATTTATGACTCTTCCAATAAACTAATAATTACTAACTAAACATATCTTCGCTAAATATTTTTTACAGAAAAGGATACGAACTATAAAATAATTTCTCGTTCCGCAAAATTTCCTTGAATCAGTATCGTACTCTGTTTTCAACATGTAGAAAGTATATATTACTAGGAAGTTCTTTAATTTTGATGAATCTTCTGTGTGAATTATTTTATCTGAGTCTTATTTCCTCTTTTTTCATTTGAATATTAAATTAAAAAATATTTTAATGAATAATGATTACGTATCTATTCGATACTTTTAAATTTTAAAGGAAGAGTCAATGGGCTTTGTATAATATAGCTACTTAAATTTATTAAGGTGAAGAATTGTAATTTTGAAAAAAAAAGGCGTTTTAAAACGAGTTTTTTATATTTAGTGTCCTTTAAATTAGAATATACGTATAAAATTGTTTTAAGAATATTACAAGGAAAAAAAATATTTAAATACAACTTTTTGTCAAGAAACGAAGAAAGAATGACATTTTCAAAAAAAAATTTTTACAAAATTTTTTATAAATAATTTTTTTTCCCTATTAAAAAAATTCTATGCAGGGAATGAACTACGATTTTTGAAAACTTCACATTTTCAGTGTTACGATTAGAGAAATAACGGATGTATTTTGTTAAAAAACTACTTTTGAAAAAATATGAAAAAACCATTTTAAATTATGTTCGTCGGTCCTCCATGTTTTAACTTTCCGGGACCCAAGAACTTTTACGATTAAAAGATGAATTTTCCTTTTTAAAGAATTTTCCACATAACGAACATTTATCGGAATTTAGCGATTCATTCAACAAGGTTTTTCCCCTTTAGTTCAACCTCAGCATGGAAGTACTATCTATATATAGGAAAATATTTTTTATCGAAGCATTTTTCATTAAAGGCGAGTGTTTTGAAAATATGTAATTCTTCCTTCATTTCTTGCTAAAAAATATTCCATTTAAATAATTTTATTGTAATAATATTCTTAAAAAATTTATATGTATATTCTAATTAACAGATAACTTGAAAAAGATATCCATTTATACGCTTTTTCAAAATAACAGTTCCGAACGCGTAGTCAAGCAGATTCTTTGTCTTTCATGAGTTTGGGTTAACCACGAGCAGATGCAAACAGCCTCTAAACACACAACAGTCTGAAAAAACTGAGTATCAGTGTTAATTTCCTCATTCGACTCCACACTGTCGCGTTTTGCATAGAGACAGCAGCTGATTTTGTGCCAGCCATCGCTAAGTTCCAAACAAAAACATGGGAAAAAAAAGGGTTCCACATGGTTTTTCAAAATTTGTGGGGAGGGGCCCCGAGGTAAAAAAATGTCAAAGCTGGGCGAGACGGTTTTCTTCTATGGGTGATCTGACCAAAAGGATGGAACAGGAAGTCAGTCGATGGTCTCCCAACGAGGACAGGTGGCCCACGGGCATCAAGTAGCCCTCTACACGTCCAGTTTGATCGAACGCGGGCTCTCAATCATACGATTGTCATTAATTGGCAATTTGAATGATTCCCCTGAACGCATTCTTGGGTGTTTACCAGACGGAAAAGCTTCCCGGGGAGCTGGGAGATTGATTATGCAAGGAAAAGTTAGTTTAAAAGCGAGAAAAGGCGTGGTTCCCTGTTTGAAGTTCTTAATTCAATTGTGCTCTCGGATTGTTTAATCGATTTCGGGATACGACATGTTAGAATGATAAACATCAGTTGATTGAATATGACATGTCTTTCCACAGAAGTTGATTGATAAAGTATATTGAATTTAATATAATTACATATTTAGTTTAATTAAATTACACATTAGTTTGGTTGGTTTCATTTCACGATCTTTAATTCGAAATTTCTCTAATTTTTTAATTCTCATAATCATTAAGAATTTTTTTTAAAAAAAAATACTATTGTATATAAAAATTATGTAGGTAAATATTACTGTACATTGTAAAAAAAGTTAATTCTATAGTTTAGTTGTATTTTATAAGTATTTTTTAAGTACTAGTTAATGAATAATGTATTCCAGTTAGTAAAAAATTTTAGTCGCATTTTAGTTACTAAAAACATTGAAAGCTATAAATGCATAAAATTAAAACTTTACTCAAAACATTTACGAAACACTTATAAGAAATAAGCGTTCATTTCCTTGACTATGTAAAAGAAAAGATTGGACTAAATTCACAAAGTTCACATGATAAATGCAATTATGTGTTTTCTATTGAATTCAAAACGGATATTAGACTTGTAGTTGTTCTAGTAAAAAAGTAAGATAAAATTTCAAATTTGATAATTTAGTAAATATGTTAAAATATCAAAATTCTTCAAGAGTAAAAAAACAAACAAAATTCTTTTATGATACGGGCACTTTAAAAACAAATGCATTTTGTTTGTCTGTATGCGTTGTTATTGTTAACAAATATGTATTCTTTAAAAAAAGTTTCCGTTATAAGCACAAAAGTTGGCAACAGTAAAAATTATTAACTGATTGTCTGGGAAACAAGTAATTGTAGTTATGTGACTTTAACGTCACGTGAATTTATGAACTGATTTGCTGGAAACACCCGACTGAAATTATCAAGGGACTATGACGTCACACAAAAAAAGTAATATTTTTTTAAAAATTTTATTTAAAAAAAATTTTACTTAAAAAAAATCTTATTTGAAAAACAAAACGTGAAACAAATTTAAGTCAAAAAACTAGAAACCTATTAAGGTATTCAACTACGTTCAGAACCTTGATTTTACAAAAGCATACAAACGCGGAGATTTTTTTTTAATATCTAGTGTCAGATAAGTGCGCGTTATACGCCGGACTTTACGGTACCCATTTTCAAAACATTCTCCTCTTATGGAAAATGCTGCTATAATAATTTTTTGCCTATATATAGCTAAGACCTCTGTATAGAGCCTGAAATAGGATTTTTGAAATGTATAACTTAAAAGTGGAGATTAATCCATATTTTAATACATCAGAGTGGAGAAATTTTTACATTAAAAACCATCGATAATTATTTCAATTAGAAACAACTCTGAAAATGTGAATTTTTCAAAAGTCCTAGTTCAGGCTGTCTGTCGAAATCTTAGCTATGTATAAGAAAATTGTTATTGTAGAAGCATTTTTCATAAAAGGAAAATGTTTTGAAAATAGGTCATTCTAAGTTAATTTTTTGCCAAAATATTGCATTTAAATATTTTTATCATAATATTCTTAAAACAATATAATACGTGCATTGTAGTAACCTAAGGGAGACTAAATACCAAATATATATATATATATTTATATTTGTACTCTTTTGCAAAATAACTGTTCCAAATGTAGTCGGATACTTAAAAAGAAATTAATTTTTTTGGAGCTAAATGTGTAAGCTTGTGATGTTTCTATAAATTATCAGATTGAGGTACTGTTCTATGAAGTATTTAGCAACTGATTTCAGGGATATTAAACTATTTCATGAGAATGAGTAAAATACAATCATCAAAAGTTCCAACAAAGATTAGAAATATAACACTTCAATACGCATTTGTTTGTAAAATAAATATTTTATAACTCACAAAACTATAAGAAATGGTTATTCGAAATTATCATTCCAGCCCTAAATTTTTGAATGAAAACACTTCACACGTTTTCTCTCACTGTATACACCCCTTTTTATTTTGTTCGTTTTTTGACACTTAATTCTAATCATCAGTTCTCAGTCTACGCACGTAAAGAGGAAGGAGGGAGAAAAATTTATAGAAAGAAAAAAAAGATTCATTCATTTCTTTCTCTGCTGCTTCGAGCGATGAATCCACATGATACACAAAAGAATAAGTTTTAATAAAAAAAGTAGGATAAGATAATAAAAAGTTTCAAAAGTAGGATAAAGAATTAAAAAATATTAATTTAACTCTTCTCACATATTAAATCCTTGGATGGAGTTATTCGTCACGTTTTTAATTTTAACTAACACGGTGGAATTCAAAATTGAAATTAAATTTTTGTCTATTGCCAAAATAATGTGCAGAGTAATTTCGATTTTTTAATAACAGTCGAAAATTTCACAATGAAGGAAAAGTATTTAATTTTTTTTAAAAAAAAGAACTGGTACTTACATAGAATTGTGGCGCCGACTATTAGACTGGTTGTCACTGTTATCAATGTTGAAAATCGCTGAAAAGAAAAAAAAATCTATACTTAGTTATTTCCCACACACACAATTGGTACTATTCAATATTTCAAAATTTCATTTTTATTCGCTTGAAACTTAGTTCTTATTTTCTATGAAAATTCATGTTTATAAGTCTTACAGATTCAGGAATGGAAAAATTAGATACAAATGCTCTATATAACAAATACGGGAAGAAATTTTAAATTTTTAAAAATATAATAGTAAAATAACCAATATGTATATATTTTATAAGAAATTTATAAATATATTTCTATTTGAAATCTATTATAAATATTCTTGGAATATATTAAGAAAATATTTTGTAAATTTGTGAACGAAATGTCAATTATCCTTGGCGTGTAACAACGAGAGAAACTACAAATCCTTCTAATTTAACAAATTTAGGTATGCGCATACTTATTTGGGATTTAATATATTCTTTTACTATATTCATTAATTGATTCCTTTCCTGATTAGCCGTATTTCCAGCCAACATACAAAACCTATTTTATTTGCTTATAAAACTAAAAAAAACGGAACACCTAAGTTTAAGGAAAAATGAAATAATTGTTACTTCACAAAATGAATAACTGATAGCTTTATTTAAAATATAAAATCCGAAATATTAAAAAAGACAATTCCAATCAGTAATTCAGAATTGTGAACATTTTGAATTGGCAGTATTTGAAGTTCCGGTAAAGTGAGGGAGTGAATATTAACGTCGCACTATTCAGCACACGAGGGGTTTTGGCGACGGACCCGTTTTTAAAAATGTCGGGGACGCACCCCCTTTTTGGGGGTACCCTCCAACTCCACACCACACCAAGGGAGGACGTTTCAGCTCAAAGATTTAGCGTGCATCGCTCCCTACACGACGGTCTTAAACTGGGCCCAATGACAAGGCCAGCCACGATCCGATACCTATACCACTCGGCCACGAAGTTCCGGTAAAACTGAATGGAGTTAAAATAGCACCGCTCAAGTCGAAATTATTTAACCCTATTCAGTAGATTCAAAACTAAAATATTGATAAAAATGCATTTCATTATATCAAGAAGAGAATTTACATACTCGTTTTACTTAACATTTTGTTTTATAAAATATAAATCAAAATGGAAATGTTTCGATTTATACCTATTTTAGAAGCAGTGTTCCAAAGAATCTTTGGCAAGTTTTGGAAGTAGCACTTACATGTGTGTTGGTATTAATTGAGGAAGAAACATATTGAATGAATTAGTTTAAGGATTTTAATGATATAACATCTCATTTTACAACTTGCAAAATCCGATTATGTTGATTTTATAAACGGTTCATCTCTACATTTACATATGCTGAAAATGTGAAAACAAAATTTATGCATTATACTGACTGACTTCTCAACGGCGTGAGCTATTTCGTGTAACTAATTCATCATTACCGATACTTATTTTGAAAACCCTCAATTATAAGCTATTTGTAACTATTTATAAACAACTTGATAATTTTACAAGACGCGCATTGTTAAATTAATCCAATTTTTAACAAATCTAAATAGATAATACTTTGATTAATTTCCTTTACATAACATTAATAAAATGAACTAAATTCACATGTAATATCATAGTCACTTAATAATGATAACATACAATCTGGCCAATCAATTCAAAAACTAATGTGATGTTATAGTAACATGATAAAACTTCTGCTCGTTGCAGAAACTCTTAAAAAAGTATATATGTATACAAAATGCATTTTATTTAAAAGTATATGTATAAAGTACGATTTTTTTAAATTTAAATAAAAAATAAAAGAATTTTTTCATAACATTTAAACATCTTTACCCAATTATGAAATTTTGTCTACGTTTTAAAAATAGAACAACAAGTAAATTAGTTTAATGTCTGTTTTAAATTCAATGAAGAACACGTGTTTGTCTCTACCATGTGACCATCGTGAATTGAACCCATTACAAGAACACTTGGTCAAACGGCATTCTTTAGAAAATCATTTTTTTATTAGCGTTGCCCAAGAAACAAAGTATTATAGCTATTGGTAGACTTCTTTGTAATTTCGAATCATCCTCTAATGACGCGAACGACATCTGAACTGGCACCCCATACTCTTACGGCGCTATGTAAATGTGAAAACTTAGACAAAGACAGATTTAGCATCCATCAGTCCCCACATTCTTGTAACACGATTACCCTGAAGCGAACAAGACCGAACCTGTTACTTTTCAGTTACGAATCCCTTAATCGACTAGGATACCATAGCTCTATTTAGAAAATCTGGATCGAAAAGAAAAGCTGTGGATGAACCTTTCTTTGAATATAATCCGGCACTACACAATTTAAACTGTCATTGGATGCCTTAATGTTTTTTAAAAATCTTTACACAAATAAAATCGTTGCTTCGATTGGTTCGAAAAGAAAATTTACAAAGTTTCAAACACCATGTGTGTGGCATTTTCTCACTACGCAAATTTAACGCTACAGCAAGTTGTTTTAGTTACAAATTAAGTTGCATTGGATTCTCAGAAATAACATTACTTATTAAGACATACATAACTGTGTGTCATGCAATTAAAAAACGCAGGATTAATAGTAATTTCAACACCCTACTCATTTTTATCTAACACTATCAAAAAAAATTACGAAACAAAAAAAATATTAAATTTATTAATCCATTTTAGCGCCATTCAAAACTGTCTTCTTGTATGACATGCCGTTTTACGAAAAGGAAAAGATGATGAAAGAACAATTACCCCATTCGGCATATTTCCGAATTAAGAATTCGGAAATTCATTTGTTGGCGTGAATGACCCACTTCATATAACCGCTCACCAAAGGCACTCCTGGGTACAAGCAGACCAAAACCCCCGAAGGACGATTTTCGTAAACACAAAGCGAAAGTTAAAAACGAAACTGCTAGTTTGGTAATGACTCTCTCCAGAAGTGAAGGCCACTCAATGTCTCTGTCATCCAGCGCTTCACTAACGGACCTTATCAACAGCAACTTTTCCAACGGAGATGAAAAACTGTAACGCAAGACATCGGATTCGCCTGACCGCCCACGTTCACGGACTTCTATAACAGAACTGGCGGCACTTTCACGTGAACAATAGTGATTTCAGTCGAAGAAGAGCGATATGCGTGTCCTTTTCCGTCTATTTCAAGAATATGACGGATCTTGAATGGAAAAGCGGTAATTTTCGGAACTCGCCTTGATTATGCGTAAGGCAATAACATGAATATGTAACAAGCCTTTCTTCGCTTTCGATGCATTTATCTCGATTTATAACCCATAAAAATCTATTATAGACAAGCAATTTAGCGATTGTTAAGTTAAAATTTTTGAAATTATTGTTATGTTTTTGCATTGGGGTTTATATAACCACAAGTGTTTATAAACAAGTGCTTACTCGTAAACAATTCACAGTGATTTCATGAGATGTATCAACATCTTATATAACTAAGTTATCAGAATCTATTTTGTTTTTAAGGAATATTTTTCATGCATTGAATATTAAATATTTACTTCGACAATGAATAAATGAAAAGTTTATTTTAATCTCTGCACACTTTTTAAGAAACAATTTTTCAAACCACGTGAGATTTAATCCTCCACTAAGAAATTGAACTAATTTTTTTTCAGTAATGCCTGTGTGTTTGTATGGATTTATTATTAATCAAGTGAAGATTTAAAATTCATTGATGGATTAATTCAAAAATTACTTTTTTTTTTATCTTTAATGTATCCGGATTTTACGGTATATGATTTTGAAAAAGCATATACCGTAAAATCCGGCGTATAACGCATACCTATACTTTCAAGCTGCAATTTTAGTTTTTAGGCATATTCGCCGTATAACGCGCACCTCTTTTCTTTTTAATGAAGAAACCAAAAATGTACGTGCACCATCCTCATATGCTTAGAAATCATTTATTCGAGGTATTATTCCAAGCATTAGAAAAAAATAGTATACTTCTAGAACTACAACCCTTTAAGTTCATAAAGAATGTAATTTCTTTTAAAAACAGAGTATTCGGATGTATGTAACGTTTTTTTTTCATTTTTAAAGCTCTCATTTATACCCGGCGTATAGAACTCACCCGTACATTTCGGTCTTATTTTTTGTGTTAAAAATGCGCGTTATACGTTGGATTCTATGGAAAATGAATAAATTTGATACTTAATGTCAGTTGAATACGAATATACATATAAAATTGTTTTTAAAAAAATTTTTTTAATATTTTTAAACACAATTTTTTAGAAAAAGGGAAGAATGACATTTTCTCAAAACATTTTTTTTCCTTATGAAAAATGCTCCTATAATAATATTTTGCCTATATGTAGCTAAGACTTCTCTTCAGAGCCTGAACTAGGCTTTTTGAATGGACTAAATTCATGATGGTCACATGATAACGGCAAACACGTGTTTCCCATTGATTAAAAATTGACATACTAGTTGTTCAACTTGTAAAGTTGAGATAACATTTAAAATTTGATATGATTGGGTAAAGAGTTCACGTGTTAAAATTCATCAAACAGTTTTCAAAATTAAAAAAAAAACTTACACTATACGAATACTTTTAAATTAAGTGCATTTTGTTTAACTATGTGCATTATTATATCGTTAACAAATATGTACTTTCTAAAAGAAAGTTTCTGCAAAAAGTAAAAGTTGGCAACAGCACAGTTGGAAGCACATGAACTAATTGGCTGGAAACGCGGGATTATATTTACGATATAATCATGACGTTGCATTAATTTATGAACTGATTGGCTGAAAACACGTGACTCAGTTATAATGTGACTAATGACGTCACATGAATTTAGTCCATTCCCATTATTTTCAGAGTTACAATCAAATGCAATAAACACATTGGGGTTTTTTTTTGTTAAAATTTATCTGCTGATATCAGGTTCCGTAGAGCCGGGATGTCAAATTCGTATGATATTATGGGTCGCAAGTTCTATTTTATATTAAGTTGAGAACAACATATCTTTAGCGTTCAAAAGAAAATAAACATTCGAAAGAAATGTATACATTTTTTTAATAGCAAAAAAAGTATAGTTAAAAAAAACTAGCGAATTCTAAAAATCTTATGTTTATTTGCGTCGGTTTGTTATTATATATTATTGTGTACTGATATGTTGGCGTTCGTTGTGGGCCGCGAGTTTGATACTTCTGCTGAAGAGAATTCTTATCTCTGTATAGACAAAATATTATTAGATAAGCATTTTTCATATAAAGAGAATGAATGGTTTCTCAAATATGTCATCCATTTTTTAATTTTTTTTTCTAATTCTCTTGCCAAAAGATTGCATTTAAATCATGTTTGTATAATATTCTTAAAACAGTTTTATATATGTAAAAACATTCTAATTCATAAACATCAAAAAATTATTCATTTATGCGCTTTCTCACACACAAAATCGCTGATCCAAACGCGTAGTCAGATACCTTAAACAAGTAACACTTAGTTGAATTGTGCCAGAAGTTATTATTTGCTTAAAGGTTTTCATTATTCTGCGAGTAATTTCCATTAATTTTCTTTATTTTGTTTATTCTTACGAGCCATTTGTGTCAGCACTACTCCATACTATTTTGGCAACATATCGATGCATCATTTCTTTTATCAGAAAAATGATGCTTAGTTAGAAAAATCTGAAATCTATACATTCCTCTTAACTATAACCCCTCACAAATAAAATTTCAACAATTACAGTTCATTGCAGTTGCCTAATTTGAAGAGGGTTTCGCTTTTAATCCTTTATATTCCAGTTAATCTGAAGATTTATCTTTCGAAATTCTGCCGTAAGTTATCACAAAAAGGATACACATGATATAGGTTGGATATCATTCACCATACTTTCAAAATATATCATCCGTTCACATTTTGCTTCGGCGCCTCAAAAAGCATCAATTTGAAGTTATAATAATTATCAATACACGTATGTTATTAAATAAAATTTAATTACAGATTTTCAGATTTTTTTATTATTTGATTAACTTTAACTGTGTTGGTTTATTTTTGTTCATTAATAAAGCTTGTTTTAATGATACATTGTGTGGTACCAAAAAATTATATAAGCTTACTTTTACTTAAGGTATCCGACTACGCGTTCGGAACCGTAATTTTATAAAAAAGACGCATAAATGGATAATTTTCATGATATTTAGTGTCACTTAGATTAGAATACATGTATAAAATTGTTTTAAAGACATTATTATAGCAAAAAAAAAAATTATTTAAGTACAATATTTCGGCAAAAAATTTACCTCTATAATAACCTTTTTTCAAAATGTTCTCCTTTTGTGAAAAATGCTTCTGGTATAATAATATTTTGCCTGTATATAGCTAAGACCTTTGTACAGAGGCTCAACTATGATTTTTGAAAAATTCACATTATTTTCAGAGTTACAACCATTTGAAATAATTATCGGCGTTTTTTTTCTTAAAATTTCTCCCCTCTGTTGTCGTAAAAAATGGATAACCCCACTTCTAAGTTATATATTTCAAAAATTCTAGTTGAGCCTCTGTACAAAGGTCTGAGCTATAGACAGGCAAAATATTATTACAAGAGAAGCATTTTTCACAAAAGAATATTTTGAAAATGGCTCATTCTGTGTACATTTTTTGTCAAGATATGTACTTAATTTTTTATTGTAATACTCTTCTTAAAACAATTTTATATACATTTTCTAATCTAAGTGACACTAAATATCATAAATATTATCCATTTATACGCTTTTGCAAAATCACGGTTCCAAACGTAGTCGGATACCTTAATGCACTAAATTCACGTGACGTCATAGTGGTATGATAACTGCAATCACGTGTTTTCAGCCAATCAGTTTTTGGGCTTCATTGTTGCCAATTTTTACTGCTGAAATTTTCTTTTAAAAAGTATACATACTCGTCAATTTGTCAACAATAACGCGCATAGGTAAACAAAATGTATTTGGTTTAAAAGTATATATATAATCTCTAAACTTTTTTTTTTAAATTTTTGAAAACCTTTTTGAAGAATTTTAATATTTTAATGCCTTTACCAAATTTTCAAATTTGAAATTATAACTCCATTTTACAAGTAGAAGTCTAATGTTGTTAGTTTTGAATTCAATGTATGACACGTGATTGCATTTATCATGTGATCGTTGTGAATTTAGCCCATTTTAAGATATAGTTCAAGTGAGTGAATCAGTGAGTAAATGAATATTTAACGTCACACTATTCAGCTACTCGAGGGCTTTTGGCGACGGACCTCGTAATTTTGAACCATGGTCAAGTGACGAGGCCGACACCCGGATATCGTTAAAAGGAAAGATATTTATCCTCATAATAGTAAACAGCATGAAAAAATATACAAGAGAAAATACTTTGAATCGAATTGCAAACCTTTTATAAATTAAAAATGGGCTTTTAAAATTTTTAGTTTTAATTTTTTGTCCTTAAAAAAAGACTTACAGAAAAGTAATTCTAATATTTTTAGAAAATAAATGATAATAAGATCAAGTTCTTCAGCTAAACTGGTAAATATTTGAAGGATTTGATTTTGGTTTAGATCGCACTTTGAAGCAATACGAAAGTTTTTGAACCGCGGTCAAATGACTTAAACTTGCAAATTCAAAATTCCTCACAACGCTACCGGGAGAACTTTGAGGCTTGGCAGGTTTAAATCGCATCAGTCAATCCAAAGTTGAGCCTTCAGTGGCACTAGAACTCCAACCCGCGGATCGACAACGACGGTCACGTGTTTGCGAGCATAACCACTCGTTTACCTTGGCTATAGTACACATTTGAAACGTTTTTTGGACGTACTACTCATAAGACCCTGAAGTACTCTTTCAAGTTACGCCACTGGTAAAATAGCTTAACACAAGTGTGAGCTTAACAACAGCTTAACGTCACACTATGTGGTCAAGTGACGAAGACAACACTTGAGCTAGCAGCCCCTCTCCAAACTTCCATTCCACGCTAACGGGAGTACATTGAGCCTCAACCAATTTAACGTGCATCGGCCCCCTCCCCACAGCGAGTCTTCAGTGGCATCAGAACTCGAGCCCACGAAATTACGGTCACGAGTTCGTGATCATAACCATTTGTTTCCTCAAATGCGAATGATTCTTAATTTTAGTTTTCAAAAGTACATTTTTAAAACAAGAAATCAAAGGCTTCTTTAATACTCAGTACAAAAGTATATTTTAAGTTTTCTGTATTACTTTCTCAAGAACAAAATATTCTTCCACCTACGGGGAAAATATGTTTTATGCTCCGCTACTAGTATACAGTAATACCTCGATTTCCGTTAATTAATATTAATTACACATTTTAAATTAACATTAATTAATTACTTTTAACTACTATTAATTTTAAATAATTTTAATAAATAATTAATTTTAATTAATAATTTTAAATAATAAATTTATTTACTTATTTTTTAATTTATAAAGTACAAAATAATTACATAAATGCCATTCAATATTTAATAAACCTTTAATAAATAAATTTATTTAATTTTAAAAAATAATTAAAGGAATTGAAAGAAAAAAGTTTTTCGCGTGATTTGAACTCGGATCCAACCACATTGAAGGCAGACGATTTACCAATCGAGCCACTGGGCCGGTGAAAAAAATAGAAACTTAATTGTATAAAAGCTAAGCATAAATTTCGAACGCTGTTTTCTCCGAATTGACTGGCCATTCGACGGAATTACACACATTAAGGGTTGAACACCCTAAAGGAGTACTACTATTACACCAAGTCTCGACCCGAAATGAATTTCCTTAGTCGTGCCCTCTCCTTGTAAGATTTTATTAAAAAATTTTAGTTCTAAATTGTTTTCTTTCATCTTCTGCTCCAGCTAGGAATTAGTTCGATATCACGGGGCAAGAGCGCGAAGTAGTTGTTTATGTTCGCCAAGATGAGCGATAATATTACAATAAGGCTCCCTTGATATTTTTGGCAGTTTTTGGATTACTGCAAATTTTCATTACTTTTTAATTGATATTCATTGTTAATTTTAATACATATGAAATTATTTTATTAATAATATAATATAAAAATACAATTATTGTATGTAATCATAATATTCGTTATTTATAATTGTGTTTTTATTACATTTATTTGTAAATATTATGACATGTTACTTATAATTATTATGTTCTTTATTGTTATTATTTTGTTATTCATTTATAACTAATATGTCATTTATTTATAATATTATGTTATATAAGTATTCTTATGTATGATTTTTATATTATAATATGATGATTATTCTTTTTTATAATTACTATTAAATTATATATAATAATTATAAGATTATTATATACTGCATAATATTAGTACATATCACTTTTTATTAGATTATATTGTTATTCATTATTTATTGATGGATCTTGGTTATTCTCAATCTCTTCCTATATTCTTCTCTTGAAATATATTTAAATTATTTCAAAACAATTTTTTAAAATTATCTTCCTGACGATTTGATACCGTTAGGTCGCCATCTTGGATTCCGCCAGCGACAACAAGCGCTGCTTGGCGTGATTCCTTTATCGCGCCAAGCCCCGTGATATCACACACACAAACTAGAACCAAATAATTTATATGTATTTGTATTCAAAATTATACCCCGACTTACGCGGTTATCACTCAGTCCCACCTATCACGTAAGTTCGGGGTTATTACTGTATTACGATTGTAAAAAGCTAAATATCGTACTAATTCTAAAACGAAATTTTTATGCTAAGTGTTCTATTACCTCTTTCCGAATTCCAGGAAAGATAAGCAGGAAAGCAATGAAAAGCGTGGAGAAGGTGACGTAGATGAGAATATTCCTGATGTCTTCAACGACGGGAGTTCTGTTTGCGTTCGAATACAAAGTAGGGCCTCCGTCCACCCTGAAGGCGTCAAACCAACCTCGGAGCATTTTCAATCAATTTTAGCTCCAAGGGTGTCACTAAACTTCCTCGTTCGATACCCAACTTCACTGGAAACAAGACGAGGTCATCTTCCTAGGGAAAAAAGAAAGCGAGAGTTAGCAACTGTGGAAGTTATAATCAAAAAACCAATGATTATCATTATGGAGTTCTCATTACAACAGAAGTAATTACAGTGGATGGATTACACGTATCGGGTATAATTATTTGGACAGAACCGAATTACTTAAAATTATTAATATAGGAAAATACTTTAATTAGTGTTCTAATGAAGATAAGTAGGTCTTACGAAAATTTTTTTAATGAATTTAACTAAAGCTGTGCGTTAATTATGTGGCTATTAATTTCTTCCCATATAGAGATACCGGTAAAAACCTTTAACTTTATTTGTATTAAGAGGTCTCAGGGGTTTTAAATTTCCTTAGAGGTCTGAAAATATACAGTTTTCAAACAGGCACAGTTCTTTTAAATTTAAATTAAGTAATTCGAATCTTTCACAAATTATTAATAAATGAATGGGGTTTCAGAATAGTATAAAATGTTTAAAATATAATCATAATTTTAAAAATTATAAGCATATGAAAATAATAAATATTTCTTATAGAAAAGTTTCTTAAGTTTTACATCGCGCAAGCTATTTTCTAAAATAGTAGCTTTAATTACTAGCTATAAGTTGATTTATAAAGATAAGTGTATTCTTATTACACTGTAGCTTTTTTTGTATATAAATAGAATAATAACTTGCATATTTTAATAAATAAAAAAATTACATTTTTAAAAAAAAATATTTAAAAAAATTGCAATATTTTACAAATATTTTGAAATACAAAAGATATATAATACTAAAATTAGGGTTTAAAGAGTATGAGGTATTTTATAATTCTATAAAGTTTTATACATTAGAGGCTACTATTTTAGAAAATGGCGTGTGCAACACAAAAAAAATACTTAACATTTATTATAGAATTTTCATATAATTATGATTTTTAAAATTGTTATATTTCAAACATTTTATACTTTTCTGAAGCCCCATTCTTTTATGAATAATGAGTAAATGATTCGAATCATTTAATTAAAATTTAAAAGAATTATACCTGTTTGAAAATTGTTTATATTTTCAGACCTCTAGAGTAATTTAACACCCCTGAGACTTCTTAATAAAATAGAGTTTGGTGAGTTGGCTGATTTGCTGATTTCATTATGGCAAGAGCCATATTTGATTAGACTGTGTCAAATACTGGTTAATTTTTTAGAAACCAAATTTGTCAAATAAATGTTAAATAAACATCCTGCGACTTAAGATGAAGGAATGGGAGGGGGGGGGGTATGATATGGAGTTAAACATTGATTCATCAGAAAGAGGTCCATCACCTGTTTGTATAAAATGCAGCAAATCCATTGGAGGAAAGGAAAGATCAATCGAATACCCCGGTGTCGTTAATTCAGGACTTTAAAAGGGTAAGTTTTTAAAGGGTGGAAAGATATGCAGATGAATCTTCCATTTCTAGTTTACCTCGACTCAATATTCCTTAGAGTGGCATAATTATTTGGAATAAAGCTTACTATTCTGAGCCATTATCAATTATATCTAAAGCATCATTTGACGCTCTCAACTTAGTCACCTCTCTTACTCCATATAAGGTTTAATCTAGTAATGTCGCATTAAAGTTACATCAGTGGACTGTTGATAAACAAGAAATATATATATAAAAAAATGGTTTAAATCAATTCCTACTTAGGTCAACAAAGAAAAATTTATTTTAGTTACTTTTTATTAAATAGTTACAATTAATATATGTGTAGAATCACAGAATTGGAATCACATAATCACAATATTAAGTGACAAAATAGAAAGTTATTTTCCTTTCTATATAAGGTGTTGAACTATTATTTTTGTTTGTTACTATTTATTCATTCATTAAATTTAATTATTCCAATAAAATTGTATAGTAAAAAGGAATCGCTTTCTCAGAAATTATTCTATCCCAGGTGGGATTCGAACCCACAACCTTTGGATTAGAAGTCCAAAGCGCTATCCATCGCATTACAAGGACACAATGAGTAATGTTCCTTTTTATATAGGGTGTTGGACTATTATTTTTTGTTAGTTACTATTTATTCATTAATTAAATAGAATTAATGAATTAATATTTGAGAAAACAGTATTAACATCAAGTGTCCTCCACTACAAGTTTAAAAAAATGTATTTGAACTTGAGTGGATAAATAAAAAGTATTTTATTAAAGATTGAAAATTTGAACAAGATGTATATACATATATATAGGGA
This sequence comes from Trichonephila inaurata madagascariensis, assembly GCA_019973955.1. Taxonomy (NCBI): domain Eukaryota; kingdom Metazoa; phylum Arthropoda; class Arachnida; order Araneae; family Nephilidae; genus Trichonephila; species Trichonephila inaurata. The sequence continues at coordinate 611,888 of BMAV01025075.1, read as the reverse complement.
GAATGTGAACTAATAGTAGAATTCGAAAAAAGATTGTTTGGAATCAATGAAGTCAGCAAGTAGGTTGATATATCATGCTCTTGGTTCCTACTTAATCCCACAAGAATATTTTGGTTGGGTTATCCTACAGCTACCTTTCCTGAACATGACAAATTTGAGTTTATTAACACATCCCACTAAAAATATGGTAGCTATTAGTGACGGACCTTGTAATTTTGAAACTTAGTCAAATGATGAGGGCAATAGTTGAGCTGGCACCCTACTCTACGCCAGCCACAGGACTTTGAGCCTTGACAGATTTTACGTTCATCAGACCCTCTACACCGTTGTTTTTCCCAGTGATACTAGTGCTCGAACTCATGACACGCCATTCCCAAATTCGTGAGTGAGTGAATATTAACGTCGCACTGTTCAGCTACACGAGGGCTTTTGGCGACGGACCACGTAATTTTGAACCATGGTCAAGTGACGTGGACGCGACACCTGAGCTGGAACCCCCTCTCCTAACTACCACACCACACCAACGGGAGGACGTTTCAGCTCTCGACAGATTTAACGTGCATCGCTGCCCTACATGGCGGGTCTTTAGTGATACTGGGATCGAAGTCATGACATGCCTGCCATGATCCGATACCTTGACCACTGAGCTACCGCAGCCCTTCCCAAGTTCGTGACAGTAGCTATTAGGCTACCGCGGCCATCCTGAGTACACCAAGATTCGGCCACTGCGCCGTTGCTCTTCGTAAACCAAAACAACCTTCCCCTTTGTCTAAAATCGCCATTCTTGATCGATATTTTAATTTTGACATCCTCATTGGGGAAAAAAAGAAAAATGTTAAAACACAGAAAACTGATGGATTGGTTTTAATAAGCATGATTCTAGAATTAACCTAAGGTTATTGAGGATTCAAGAAGTAATTTCAAATAGCAAACGATGATAATAACGAGTTTAAATCTTATTCTTTTAGTTTCTGAACCACAAGTCACACCTAATACTCGTCAAGGGTAAGGAAAACATTAAGTAGTGATTGAGAGGGAAGGATAAAAAAAAGAAAAATATCGTGAAATCACTCCGGGGAGAGGCATCATCGGTGTATACCAGTGATCTTTAAAAAGTGTTCCACGGAATCCTGGGATTCCATGAGTCACAATAAAAAAATCAAAAAGAAATATGTATGCAAAGTGGATTCATGTTCTCTATGAAGTTTGTATAGTTACAAGTATCTAAAGCTCATCCTATTCATTAAAACTGAAAGTATAATTATATATAATAGCTTTATTTTGCAACACTTTAAACTTTTATTACAATAATAAAAGAATATTAAAACGTTTTATCTTTATAAATATTTCCTACATGATTGTGAATATTCTATTATTTACTATATCTCAGGTTCCACAAAATAATTTTATGCTGAGTAATTAGAACAATGTCTTTCAAAACTAAATAGTTTTCTAATGGAAAATACGCTTTTTTACATCTGTGGAAATCGACACCTATAATGAAGGAAAGGGAACAACATATCAACAGAGTTAATGTTAAAATCTAATTTAAAGCAAAAACAGCTTCTACATTTTGGGTTGCAAGTTCATGCAAAATGCACAAGATTTCTTACACAGCTATAAACGTTTTAATGCCATTCAGAAAACTGTATTTAAGTGAAATATATTTCTCAACGTAAGTGGCTTGAAAAACAAAGTATAAAAACAAATTAAACTCAGAATATATAATGCTATTGCACATTTAATCTCAATAGACCTACATTTCTACAGTTTGTGTTTAAAAAAATAAGACATATCCCTGTTTCTGAATATAATACATGGGTAAGTGGCATTTGAATCAAATTAATATCATTAACGAATAAATTATGTTTAAAAAATTAGAATTTAATAATAAATGCAATACTTTTTTAATTGTCTGTACATGAAGTGCCTATAACATGTTGATCTTCTTTAAGGTATCCGACTACGTTCGGAACCGTGATTTTACAAAAGCGTGTAAATGGATAATATTTGTGATATTTAGTGTCACTTGGATTAGCAAATGCATATAAAATTGCTTTAAGAATAGTATTACAATAAATTATTTAAGTACAATATTTTGTGAAGAATGCTTCTATTATAATAATATTTTGCCTGTCTATAAGCTCAGACCTCTGTACAGAGACTCAACTAAAATTTTTGAAATATATATCTTAGAAGTGGGTTTATCCATGTTTTACGACAACAGAGGGAAGAAATTTTAAGAAAAAAACGCAGCGATAATTATTTCAATGGGTTGTAACTCTGAAAATAATGTGAAGTTTTCAAAAATCATAGTTGAGCCTCTGTACAGAGGTCTGAACTATATACAGGCAAAATATTATTATAATAGAAGCATTTTTCACAAAAGGAGAACATTTTGAAAAAAGGTTATTATAAGTTATTTTTTTGCCGAAATATTGTATTTAAATAATTTTTTTTGTCATAATGTTCGTCAAACAACTTTATACATGTATTCTAATTTAAGTGACACTAAATATCATGGAAATTATCCATTTGTGCGCTTTTTTTAAATTACCGTTCCGAACGTAGTTGGATATCTTAAATATTATTTTGAGATATATTCTTTGAATTATGCGTATGTAGTGGCGCACACAAGGGGGGTCCTGAGGGTCCGGATCCCCCCAAAGCCCTTGATTTTTTTCCGATTGGTTATAATTCTAAGTATATAATACGTAAAATTTAATTAAATATTTGTTATTAATGATTAATTTTATTAATTAATGCTAATTACTTATTAAATAATTAGTTTTTTACTGTGTTTTGTTCCTGAAAATTGACAAAATCAAAAAAGGCATGATACAAGAATGGTGAACTTTCAACCCCCGGACCCCCCTTGAAAAATTCCTGTGTGCGCTACTGTGCGTATGGAATGGGGTTCCACGAAAACGCTTTCTAGTTCTAGGCTTTCTTTAGTAACGCTGTCTTTCTCCACGAAATCGCCTTCAAGTTCGTGAGTTGAAAAAGTTTGAAGACCACTGGTGTATACTAAGATCAGTAATCCTCAAAGGTAAGAGGAAAACCACATTCGTATACATATGGGATATAAATCCTTATCCCCCATCCTTATTAAAACAGTTAAGCCCCTGATGGACCCTACCACATGAAGATTTTAAAATTTAGACATATATAACATCTAATAATTTTATAACCTTCGAATCAGGGGCTGTATGTGCAACTGGCCTGCTAAGTAGCTTATGACCAGGCTTTTAACTCCAATTGAGATCAGCCTAATACAATCCATTCAATCAACACCAGTAATGAATTTAAAGACTGAGTGCTCAGAGTATATGATCGGCCACAAGCTTTTCATTGAAGTTTTCCTCCATCACAGTATGAATGAGAATGTGCCCTCGAATCCTTTAAAAGAGTATATAATGGCGGGAAATAATACACACAAATACAAAACAACTATTAATCAATTAGCTAATAAATCGATGATGCATCAAATCATCTGAAACACACGCAGGAAAGTAATTTTAGCTATAATTAAGAACTAACTGTACTAAGCGATATTAAAATTACCCAGGGATTCACTGGTATATATTTGCATTTATGATTTAACTATGCTTAATGCATTCAAATTCTAAATTAGAGCAGAATTTAATGTGTTTTGTTTGAATTTACAAATAGGAAATGGTAAATCATAGTTTCGGCTAACGTCCAGAAACATTACTTAAATAAAATAAAAAGATTAAGAAAAACTGATGAGAAGGCATTTATTTACAAATTCAATAACATTGTCTATTGTAGTTGAAAATCTCCAAAATCAAAAGCAAAAAAATGCGAGAAAATAATATACTTGTGTGTGTCAAAAAATAATTCTTAATCCCATCTTAAGGAACTTATTTTCTTGTTTCGAATATGAATACTTTAAGACATCTAACACCGGACAATCATTGTTTGATACTTTAAAAATATATTTTCATATACTACCTTTTTTTCTGTTATTATGAAACTATATTATTTTTTTTTCAAAAACTTTGCAACCCCTTCAAATTTTTCTTTACAAAAACGATGCTACTCTAAACTAATTTTTACTAAAATTTCTGTAAAAATCAAAATGACAACTCAGTATTGTAAGCAATTTTAAATTATAATTTTCAGAGGCATCTGTATGTCTCGGTTAGAAAAAAATACATAATTAAATGTTCAAGAGACGTTGACACAGTTTGTAAGGCAAACTGGAAAATAAATCATTGCTCAATAAAATTTGATAAACACCTCGTAAATTATTTATCACCAGAGTAATTAGATGCTTAACAAATAATTAAGCAACAATATTGTTAGAATTTCAATAAAAGTCAATAGAATTCCAACCGTTCGATACTTTTACTTTATAAACAACAAGATATGTAGTTATTGTGGAATGGAATAAATAAAGTTTTAGAAAATATAAATCTTTTTCATCCGCTTTTGAAAACAAATCATGCTGTATGCTTTCTCTGCATTAACCTCTTAATTGATTTGCCCTTACGCTGTTAGGGCACTGATATTTTCTTCTATCTTTAATTTGTACATATTTTTAATTCTTAAAGTGAGATTATTAGTGCTCTAGTGTTTTTAAAAGATGCAGTTTGTGCCCATGGTACTGAATTTCTTCTAATCTGGAATTTTCATTGCGGTGAAGGCGGATTTTTTTCATTGATGACAGAAATTTAAATTTTTGAAAATATTCTATAAAAAACAAGGATTAGCAAGGCAATGTGCAATTTGTTGCTTGAGAAGAAATGAAAATGGAAAGATAATCCAAAAGAGCCGCTATTATCTCTGTCCCCATTGCAATGCAACACTTAGTATTGCACCATGCTACAAATTGTGTGTACATATGAACACACACACAAAATCCTCAACCATTTAAGTAAGAGGTACAAACAAGACATTTTTTTTTTTTTGCTTTGTTTTGTTTTTTTGTAAGTATAAGAAATTATTTTAAGACGAAAAATTCTTCATGGCACGCAGAGTGTACTTACAAAAAGCAAACATTCAGGGATTTTTGAGTTCCACGATTATAAAATTAAAAAAAAAATGAAAACTTTAAAACTGAAAGTTAAAATAAAATTCTTTCATTTTCCCATTCTGTTAAGTATCATGCTTAGCTATATGCACTAAAATATGTACCTTTTTTGAACATTTTGGCCAAAAAAAAGTGACCGCTTAATTGATCACGAAAAAAAATAACATGTAAATGGTTCAGCTTACAAAACATTTTACAATCTCTGAAGATCTCTTATGTTCCAATTCCCTCAATGGAAACTATTTTATTTTTCTGTATAAATCACGGCAGATTTCCTGGGGATGAATAATTGCTCATGTTCGTTACGTAATAGTTTTTTTTCCCGTCATTAACCGTTTCTTAGGATTTCGGTAAGCCGAAACCGCAGAACAATACTTCTCGGCTCAGTTAAATCCTTGGCGGCTGAATGTCAAGAGCAAAAATCGGGACACAAAACTATTATGAAATGCTTATTAACTTTTTTTACAATAATTGTTTTCTGTTAATTATAAAAGGAATTTTTTTATGAACTTGTACCTCCAGGCTGTGTGTGCAAACTGTTAAAAATAAAATTTAAGATCCTAGATATACTTTTGTACTATGACATCAGAATGAAAATACTACGATTTTCACTACCCATAGATAAATTTCCTAAAAGGAAAATTACTGTTGAACAAAATGTAGCAAAAAAAAAAAATTAAACAGGTTCTTTTTTAAAAAATGTCAACAGTTGAATCAGTGGCATAACGTACGCCCCCACTACCCTCGCACTGCAGGGGGGCGAGGCTGGGATACTAGGAGGCTCAATGGCTCACTGATTCCAAGTACGCACTTGGGCTTGGGGCCCCAAACCTGACTTTGCAGGAGGGGGGCTAATATTTTCCGTTGCGCCACTGAGTTAAATTATTAATCCGGCGTACTGAAGCGCACATTATCGTTTTAAATATCCATTCTGTTTAAATATATTAACGTACAAAGGTATAGCTTTCTGATTTTCTCTTTATTCAACACATAAACCGAATTTTAAAATAAAATTAAATATAAATAATTAAATGTAAGTAATTGAATGCAAACAATTGAATATTAATAAATGAATATAAATAAATATTTTAAACACAAATGTAAGCAAAAATTCATTGGAAATGTATAATCTTAATCATTGAATAATAGGAGAAAAGATATTTAATTAGTAAACTTAAAAGTAACGGTATAATAAATTTTTATATGTATTACAATCGAACGAATTTATAATAAAATGGAAAAGTTGAAAGAACATATATTATGAAAGTTGTGAACTGATAATTTTTTTCCATATTAATATAGTTATTTTATAAAGCGAATACAACTTTAAGTTTGAACTGTGCTTCACATGAATTTATTTTATCTCCTATATATAGTATCATAACTAGTTATAGTTAATAAAGAGTCAAGAAATTTTTATTATGATTTGACATATACAAAAAAAATTCTCAGAATTATACATATATTATATAAAAAAAACTTATATGCTAACTTGAAACTTATCGAAAAAGTTAAATTCAGTTTTTTTTTACCCATTGATTTTTAAATTGTCACTAGTTTTAAAAATATAAATTAAAATTTCGTGAATTTGTTTAATATGCGTCACAAATTTAAGATGTTTGAAAACAATGTAATGATTTTCGACATTTTTTCGTTTAATATGGTAACTGCATCTTTCATTTTAAGAATTTATTTTTTCTTTTAAAAGATTTCCTTTTAAAAATCCAATTTTATTTCAACATTTCTCATATTAGATATGTGTTAGAAAGATTGCAAGAAACTAAACATTTAAAGTTTATAGATATATTTTTCTCCTAATATTTATATAATGGAAAACATGATTAAGATCTTAAAATATATTAATACAGTATTTACGCATAAAAAATGTTTGTTCACGATGAAATTTTAAAAAGCAATAAAACTATTTATATATGTTAAATAGATCAAGAAAAACTAAACGCACACACTAATTAAAACAGGTGAAGTTAATCTACAATCGCAGTATTTGTTTACATAATGATCTTTCAAGCAGAGTATGGTTAAGAGATATTAGTGAAAAAAAATATACAGAAATGAAATCTACGTTATTGTGGACAAATTTAGAAATATTTCCCACAATTTCTTAAAAATTTTGCATATTTGAGGGATTTTGATAACTTTAATATTTATTGTGTTAATTTTGGACATTAGCTTTGAATTATACCAATGATTTTTATTAATTATAATTAGAGATTTTTTTTCCATATTTATTGCGTTAATTTTGAATACTAGGCTTAAAATTATAGCAATGGGTTTTTTATTTAAAATTTAAAATTAGAAAAAAGATTTTAAGACACTGGGCATATTAAAAAAAAATTCGGTATTGAAATGTTGGCGAGCTCTTGACAGCATTTCCAGAATCGAGGATTTTTATAGAAATCATTCAAAAATCACCTTCGTAATTACTTGTTCCATTAATTTTTTTTCAAAAGTAAACTTCATCTTTAAAATAATTTAAACTAATTCAAATTTAAACACAATTAATAAGTGAGCATAAAAAACCATCCATATAATAAACAATTCTACGTACCTATTTTAAAAAAATCTTCAAACTTAATCTCTCGGAATCGGAACGAATCTATTAATAGAGATCCCGGTAACCCGCGCGAAGAATCAAGTCGGAGCCTATTAACTGGATCTCAAGAGAGCGCAGGGGTAAGTCTAGCTCTCTGTGTTCATCGAAGCATTGAACGAAGTCTGAGGCAAGAAACCGTCAACAGGTGAAAGTAAAAGTCAAGAATTAAAAAACAAAACAAAATAAAAGATGGGGGGAGGGCGGGAGAGGAGTCACGTGGTCGGCAGTGGCCCACTTCCGAAAGCAGTGCGTGAGCGGCGTTCGAGAAAGGGGGTCAAGGGCTGGAGCCGATACCCAGCGTTAAATGACCCCTGACGCTACTGTCTGCTTCGTAACTCTCGATGGAACGAAATGGATTTGTTTAAAAAAAAAAAAAAAAATTTTTCGAATTCGGGTGGTTAGAAATGAAGATCGGGGAAGGTCAGTAGCTCTGTAAAACTCATTCATGCTGTTATTTTTTGTCCATTGCAAGCGACGATCCCAGGTATGGATTGCGAAAACCTGCAGGTCGTAGACCCTTCTGCCTTGACCGGGAAGAAACGACATTGCAAATTTTTAACTTTCAATTTCAACTGTTGCAGAATTGGATGGAGAGAGTTGTAACGACAACTAACCCGCATGCCCCCTTGCTGAGTGATTATACGATTGACTGTTTGTGGTAAGTAAAGGGATTACTGAAGATCCCCAGGGGTCCAAACTTGAATTTAATTTAAAAAATTCATTTTACACGGGGAAAACCAACTGTTGCAGTTACTGCCCTCTTGCTGTCGATTCTTGAAATAAATTGTCTGATTATCCAGTTAGTACCACTGTCAGATAACCAGGGGTTAAGAATCGAGGCAAAAAATTCTTATATCACTTACCTTAGTTATTTACTTAACTTAGTTCCGTGTTTATAGTTATTCGATCTTAGATGGAAATTTCTAGTATTGTGTGCATTGGCGTGTACAAAGAGGGAGATTGATTGATTGAATATTAACGTCACACTGTTCAGCTACACGAGGGCTTTTGGCGACGCACCATGTAATTTTGAAAAGTGATGTGGACGACATCTGAGCTGGCACCCCCCCTCTCCTAACTACCACACCACACCAACGGGAGGCCGTTTCAGCTCTCGACAGATTTAACGTGCATCGCTGCCCTACACGGCGGGTCTTTAGTGGTACTGGGCTCGAACTCGTGACAAGGCAAGCCACGTTCAGATACCTATACCACTCGGCTACCGCGGCCACTACAAAGAGGGAGAAGTTCATGGGAGAGGTTCAGTGACGTAACGTACATTCCTGCATCGCGGGAGGCCCATAGTCTGACTGACACCAAAAATAAGTATTTAACCACTTGGGACCCAAAACCTGACTTTGCAGAGGGGCTCCAATAATGACCGTTACGCCACAGGTAAGGTTTCCAGGTAAGGTAAAAACTAAACGAAAAGGCCCAGGCATTATCTTTATGCTAAAAATGAAAAAGTTATTTCTATAATGGGGTTTTGAACCCCAAACTCTACCTTTGTGTATGCCACCGTATTGTGGGGCTGCGGTAGCCCAGTAGTCAAGGTATCGGATCATGGCAGACATGTCATGAGCTCGAGCCCAGTACCACTTAAGACCCGCCATGTAGGGCAGCGATGCACGCTAAATCTGTTGAGAGCTGAAACGTCCTCCCGTTGGTGTGGTGTGGTAGTTAGGAGAGGGGGTGCCAGCTCAGGTGTCGTCCATGTCACTTGACCGGGGTTCAAAATTACATGGTCCGTCGCCAAAAGCCCTCGTGTAGCTGAACAGTGCGACGTTAATATTCACTCACTCACGCCACCGGATGGTGAGATATGTAAAGGAATTACCAAAGAATAATTGAATCACACACGCAAATAATTGAGGAAAAATAAAAATTTGAATTTTTCCATGAAATATTTACATTATATGGATGTACATATATCCCCCTTGTATATAAAAAATTGTCGTATTATGTGATTATTGGTGTTTAGGTTGAAGTCGCTTAGCGCAGTTCTCCCAAACCTTTTTATCGTCGCGGACCAGTCAACATTTGATAATTTTACCACGGCCCGCTGGGGAGATGGGGGGAGGAAATTGATTATTTATATTCCACATTGTTTTGATTTAATAATTTTAATTTGTTTCTATTTAAACGTATCTTCAGAATGAAATACGGTTACACCAAAAAAGGGATATAAAGTGATTTAATATGGAATGTAAAGGGATTTCCATAAAAAGTCTCACAAACTCAAGAGAAATATACCGCAGTAAATAAAATGGAAATAATTAAATGTTCCTTGTGTGGCTCTGTACTATTTGGTCCACGGACCGATACCAGTTCGCGGCCTGAGTGCTTGGGACCACTGGCTTAGAGGATCTGAAATATTCATTTATAAAAATTTACATTTTGTAAAGAGTAAATTAACGCATGTTTTATGTGAATACGAGCAAAAATCGGCCAAATATAACTTTTGTACTCATAAATTCAAATATTTGAATGCGGACAAGGGGATTGTTTTGTTCTTTTCAAAACAATTCGATACAAATACGTAAATTATTAATTCATTGCAGTCTCTTCCCGCTACAAAAAGTTATTTAGGAGCTACTCTTAATCAATGTAACTCTTAATTTTGAACCACAGTTAAATAACACCTGACATTCACCCAATTTCCACACAATATCAATGGAGAATTTTGGAAATTCGGGTTATTAATATCGCACTGTAAAGCAACACGGGGGTTATTGGTGACGAACCTCATACCTCTGAACGACTGAGAAGTGTCGAGGACGATACCTGAGCTAGCACCCAATTTTCCAAACTTCCAACACCAGCCAGAGTGGTGAACTCGATGGATTTAACATGTATCAGTCACTCTACACCACAGGCCTTAAATGCTTGATGGATTCAGTTCTGGAACTTACAACTCGATCTTTTGAAGTTAGCGTATAACAATGACAATTTGAAGAAATTTCCCACGGCCGAGTACACGCGGAGTACGTTCTCGTTAAATCAGTGGGTCCGAAAGTCTTGTGGGCTGAATCACGAGTTCAGGGGACTGGAGAATATTTCCCTCCCCTTCGGTTCCATGCCAAAATTGTGGAGGTGGAGATAGGTGGTGTCGCCATCTATCGTTCCTTCGGGAATTTCTCCGAGCTAATTCGTACTGTCACCTGTATGGTGCTCAAGGCTAAGGCCTAATGACAGGCGTACTTCTAGCCCATTGCCCCGATGAATTTCCTGGGCCTCGATCTGACTATGTCAGACAGGTGGCATGAGCAACAACAACACAGAAGTTTCAAATCCCAAGCAACTTTTCATCTTATAAAGGTGAAAATGTATTACCACAAAAAGTACTACTATTTTAATTTAAATCTTATATTTCATTCTCAGATTTGAATATAATGACACATCACTCTTGACTCACATAGTAAGTTATCGCTTTTTATTTGAAATCAATATGTAAACACCCGAACCCATTAAGACAGAATTGCTTATAATGATTATACTTTTCCACTTTTAGTAACTCTATACTTGACCAAATTCAACTTGAATTTTACTAAGTCTTCCTAACATGAGTTAAGATATTTATTGAAACTAAATTCTTATATCTCTCATGCTGTTAAAATAAGTCTCGAATGAATTGTAAAACAGTAAAGAAGTCACATGTCGTCATAGCAAACAGAATATAAGGAAATTCCAAGAGGTAATAGAATTAGGCTTTACCTTACTCTTATTGGAGTTGCCTTACATGCTAACTCGAGTAACAAAATTAGATTAACCAGAATATATTAAAAAATAAAGTTTTTTACAAAACTTAAGTCGAACCTCGACAATAATTGCGATATAACGATATTTCTTTAATTTTTTCCCCCTTTTATTGCGCAAATGTTTCCACTGAGGGTTTTCTCAGACTAACTATCACATTATCTTACGGATTACAAAATTTTAGTCGTACTTTAAACCACCTATTCCAGATTGGGAAAGAGATAACCTCATTTATTCTGAATCATTACTTCGAAGGTTGCTTATAACATCTGCTAACCAGCATCCAAAAAGGACCAAGAAAAAATACTAACTGAACAAGCAGAACAAATTATAAACTCACTGAACGACTTTCGTAAAATCCCACATCTCCAGAAAAAAGAATACTAAATGCGGAAGCGAGCGGGATTGGCAGGTAATTTATTACCTGTTAAAATATCAGTGATTTATTACAGGAAAAAAAGCCAAATTAAGTGAAAATGTATAAATAAAGACATTGGTGTTTGAAATGATTTGCTAAATGAGTTGAAAAGGGATAGATATAATATATATAAATGTTTTATTAAGTATCGCATTAGCTGACAGATATTTAATAGGCACGATTTCAATGTTTTATCTCGATACATTGACAGATGCGATGGCATGTTAGATTTTTCTTTGCCTTGTCTATTTTGATGTTTTTCATTTGGTCTTGATTGAAATGCACAAGGAAAAATTAAATGAGAAAACATACATTTTAAACAGTAGTTCTCAAAGGGGTCCCTACGAAGCTCCAGGGGTACCCGGTATTATTCAGGGGTCCATGAAAAATTAAAATTGATTTGGGGGTCCCTGAACAACGTCAGGTGTCCACGCAAGGTTTGAAATAAAATAAAAGTTTTATCCATTTTTATTTTTATAGAAATTTAAATAAATAATAATTCAATTGGATATTCACGCGAAAAAAAGTTCAACAGCCAATCGGGAACTAACCCAGATTCCAAACACAGATGATTAGTACTCGTGGAGATTTGCAGTTGCTAGTCACAAACATTGAGACGATCATAAATACAATCATAACATCCTCAAGTTCATCCAAGTCATTTTAAAATTTTAAATAAAAGTTATAATTTTATAATGAATAATTCTTCAATACGTATTTTTTTTTAATTTCTTATTTTATACTATGCTTTTACGTAGTTTTTTCACTTGGTGGACCTTGGGAAAGCTTCGACTATAAAAAGAGGTCCATGGGTTAAAAAAGTTTGGGAACTACTGATTTAAAACATTACATTGAGTCAGAAGTTGGGGGAAAATTAAAATTCTACAAAAAGACAAGGCATATTTGTGTGACTGATACAGCTTTAAGATATTAAGCTTTATTATACAAAGATTTTGCATGGGAAGAGATATACAAAATAGTTGCAGTTGTTTGCAATATCAAAAAAAAAGCATTTGACTCCAGAACATACTAAGAAATTTTTAAATTAAAACTATTTTGTAGACTTCCAAATAAAAATAACGGTATTGCAACCGATTTCAAATTTTTTGTAATTTTACCCTGTTTTCAATCATTATATTTTTGCTTACATATAAATTAAAAGTGTTTACGTATTTTCTCGTCGGCTCTCTTTTCCAAATAAAAAAACATAGCCAATTCAAAAAAATGTCACCAAATGCTGTCATTATTGTGTTTGAACATGCTCGGAATGTTTTCCATTGTTGGCTTCATATCGTGGCATTTAATGAAGTCTTGATTTTACAAAATTCGGAAGGGGGGGGGGGCGTCGATGGTATAATACATAAGTACCAAATTATGGAATGGACTAACAGATTAAAAATTGCATTTTTAAACACATTTAATTTCGATCCAAAGGAGTTTTCTTAAACTTTGAATACTATTTAAAATTATCGTTTATTTATTAATGCAATTTTTAAAATTAGGTTAGTTGATAATGAAAGTTAACCACGAACGCTATAAGAGTAAATTTCTGCATATAAACAGATTATTAAAATTCTCATTTAACGGCCATTTTAAATTTGTGAACGTACTTTTGACTACGGAATTTCTACGTTGTTTCTCAAATCTAGATCAGTCCATAGATTTCAATGTAATAAAATATTTTTCTTATATCTCATAGCATTTTTCAATATTTGAAAAGCAAGGCACACGTAGAATTACGAAACAGAGGAAAAGAATTTTGATTTCATAAAATGTTTTTCCAAGTGAATTAAGTCAAAAAAGTCTTATGAACTTTCAGAGAAAAAAAAAATATTTAATTTAGAAATTACTGAAATGATTTCACAGTATTACAAGAACTAATCAGCAAAATAAATTTTCCCGTTTTCTTTTTAAACTTCAGAATTTTGTGGATTTGCATTAGCAATTGTATTATACAACCTGAATTCTTTAAAAATGTCAATGACATTTTATACAATTTTATATTTTTGTGCTAAGAATCAGACTTCTTCCTAGAAATTATGTAAGCGATTTCTAAGCCTTTTTAAATCGATATGCTACCTTTCGACATCCTCATTGTCTTAGAATTCTTCCTATTGTTTTGAGAATGATACAAGACTTTCAATGAATACGCGCGGTTTAGAGGCAAAACTATTTTTCAATCATCACAATGAGCATTTATGTCATTGGACAGAATTCAATTAAGGTATCCGAACACTGAATTGACCAAATTTGGTCTAAACACTTTTTTGTTGTTGTTTTTATTATTATTATAATTATTATTTTATTAAATAGACCTTTCTTTTGGCTTTACAAAACTTACTTTGTTTTACTTCTACGCTACCTAAAGGCAAATTACAATCAATTTTATAAAATTAGAAAAACTGGAAGTGGGTCTTTAATTTACCAGAAGTGGGCATTTAAATTGTTCAGAATCTATCATGACAAGTCTAATAACTCAGAATATTAGGAATTTATTTTTACAAAACTTTGAGTCTGATGTTTTTAGTATTTTCCAGAGAAGAGAGAATGTTCTAAAATATTTCACATTGCATGAATATTTTTTGAGTTCTGGCCAGTTATTTAAATAATGGTCTCAAAGAATGTCACATTTCTTGTAATGTTCACTTGATCAGATTTAAAATTTTTAAATTTTAATAAAACACATTAAAGTCTTTTTTTGGTACATTTTCTAGATAAGTGCATCTATTAATTTGATTTGGTAATACTTTTACTGATATGTCAACTTTTATCTCTAATCGCTTTGAAGTTTTTCACAAACATTGCTCTTAAATTGCACTTATAATAGAGATTTTTGTAAAATTTAGATACATTTTTTCTTAAAATATTAGTTAAATATTAGTATTTATTGGTATCGATTCCAAAAATGCATTTATGTTTTAGTATTCCATTTTTAAAAATAGCACTCCGAAAGTGCTCGGATACTTTCATGCACTTTTGCCTATAAGCTTTATTACATTTCTTGGCTCATTTTCTTTTTTAAAAAAAATATATATATATTTTCTTGAAATTATATTTTTAATATAAATGTAGCAACGAATGTTAAAAAATTCATATTCAACACAGTTTAGAATACCCCATGAAAACCAAACACCTTAACAAAGTTGAAAAAAACTTCACAAAAAAAAAAATGTAAAAGTGTTTTATGAAGATTCGGAGATATATGTTTTTCAAGAACCAGTTCGATGGCAAAAAGGCTTACTAACACATATCTGTTAGGTGATTGCGAAATCGCACTGTATCTCCTTGACCAAGACGATTTACAGGAGAACGACTGGAACACATTCGTGTGTTTTCTAGATTTCCTTGAAAGTTTTTTGAGAGTACATTGACTCCAACGTTAACTGTTTTGCAATAAAACTGAACAAAGACGTACAGTTATAAAAATTGGAGGCTGAATTTATGGGAATCTTGCAATGTGTTCCACGTGCAGGTTTTTTTATAAACTGTTTGTTTCGACCATTGTACCTCGTTAAACATTTAATTAAAGATGGAGAATAGATCAAATTTTACTTTTTGTTTCTAGAAACATGCATAAACAAATTAAGGAAAAGAATTTATTTTACCTTGTGTTAACGAATATAAGCCAATCCCAGTATAAATCGAGTTTTCTTCAAAATTTACTCGAAATTCGAAACCTGTATATAAACAGAATTGGAGAAAATCCTGTAATTTTCAAGAATACCTTTCTTCAACCTTTAACGCTCGAGGGGCCATATCAATGCATCGACAATTATCGGTGGACCACACGACTGTCAAAATAATAATAATAACGCAATCTGGAAATTAAAATAAGACGTTTGTTTCACAAGACTATAATTCTAAGGGATGAGATGGTGTAACAGATTTGTATATATATATATATATCGGTTTCAAAAACGCTAAATGGAAGTCGAATTAAAATACTTCGCGTGTTAAGAATACCACTTTTTCTTCTGAAATTTTCCGAGATATTTAAAATTATTTAAGGTACAATGAAATTTTTAAAGCATTCCTCATTTTAGTAAAATTTTATCTCAAACATAAAAAGCTTATAAAAAACAGAAAAGGCACTTCTTACGACAAAAAGAAGACAAGGCAATTTTTCCTGAAATTGCCTCAGAATCAAATTAAGGGCCACGTAAATACCTTCAGCGAGTCATTCGTGCCCCGCGAGCCATCAATTGAAGATCCCAACTTTAAAGTAAAACGCCAACCATGAATTTTCTCGGAAAATAAACGGGTAGATAAATTTGTGTACGGCAACGTGATGATAGACGACCTATCGGGTCGTCGGATGTTTGTTTCATAACCTGGAGAAAAAATTCACTGCATGAACATATCCATGAAGACATTTCAAAGAGTATGAATCTTAGAACTATTTGAAAACTCGGATTCTGACACTAGCTTTGGAAGATTTGCGACTTATCCCTCATCCTTTTAGAATAAAAGTTCTATTCGAAATACAGTCGGACCCCACTTTAAAGAATTCATCCAAACCGAACATTTTGTTCGTAAAATTAGAGTTCGTTATATCGGGGTCCAAACAAAATACAAATTTTTCGCTCTTATCTCTTGGAAATTCTATAATAAGCAACTACACAAAAAAATACCCATAGCTAGAAATTGCGTGCTTTTTATTCAACAGCTAAAAATACTATTAGTAAATTTTTACGCATCCTTTAAATACTGACTAAGAAGTTTGAAATTCGTTTCGATTTTTGACTCGAAAGAGTTCTTTTCTCGACTTTGTGCATAGAAGAAAATACTGCGTCATTTACATCCTGTACGTTTTCAGTTTCCAAATAATGTAAAACATTAGAAAACAAATTTTTATAAGAATTTCTCTATCAATTTCTGCATCAGAATCACTATTTATTGACTCCGACAAATCAACAAATTCCTGAACTTCAATTGCACAGAGAGACAGTCCATCATCGAATGTAACAATCGTTAAAATCTTAAATTATCCCCTGCGTCGTGGAGTGGGGTAAGATAAGAAAGGAGTTTCCTGCCCTATTCAAAACTCGCACTATAGGTTGCACTCACGACTCCTCTGCACTTGTAAAGTCTAATAACGCTTTACACCCTTTCCTGTCAAAATTGTCTTACGATACAAAACTTTTTTTTTTTTTTTGTTCTGGACAAAAAGAATGTCATTTGAAAAAAATCCAATTTTTTCTAACACAAACTAATAGAAAAAAAAATTTCTGTTGTAGAAATAATTCGTTAAATAGGGTTTTTTGCCTTCATTTTAATAGGCGAAAGAGAAAAATTCATTAAATAAGGGTCCGACTGAACCCCAAAAGTCGAGCAAATGACATTGATTGTGCGAGTCTAAAGTAAAAAGGTTTAAAAAAAATTGTTTTTATTAATTTTTACGATGATTTAAATGATTAGTATATAAAAGCCGATTCCCTTTCTTTCACTTTTAAAAAGTTCCAAAAACTCTCGGCTTAAGCACGGAAATGGACAGTATGTTAATAAAAATTTAAGAGGCTGACAAATAATATTAATCAGATATAAATGTCGTGGCGTCGTTATCATTGTGTAGGCTTAAAGTGAGTTAGTGTTGCATTACGTCACACTGTGTTTATATATAAGCTGTACGAGGGCGATGGGGCTCGTAATTTTGCAACATGGTCAGGTGACGAGGACAACACCTGGCACCCCCTTCTCTGAGCTCCACACCGCGCCAATGGCTTTGAGCTTCAACAGATTTTGTTTGTATCAGAGCCTCTATCTGACGGGTCTTCAGCGGTACTGGGCTAGAGTGAGTGAATATTAACACCGCACTGTTCAGCTACACGAGAGCTTTTGACGACGGACCACGTAATTTTGAACCATGATCAAGCGACGTGGACGACACCTGAGCTGGCCCCTCTCACTCCTAACTACCACACCACACCAACGGGAGGACGTTTCAGCTCTCGACAGATTTAACGTGCATCGCTGTCCTACACGGAGGGTCTTTAGTGGTACTCGGCTCGAACTCATGACATACCTGCCATGGTCCGATACCTGCCATGGTTACCGCAGCCCCGGTACTGGGCTCGAACTCATGACATAGCCCCCTCCCACACACACAGCCGGGAGTCCATGACCTTGATCACTAGGCTACCCCATCCACTTTGTAGGCTTAGAAGCGAGAGGTTTTTATCACACGCTTGAATTCAAATCCTAGTAAATATATACTTTTTGCTTGGCTCTTGATACCAGAAACATCTCTAGTTTAAAATAGAAAATATATATTTGATTCAATAGAACAATATCCTGTTTTTATTTACCGTAAAATCCGGCGAATAACGCGCCCTTTTCAACACCAAAAATAGGATCGAAATTTACGGGTGCACGTTATGCGCCGGGTATAAAAAATAAGAGCTTCAAAAATAAATGATAAGCATAAGAAAACTTAGACTTCTACAAAGATCGGAATACTGTTTATTTAAAAGAAATGACATAACTTATGAAATTAAAAGGTTGTTTTTCTAGAAGTATGCTATTGTTTCAAAATCCTTGGATAATACCTCGAACAAATGGTTTTAAAACAAAAGCATTGCTAACGTACATCACAGGTTCCTTCTTAAAAAAGGGGGTGCGCGTTATACGGCACATATACCTCAAAATTAAAAAATGCAATTTGAAAGTATAGGTGCGCGTTATACGCCGGATTTTATGGTAAAACCCGTCTTCTGTAAATTTATTAATTTTCATGAGGTCTATCCTCTTTTGGGACATGAACTCCGCAATTTCTACACTATTTGCCGTGTAACAGTATTATACTTGAAAATGAGAGTCTAATTTTAAAGGAAAAAATGTTTGAACCAAAAGTATACCTGGAAGAAAGTCAAAGGACGTAGAAATTGTTCTCAAAATTAACATTGAAGCTTCAAAACTGTTTTAAAATCCTTAAGGCTGTTTTCACCATATACACAAGAGCGTGAACTTTAAGAGGAGCACATTTTTAGACAGAAAAAAATGCCTCAATTTTCATAAAAATTTATGACCTTGTAACTCATGCATTTATTTATAATATAGTATTTTTAAAATTTCGAAATATTTCATAAAGAATTTGTTTTTTCTTTTAATATGTAAAAGGAAAGCTCGTTTAGCATCATGGTATAGGAGAAAAAAATGCGAAACACATTTTATAAAAGAAAAAATGTGCCAATTCGGGATAAAAATGAGTAGTATGATGAAATAAGTGATTCTCTACAGGATAGTGAGGCCAGAATATAATATTATTGTTTGAGTGATTTTATATCTGAAAATATATTTCGAATTCGGGTCATATTCTTTAACATTAGCCGAAAACATCCTTAGTAGTTTGATTAATATCACTGGATTTTATTTCCCATTACGTGACAGCAAATCACATGTAAACAAAAAGGGAAAAACATGTGCTAGCTTTGCTATAATTTCACAATACCAATCAGAATAATTATTAGCCAGCATTCTCATTTTGAGCGCATTGCCATCCTATAAATTTAACGCCAGATGTATCTCCCAATTTCTTGAGTTTCTGATTACGTATAAATTACTATATTATATCATTGGATAGTTAGGATCTGCTTGATTCGTTAACCTAATTCAAATTAGAGAAATTCATCACTGCTGTAACAATTTGAAAATTAAATTCATTACTAGTGAAAGCAGGTATTTGAAAGAAAAAAAAAAGATGGCTAAGTAATATCGAATGCATAAGACAACCAACAGAATATAGCTGGATACATTCGAGTTTTGTAGTACAAATCAAGACGTGGTACTAAAATATCCATTACTATAAAAACGTTATGCAAAGTAAAGCCACCTAACTATACGCGATTAATAAGCCAACACTAGACAGCTCACCACAGATGTACATGGTCCAAATAATTAACAAATTACTTTGGTTTTTGCTTGAAAGCCCGAATTTGAAATTCAAAATTTACAGTAAGGGTTTAAGGAGAGGAAGAAAGCTAGCCTTTGTGATGTATTTAATCGAAACATAATATAAGTTGGGGGAAAAGAAATCCATTTTTGTTTTTCGGTAGATGGCCGTAGTGATCTATATCTCGTGAAGTACCAATCAGTACCAACAGTTTCAGATTTATGTCGGTTAGAGAGGCAACATTTTGCACTAAAAAAAATTCTTTTGCTGTTTTCTGTTTCGTCCATTCAGTTATGAGTTACGTGGTATTAAAAAGGGAAGTAAACAAAGAGAAAATTCTGTACATCTTAATGTTTTTCTTTGATAAAGGCGAAAATGCAAGCCAGGGGGCTGAAATTGTAGATGGTGCTTATGGTCCTGAAACTGGAACAGCCAATCACGAGCAATTTTGGTTTCGCCGATTCCGTTCAGGTATGCCTGTCGTTGAAAATGTCGATAAAATCACAAACGATCGATGTTGACCGACATGCCAGTTGTCTTAGCATCGCTCAAGAGCTAAAGATCGACCATAAAACAGTTTTAAAATCATTCGTAAAAAGCTTGAATGGAAAAAAAAAGCTTGATGTTTGGGTCTCACTCCAATTACCTTAAAAAACATAATTGATCGAATTTCCATCTGCGAAGCCTTGGCCACAAACGGATTGAAATCAACCCCTTTCTTAAGTGGATGGTGACTGGGGATGATAAATGGGTCACATACGAAAATAATGTATGAAAACGATCGATGCCAAATCGCGGTGAAGCAACTCAAACGGTGGCCCAACCAGGAAGGTTCTACTGTGCATTTGGTGATATTGGAAAGGAATAATTTATTATGAATTGCTTCTATATGGACCAACACTAAATTCAGATATCTACTGTCAACAATTGGACAGTTTTAAGTTAGTGATTGATCTGTAACGGTCAGAATTGGCCAACAGGAAGGGTGGTGTGTTTCATCAGGAACACGCCAAGCCACATACGTTTATAGTGATTCTCCAGAGGCTCCGGCTATTTGGTTGAGAGGTTTTGATGTATCCATCACATAATCCGAACTTGGTACCCAGCGATTCCCCTATTTTTCTTACATTGCAAAACTTCCTTAGTGATAAAAAAAATTGGCATCAAGAGAAGATTGTGAAAATCGATTAACTAGTTTTTCGCCAATAGGGACCAAGACTTCTATGAGAGGCATTATGAAGCTACCTTAAAAATGGCAACAAATTATGGAACAAAATAGTACATATTTGATTAAAATTAGCAATAAAAAACATGTTAAAGTCTTGAAGTTCAAGTAAAAATAATGTATTTCTTTGTCTCGCCAGCCTAATATGTATAGCTTTTTAATTATGTATTGGTTTTGATATAAAATATAACATTTACCGCTTTTAACGTTTTTAAAATTAAATCAAAATAGATATGTTAGTGTTTGTAATCAATATCTCGTGAAAGACATTCTTGTTTTAACTATACAAATGAACTAAATATCAAAAGCTCTTTCTACATTCAAAGGATTCTGAAAGATCCCCAACAAATTTTCTTTCCGATGTGTCGATTTGAAGTTCATTTGAGTCACGAACAGTTTTTCGAGCTATATTATGTGCATAATATTCTCGAACAGCAATATTTATCTTTTATATGGATATTTCTTCCAAAATTTTCACGATGTTATTAATTAGACAAATGTAACATCAATAGCTCGTTTTATTTCGTTGAAAACTTCGTCTCTTCAGGTTTTAAGTTTTAATTTAAAAAAAAACCACTAAATCTGAATCAACTAATTTAATTTTCCCACGTGAATATTACGAGCAAAATGAAATTTAGTGTGACAGTAAAAGGGTTAACATAGAATGGTGGAGTGATGTATAAATATTTTAGCCTTTAAAAATTTGACCAACTCGTTCTTTATTGGTAGAATACTTTATAAGAAAATGAGTCGCGTGCAATTTTCGCGTGCAACATCCAAGTCAATAAATTTTTTTGTTCTTTTCCTCTTGCAATATTAAAATACGCGCCAAAAACCAAAAAGTGAGTTCTTTATATCCAATTTACTTCAGGGGCGCATACAGGGAGAATCGGAGGTTCACCCCCATAAACCAACAAAATTTTAATTTTTACCATAGAAATCCTTTGGCGCTTTCATCTACATGTTTTTTTAAAATGTACCCCTCTCCTATGCTGAGTGAGTGAATAATTAACCTCACACTATTCAGCGACGCGAGAGCTTTTGGCGACGGACCTCGTAATTTTGAACCATGGTCAAGTGATGAGGACGATACCCGAGCTGGCACCCCTTCTCCTAACTTCCCCATCACATTAACGGGAGGGCGTTTGAGTATCGACAGATTAACGTGCATCGTCCCCCAACACGGCGGGTCTTCAGTGGTACTAGGCACGAACTCATGACACGCCGGCCACGAGTCCGTTACCTTGACCACTAGGCTACCGCGGTCACACCCCCTCCCATAAGAGGGCTGTGTACGCCATTTACTATGATTTAGTATTTAAAAACTCTAATACGGTAACAAATATTCTCGAAATCATAAAATTTCAAAATTAGAACATCCATTGAGCCACACACTTAATCTTATCCGTAATCTTAAATGCATGTGAAAATGGAACGAAATAAATTTATAAGTATTAAATAACTCATAATATTCGTTGAGAGCATTAAATTTTAATAAAAATTCAATGCAGATTGCTCAGATTTAATTTTTTACCGAAATTTATCAATATATTGCCAGAAATATATAAGAAATGTAAATTTTTTGACAGATATGTTAATAGAGATTTTCTAAATAATGTAATTCATTTGAAGTAATTTGCTAAAATATTTAAATTATTTTCAACAAAGCTTACGAAGCATTAAGAAAAAAATCAACGAAACTTATTTGTCGTTAGTTTTACATCACAGAATATGGAAAGGTTGGATTTTATTTAGTATGATTCAACTGACAAAAATTGTTTAAAAAAAAATCAAAATTTTTTAGCCTAAATTATTTACATATTTTTCAATCTCACAAGATTTAAAAGCCTAAAGTTAAAAGTTATAACTTCGTGAGTTTTTTTATATTCGTTTTTATTCATATCCCAATAGAAATAAAAACTTTAAACAGATATCACAGAAAGAAAAATAATTAGTTTATCTTTACTTAAGATGCTAAGGAATTTTTTCTATTACGACAAATGCTTTGACATTTTTTCTAACTATTCCTTATTAATGCGTGCAATAAAAATTGGCACGTGTTTTTTTTAAAATTAATATACATATTTTTCTAAAAATTGTTGAATTTAAAATATATATATATTCCTTAAGAAATTTTCAATAAGCACGAGTATCAATCATGTTATCACAAAACCCATGCCAATTTTTGTTATGCATAGTTCGACATACTTGTAAATAAAGTTTCATGAGTGTATGTCAATTATTGTAGGAGAAGCAACATTATAAAATCATGATTTTTGTAAATTTTCCTAGAAAAATTAGCTTTGTGGTATTTTGAGCATAAAAAAGCAATCTGTTTTATATAATATATATATACATAGGGAGCAACCAAAAGATTTGTGAAAACCATTTGAATCGATTTTTTTATAAATCATACCAAGTCTCCTTAATTTAATTTGGAAAGTCAAATTAAGATTTAAAAAAATGCCTGTCGTTTTTAATTGATAAATTTTGAATTAAATTATAAATTCACGATATTTACAAGACAGTTTGCAGTATCTTACACAATCGAACTATTCATACCGCAATTAAAAATACTTTTCCTTAAATTCAATGGTGTAATGATCAAAACGATAACATAACTTAGCATATGTACTAAGCATTGAATAAAGGCGGTTAACGACTTTGATTTCATTGGTTAAATCTAATAGATTACAGCAGAAAATAAAAAGCAGTATGTGCAGTGCATTAGAAACGAAGAAATGAACGTATCTTGCTGTTTTAAAGTTTGACGTCACACAACACTTTAAAACGCATAAATCATTTAAATGTTCTTTATGTAATCACAGATAAAACTAAATGAATTAAGTCGACATAATTGTTGCAGCCCTGACTGATTCAATGACTTCACTGTGTAGAAATTCGATTGTGATTTTAAATTACGTAAAAAAATCTTAAAATTTGCAACTAAGAATGGCAGCAAAATTGTTGTCATAACAGTCAATTCTTTCACGTGCAAGTCGCATATATATTTTCTTATAGTTTTAATGCAAGTAAATGAATGTTAATTATGCAAGAGATATGTATAGTTTTAAATATACAAGTTCAGAATTTCTCATTTTGTTGAGTAACAGCTCATAAGCTAAAATTAATATTACTCCAGAGTATAAACCAAAATCATGGAATGGTTTTATCATCATTTTATTAATAAAAACATGTTTTAAATAAATACTCTCGCCCATTGAAAAGCAACTTTATTTGAAACACTAAAATTTGGTTATTGTCTAATTTTTAATCATACCAGGTCCCTTTTTTAAAAAGAAATCAGTGCAATATCAGTCAAAAAAAAGAAAAGCTCCATATTATATTACTATAAATGAGATTACCGAGATATTTTAGGCGGTTTACTCTTGTTATTTGGGTTATTCTTTAAAGTTCAACTTATGAATAAATTCATTGCATTTAAAAACATTTAAATGAACATCTAGAGGTCTTAAATATATTTGCTTCTCAAGTTTGATCCTCTAGGTTTATTCTTTAAATTTACATTAACATATAAACAAACTTTAAAAAAATTTCACATTTAAACTACGAATTGTGATCAGGTCACATATACTGTAAACGATATTAGATTTTATTAATAATCTAATAGCATTGACAATACAATTTATTACTGCTCTTACAATTAATTTAATCAGTTAAGTGTTGTGTAACTACAAATTTTGAGCCGTTGCAGCTAAATAACTGTCCAACATTCCAAAAAGTTTTTTTAAGCAAGATAGAGACTTGAAACATTTCAAATTAAGGATAAGGAAGCTCTAAGACCACACGACGATTTCTGGTCGAATTCTATCCCAAATATACAAATATGGCACTTACATATTATATTGTCCACCAATTTCGTCAAATTAAAAGCCGTTGCCAATTCAAAAAATGTCGCCGAATGCTGTCATTATGTTCGAATAATTGGGAATGGTTTTCTACTATTGGCTGCATATTGGGGGTTTTGGCGGCAATATAATATACAAGTAACGCTAAAAAAATGTTAATATCTGAATTCAACTACTTCCTTTTGAGCTTATTTTAGGAAATAAAATTTTATATTAATAAAGGGGGTGGGCAGAATAAAAAAAAAGGAATTCGAAAAATTATATTTTAAAAAGTGGCATATCAATTGGTATATTTTAAAATTGTTAGCTTCTAAAAATGCTAGAACTTAAGTTCCATATAATTATACTATTCAAAATAACATTTCGTATCACCAATATAGTCCTTGAAGTATTCTAATCTTAAAGTGGGAAGCAGTTGAACTCCAGGTACAGTTCAGTACCATAGCATGCATACAATCCAGTCGTCGGCCTTCATTTCTAGCATCTGTCGCATTTTGTAAATTAATTGCGAAGGACACAATAAAAAAAATTTAATTAGGATTCAATTTGTCGCTCATATAGATTTCCGCAAACAGCAAAATATCTAAATTTTCAAGGAAACGACACTTAATTTGCATTCGCTACTTAAATTTCCATAGAAAATTCAAAGAACATAAAAACTGTTAATCAAATAAAAAATGGGCTGTTTATGGTTATTTACATATAAGTTCAAATAATTGTAGCTCAGATGGTATTTTAATAAATACTCTATTCAAATATGTATAGAATAATTTTCTAAATCTTGATTTAGAATGCTCGGAATATTCTTTGGAATGTATATATTTTATTTGACATCTAAAGAGATTTAATCTTTATCGTTTTAAAAAAAAACCATCTTGGAAAAATTTTGCACATCAAAAGTATTTCAGCACAAAAATGTATCTAAAAATAATAAATTGTTACACTTGAAAATATTTGTACTTTAACGTTTCTAGTAAGACTACAGATCAATTGGATTTATTAAAAGCAAAATTTTTAAATCAGAAGAATTTGTTTAAAAAAAAGCCTTTAAATAATTGTTTTATTTTTAATTTCGAATGGAATTTATAAATATAGCGTAGGCTATAAAGGTAATTATTTGCATAACAATATCAATACATTATTTACATGTTACCGTTGAATATTTAAGGAAAGTTCCAATTTGATATTTTAAATTTTAAGTCGAAAATTTACAAGATGCAAGTGACTACGTTCGGAATGGGATTTTACAAAAGCGTTTAAATGAATTTTAAATTTAGTGGCAGTTTTGAATCAGAACATACATATAAGAGTTTTTATATTGCAAGAAAAACTAGTTACGTATAATATTTTGGCAAAAAACGAAAGAAAAGACTTTAAAAATATTCTTTTATAAAGAATACTTCTATGTTTGTAATATTTTGCTTTCTTGCAGGTGAGTCTTATTTCCATTGCTGAACAAAGATTTCTGAGATATAAAATTTAGGTTCTGATTTATTCATATTTTAATACTTCGGAGTAGAAAAATTTGAATAAAAAACACCGGTTATTTTAATTGAACACAATTCTGAAAAGAATGTGAATTTTTCAAAACTTTTAGTCCAGTCTCTGTATAGAAGTATTGGCTATGTACAGGCAAAATATTTTTGTTATCGA
Organism: Trichonephila inaurata madagascariensis; assembly: GCA_019973955.1. Classification (NCBI taxonomy): domain Eukaryota; kingdom Metazoa; phylum Arthropoda; class Arachnida; order Araneae; family Nephilidae; genus Trichonephila; species Trichonephila inaurata. The sequence continues at coordinate 585,409 of BMAV01025075.1, read as the reverse complement.
GACGTATTTTTCATAAAACGAGAATGTTTTGCAAATATTAATTTTTTGCCAAAAAATTGCATTTAAAAATAATTTTTCATTGTAATAATATTCTTAAAACAATTTTATATACGCATGTTTTAATTCAACTGACATTAAATATCAAAGAAAAAAATACACTTTTTCAGAATCACGGTTGCGAACGTAGTCACACCTTAATTACACTACATTTAAAATCAATTATGACAAATCCCACGAATAAAAAATGTCCCATGTATGTAATGAGTACTTTAAAAAAACTATAGTTTACAAAAGTGTAACTTCAAGAATTATTAAACATGTAGAATTATGAAACTATATTCACGAAAACAGAAAATATTTCTGAAGTTAAATCTATAATGGATTTGTGAAGAATTGTATTTTTTATATTTGTGGTTTGCATATAAAATACATTCACGCATTGCTTTATCTGTGTTACTCAAGAAAAATATACAGAAAGTATCAAAACTAGAGAATTGAAATAATATGCAGAAATTATCAAAACTAGAGAATTGAAATAATATGCAGAAATTATCAAAACTGCAGAGTTGAAATAATATGCAAAAATTATCAAA
>BMAV01025075.1:555965-574686 GCA_019973955.1 Trichonephila inaurata madagascariensis | reverse complement strand
TACTTGAAATTTCTATTTAATCTGACATTTTTTTAGACATCTACTAGCCATTTGAATTCTTAAGCGTAATGTTAATCCTTTGTAAATTCTACTTTGATCTTCAAACCTAGATTAGTGCACCGATTTGAATGCAATAAAGCACGTTAGGAAGAGCGAAATTGATTAAGTTTCTCTGGAATTATATTTTTTTTTCTATGATATTTGAAAATAACTTTAATTATTTCATGAAAAGATTTAAAAAATCATATACATGAATCCTTAAGATAAAAACATTTTCAGAAATCGTTGGGGAAAAAAATCGATTCCAGATAAACCTTCATTGTTTTCTGGTCTTTTTTTAATGCGCTCTGTTGATTCAAATCGATGCTTCAGGAAGAATAGATTACATGGTGCATTACGATTACCAATTCAAAATAGACGGTTAACAGGATCCTTAATAAAGTTAACTTATTGTAGTCATTACTAATTAAATTATGTGAAGTTAATCTGCTTTTTATAAATTTAGTGTACAGTAATACCCCGACTTCCGCAAATTTTGGAATAACGCGATTTTCAAATCTCGTCGATTCGTCCTTTTTTTTTTTTTCCTTATCACTGAAATTTAAGAAAAATCAGTGCCAGAACCTGTTGAAATTGGCAATTTGATCGAAGAAGTTATCGATGTTGCCAGGAAAATAAATGTAGAAGTGGATATGATGTCGTTCAAGAACTATATTGGATTCCCACAATGATGAGCAGAAAACTGATGAGCCCATGGAAATGCATGGGCAAGAGCACGACATTGAAGAACTTGAATCTTAAGATCCATTTCAATCGGAAGATCGAATGACAGTTGGAAATTTGACAGAAGGTCCAGCTCCTTGTTTGTAACCCGTTTTTAATTAAAGGTTTAATTAAAAAAGGGTTACAAATTTTATAGAAAGTACACACTCCAACGAAAAGCGTATTTTTTCAACAAAACAAGTAATATAAAAAAGGTTTTTTTAAGTCTCAATTCCTACTTAGATCAACAAAGAAAAAAAAAAATTAGCTACTTTTTATTAAATAGTTACAATTAATATAAATATGTATATACATAGGACAGAATCACAACATTAAGTAGTAATTTATTTTTATTCATTATCATTAAAGTATCGTATTGTCATCCAAAACAATCGTGTATATAAAATTTCAGTTCAACTGAATGCTTTAAAACGTGAGAAAAAAAAACCTTTTCAAGTTTTGACACAAGCCGCCAAAAGGGTCGCCTAAAATGATGCCAACGTGGCTGAGAATTTGTAATTCTTTAAATAATTAGTTTTAATCAATTAATTTTTATTAATTATAATTAAATTATTGTATTGTCATCCAAAATAATCATCTATATAAAATTTCAGCTCAATTGAGCGCTTTTTAAAATGTATTTTATTAAAAATTGAAAATTCCACCAAGATAAATAAATAAATAAATAAATTAACAGAGATTGTGAGCTAATAGTAGGAATTGAACAAGGAGTAAAAAAATATGTTAGTATACTAAGAGGAAATTTTGGGGGAGAAAAAAAAAACCCATTGAGCCGGCAGACTACTTTGTTAGATTTTATGAAACCTTCTACATCAAAATAAATTTGGCTTCTTATTTTGTATTTGTGTTACCTAAAATTTTATTAAATATTTTTTTTTCTCCTAAATTATTGTTTTGTTTCTTCACCGGCTCCAACTAAAAATAATTTATATGTTTTCATATTCGCAATTATACCCCGACTTGCGCGGTTGTCACTCAATCCCACCTGTCCGATAAGCTCGGGGTATTACTGAACGAATTCTTGGTACCTGTTTTTGATGTTTCGTAACAGCAGCATATAACTTGTTACACTTTCCAAAACATCAGTAATATTTTATCCCTTTCGAAACTCTGATAAGCACGTGATAAAAAGACAGCGGAATTTAATTGAAATGATGAATATAAACAGCCAACTATAAGAGAAACTCAAGTAAAACACTTCCTAGAAGAGTAAATAAGTGATAATAGGGTCTCTACTGTATCGTTTATCAAGACATTGATATATTTATGATGTTTGATACAATTTGAGGTCAATAAAAAACACCTAGGCGGAATTGATGAAGCAGTTGTTTTCTTTTACGAAATACCATTTCGAAAGAAAGAGAATCTAATTTTTTCTCTCAATCTTATAAAATATCCTTTTGAATTAACTCTTTGAAAATACGTTTCACGCGATACTTGATTTCTAAAGAAAAGGGCGATTTTTAAATTTTTGTGAGGAATTCAAAGATTTCTTTCTTTCTCTACAATGTGATACAAAAAACTAGAATCTACAGCTTAATAAAAATGATAATATGTGAGTGTTGTAAACAAAGATCTTTCGAAGCTAATTTGAAAAATCTAGTTTTACCATAAATCGAGAACTAGCAATTTTAAATGTGCCAATGAATAATAAATAATTATTTGTAATATGTATACGGAATAAAATCAATATAAAACTTATGTCGTTAATTTCGTTCAAATTTTTATTTTCTCAGTTATCAACCATTACAATCTTATAAGGATACGGGACACAAAAACGCCGAAATCTCTTTTTTTTCCCCTGAGAATATTCTAAAATTCGATATAAATTAGTTTAAAATACTCCTTATAAAATTTCTACTTAGATTCAATTATGAAATAGATTTTAATTCAAAAGTTTTTAATTGGAACGTTGATAACAAAGGAGGATGTAATGGTGTAATTTTTTGCAGAAAAACACCCCAGATATTTTCAATTGAATTGCTTTGTGCTATGCTATCAAAAATACGTTTTTAAACCAATATGTCTTTCAAGTATAATGCGAATCAAAAGGAACATTTGGGATTTAAAGATCAATTTATGGAAAATCAATGTAATCGAAATAAAGGAATTAGGAAATTCTGGAAACTCCCTTTAAAAAACTGGAGAGCTGAAAAATTATCTGTTTGGAATCATTTTTGTTGTTTATCACAGAAGATATCTGTACTGTTTTTTCAAATCAAAATATTTTTTTAGAAAATTTGCCTCTTTTGTCTTCTTTGCACATTTAAATTGATAATTAAATTTAAAAACCTTCAAAATAAATTTTTAGAAAATAAGCTTATGAATTTTCCATTTATGATACTTTTTATAAATTCTCTCTTTAAATACTCTTCACTTTATAAATGTTTTTTAAAAACTCTTTTTTATAATTCTTTCTAGTGTTTCAGAAATTCTCTCCTTATATGAATTTTATTGATTTTTTATTGAACCATATTTTCATTTTATATATCTGTATGCTGCAGTATTATTCGCAAATTATTTTAAAAGGCGAATTTTTGCACTAAAGATTAACACACTTAACTTTGCATTAAATATTCACATTTTTACCTATTCTAAGATATCCATGTTTAATGAATTCATTTTACTTTTGATAAAAGCATCGATATGCTGCTTTAATTAAGGCAGCATTTCTCAAACTGTGTGGCGTGCCCCCCCAAGGGGGCGTAATAACTCTACGAGGGGGGCGCGAGCATATTGAAAAGTCGTAAACAAAAGATTATTTACAAAAATTATGAATTTACTGAAAGTAAACAAACAAAATGCATTCTGGCATAATAAGAAATAAATATACATTTACACTGATATAACACACTTATAAATGTATCAGTACTTCACACTATATTTTGCAATTAATTTAGGAATACTAAGTTAAGAATGAGTTTTTTAATTACCATTGACCTCATGTATAAACTTATACACAAAAATTAACGCTTCTCTTGATAATTTGAACGGTTTATTATTAATCCCATTACTGTTAATTAAAAGATACGTGATTCCCTCCCCAACACTACCGTTTTCCACGCAGGCGTGTGTATGTGATGTATTGGAGGGGAGAGGAGAAAAGGAATAAATAAGCAAATCCTTTGTAAACACTGTCAAGGCCTTTTTGTTGCATTCCAAAGACTTTGGAATAATTTTATGAATGGCAGTGCACAGAAAAGATCGTACTTTGGAAAGACGTATATATACGTCCGGGAAAATTAACGCTTTGTCTGAGTGAGACATTTATATACGCCGGAGGCTCTTAAGAAGTTAAAGTCGTATTGTAGCCTTAGCGTCAAAGTATCGTATTATTGAATTCAATACATTGTAATTGTATGGAAGGGGGGCGCGATGAAAAGTATGATTGAATATTGGGTCGCAAATACTGAAAGTTTGAGAAGCACTGAATTAAGGTGTAATAAGATAAGTACATTATAAATTTTAATGAGCCAACCATACAATATCATACGAGTATGTTGCATGTTTCTACGACTTGCTGCGGAAAAGTGGACTTCCGTAATGCTTGAACTCGCCTTACTACTTCCTCCTCTTTTCTTTTTTTAATTCTCTTTTTGCTTGATTAAGCCATAAAACTTATCAAATATTCATGACGTGTGTATTAGACATTCCCGTATGCATAACCTTTGATAGCAAAGTGAAAGATACCAATGAAGAAATAATGTTTGCATCATGCTTTATATATAAAGAAGGAAATGCAGGGTCAGCGTAAAATCTTGCTTTAACCAATAATTATTTAAAAATTATAATATAAAAGTTTAAATTTTCCCTGAAAAATTCTTATTACCTTGAAATAAAACAGACGCAAAAACTAAAAATACATTTTCCTAAAGCATTTTTCAGATGTTATCAAGATTTTTAAAAAATTATTAAATTAGGAATAAATTAAGTTGCAAATAGAAAGAGGAATGAATAAATTATATTATATATGTATGAATCACATACACATTAAGCAATAATGTAAATTTTAAGCAAATAGCCATGAAATTGCAGGAAAGGGTCCATTACGATCAATACAATGAACAAGCAACTCAGTAGAAAGGTGATGCGTATGCAAATGTGAGGAAGAAAACGTCATAGGCGACGTGAGTGTACGCAAAAAAAGTGCGGTTGGAACGCACCGTTTAAGGTATCCGACTACGTTCGGAACCGTGATTTTGTAAAAGCGTGTAAATGGATAATATTTATGATATTTAGTGTGACTTAGATAAGAATACATGTATAAAATTGTTTTAAGGACATTATGACAAAAAATAATTATTTAAATACAATATTTTGGCAAAAAATTAACTTAGAATAACCTTTTTTCCAATTCTCCTTTTGTAAAAAATGCTTCTATTGTATCAATATTTTGCCTGTATATAGCTAAGACCTTTGTACAGAGGCTCAACTAGAATTTTTGAAATGCATAACTTGGAAGTCGGTTTATCCATGTTTTATGAAAACAGAAGGGAGAAATTTTAAGAAAATACGCCGATAATTATTTCAAATGGTTGTAACTCTGAAAATAATTTGAATTTTTCAAAAATCGTCCAGTGTTTCAGAAGAGCTCGGAATCAACTAAAGTGAAATTTCCAGTGCTTGGAAAGTCTTCCAAACCATACTTATATCTGTTAGAAAGGTTGGTGGTGGTGGCTGTCAGAAGAAAACAACTTCAGCGGATGGCCGATATATCGTCCTGCAGGTGAAAACAGCCCGATACCAGTCAGCAAGAGCCATTACTCAGCAACTGTGAGCAGCAATAGGGCGATAAGCGTCACGATTTACTATATGTACAGACGTTTTCACAAAGGTGGCCTATTTGCTAGCCGTCCTGAACGCTGCATGCCTGTGAAAGTTAGCACCATTTAGAATGGTGTAAGAAGTACAAAAACTGGACATCTCATCAATGGAGTCGTGTTCTTTTTTCGGAAGAGAGTCATTTCAGTGCCACAAGCTATTATCAACACCAGTTGATTTGGAGAGAGGTCGGGACAGGGTTCATTCCAGTAACATCACGGAAAGAGACCGTAACTGTGGTCCTGCAGTTGTCGTCTGGGGAGGCATTATGCTGAACGGGGGGACTGAACTCCACGTTTTTGACAGAGATTCTGTAACGGGAAATCGCTATTGTAAAGAGGTGATCGTTCTCCATGTGCGTCTGTTCCGAGGTGCTATTGAACCAGACTTCGTTTTTATGGATGGCAATGCACGGCCACACCAGACTACTGGAAAATGAAGATATCACTCGAATGGATTGGCCAGCATTCTCCCCTGCTTTAAATCCTATAGAACACGTGTGGGATGCTTTGGAGAGATGCCTTGCGGCACGATTACATCCTCCGGTGAACACCAAAATCTGAAACAGATGCTGATTGAGGAATAGGCACTCTTACCTCAAGAACTGTTGGACAATCTGGTGCTGAGTATAGAGAAAAGGTGCAAAGTAAGGGAAGGGCATATCCCATATTAAGGAATCTCTGCTTGTTGTTATTCCTCTTGAACAGACAATCATGTGTAACCATATTATGAGTTCAATAAAGCCTTTTTTGTTTGTTTGTTTGTTTGTTTTGTTCCTTTCTGTATGCATCGCATTCATTTTTGCGCTTCAATGCTTCCGTCATCGTTTAAGTATAAAATACTGTCTCTCCTTTCGGAATTTCATGTCTCTTAGATGATTTATCGTGAAGTTATGGCAAAAAAAAACCCACCTGTTGCTTAAAAGTTTTGCGCACTAGTTTATTTAAAGACAGTAGTGTTGCCACTCTCTTTGTCTTAGAACTTTTTCTTTAGTTCTTTTCTGTTTGGCTTGTTTAGGAATCGATCAATTTTTATAAAGCAGTGACTCGTTATTACTTTTCCCATGCTANTATTTAAAGACAGTAGTGTTGCCACTCTCTTTGTCTTAGAACTTTTTATTTAGTTCTTTTCTGTTTGGCTTGTTTAGGAATCGATCAATTTTTATAAAGCAGTGACTCGTTATTACTTTTCCCATGCTAGTTTTCATTTGGTAGAGAGGGTAAAAATCTTTTTAAAAAAATATTTGCCGCTACTCAATAAATTTGAGAAAACTTTGAATGAAAAATAGCTTAAGGTATCCAACTACGTTCGCAACCGTGATTTTAAAAACTCGCATAAAGGGATAATTTTCATGATATTTGGTGTCACTTAGATTAGAATACATATATAAAATTGTCTTAAGGACATTTTGGCAAAAAATATTATTTAAATACAATATTTCGGCAAAAAATTAACTTAGAATAACCTTTTTTTCAAAATGTTCTTCTTTTTGTGAAAAATGATTCTATTTTAATAATATTTTGCCTGTATATAGCTCAGACCTCTATACAGAGGCTCAATTATGATTTTTGAAAAATTCACCTTCTTTTCAGAGTTACAACCATTTGAAATAATTATCGGCGTTTTTTTCTTAAAATTTCATCCCTCTGTTGTCTTAAAACATGGATAAACCCACTTCAAAGTTATATATTTCAAAAATTCTAGTTGAGCCTCTGTACAGATGTCTGAGCTATATACAGACAAAGTATTATTATAATAGAAGCATTTTTCACAAAAGGAGAACATTTCGAAAAAAGGTTATTCTAAGTTAATCTTTTGCCGAAATATTGTACTTAAATAATTTTTTTTGTCAAAATGTCCTTATATAAAGCAATTTTATATATGTGTTCTAATCTAAGTGACACTAAATATCATAAAAATTATCCATTTATATGCTTTTTTAAAATCACGGTTCCGAACGTAGTCGGATACCTTAATTGTATTATAACCAAATCATAATAAATTGGTAAAGAAATTGATTTTTGGCACCAAGGCCATATCTGGACAAGTTGCACCCAGCACTCCTTTACTCGTATATATGGGGGGGGGGAGTGTGTTTATGATCTAGAGAAAACTTTATAAGTACAAGAAAGGACGAAATGAAGAAACAGAATGACAAAAGCGAAAATCGAAAATATGAAATATTATGGTATGAAAAATATGAAAATTATGGTAAATATGAAATAATATGAAATTATGGTATTAAATATGAAATTATGGTATTTATCAGACAGCAAATCTCATAAGAGCAAGGAAAGATCATTAGAACATTTTCGGGGTGGTAAATCTTGTACTTGCCTGAAAAAGATACGAGTCCCTGAGTGGTAGTAAAGAAGAAAAGAGGATCTTAATTTTTTTTTACAAAGCAATAATAAATATTTTATGATTTTATTAGAATTAAGGAAGAATGTTTAGAGTAGAGGTCTTTAACTTGGATTCTCTCTCTTTGACAAGAACTTTGACAAGGGTTCTCCAAGTGATAACTATTTGCTTTATCAAAGCGACAAAATTTTAGTAAAAATTTAATTTTAATAAAATATTGAATTCTCTTAAATACGGTTTTTCTTGTTAAAATAAATATTTTACGGATAAAATAAAATCTTAAGTTTCGTAAAAGTCACGTGCTTCATGCGTGAATGGGTAAATCAGAAGGCTTGTCAATGAAGGAGAAAGAACAACTTACCGATCTATCAACAGATTCGAGGTTCAAGTCTAAATTTAAGCAGGAACAATTCCTAAATTTTAGGTTGCAAATTTGCAGAATAAGCACACGATTATAAATATTTTAATGCTATTCTGAACAATATATTTAAGTTTAAAATATGTTTTGAAGTATGTGGCAAAAAATATAAAAAATAAAATATAGAAGAAAATTAAAGCAGAGCTTGAAATACGACAGCAGATGGCTTCAATATATCTAAACTTCGATAGTTTGCGTAAAAAAATTTGAACATTTATCCCAATTATCAAATATAATGCAATTGTAAATGACACTGAAGCACCAATTAATGAGTAAATTATTAATATTAAAAAATTTTAATAAAAAATACAATATTTTTTTAATTGTCTTTACTAAAAGTACCTTTAACAGGCTGATCTACTTTAAACATTATTATAAGATATATTCTTCTCTTGTGTGAGGTTACCCAGAAACACACCTTATAGATTCAAAGGTTCGAAGAGTCGACTAAGTTTGAAGACCATTGGCTTAGAGTAGTCATACCAAATTCACAGCTAACGAGCCACTTGTACCAAAGTTACATGAACATCTCCCATGATAGAAATCGCATGATAGTTCTACTACGAAAATAAATTAGAAGAAAAAATGTACTGTTGGATATATTGAGGCCAATGGGATTTTTACTTATTACAAATTGACTTGTGACTGGAAAGGAGTTTGATATGCTCAGCATAGAGATTTCAGAAACAAAAATTAACAGACTTAATTTCTATATTTTAGATATTTTTAAATTTTTTACATTAAATTAAATTATTATTTTTAGTTATATCAGTGGCTTTAGTTATATCAGTTTAAGCTAATTTCAGGCCCTGGGAGCAGAATATCTACCAGACCCCTTGGCACTGGCGGATCGAAATTTTGTACCAGGAAACCTGATTTAAGTCCAGCTCATCCGGGCCCCTGGGCCCCCGCCCCAAGTACGTAATGGATAAACCGGCACTGATTTATATTTTAGAGCTTTACTGTCAAACATTTTATTCATTTTTTTTTTATCTATTTAAATACATCCATATAAAAATTTGAAGAATATTTTTACAAATATGATTTTGCTATGGCTATATCTAGTGAAACAACTTTAAAAGTAGCACCACCTAATTCTATGCATTCAGTGGGAAACCAGAATTTTCTAGAAACGTCAGTAAATCAAGACACGAACCCATTCGAATCCGTTTGAAAAGTAAAGGAATGACATGAAGGTCAGATTTCATCAATATGTAGTATTATTTCAAAGTTTGCTTACGGAAAATCCCAATGTATGGTGTTGTAACTTTGTCGCAAAACCAACAAGACGCAAAGCAACGTTCACTACTTCATTCTGAAGTAACTGAATTTGGCAATGTTTTATGAAAAAAAAAATAGACAACCTTCGGTCAATATTTATTTAGCTTCTTACGTTTGACGTATTCATGATTTTTTAAAAAAAAGTTAAAATATGGAAACGAATATTGCAAAAGAATGAATAGTTTATCATTCACAGGCTTTAATTTTCATTCTTACAAAATTGATGATAAGATAAAAATAAATTTGTACAGTTATTTATCTATAAATACTTCGAAGCGTTTCATGTATTAAAACCATATAGTGGTCTACATTTTATTGAACAAAAACTATTTACTGAAAGATCCCTGATTATAGTTCGTAACAATTTTTAGATACTATGTATTTTGCTCAAAAGTTATTAAGAACAATGCATTCCAAAAGGTTATTTCAAGTTAAATACTTGTCCTGAAACTATATAAAACATGCATTTGTATTATTAATTCATAGATTATAAAGCTATTTTTGTAAGATATTTGTTAATTTAAATTCATGCGAACAAATTCCAGTAAGTATTGTTATTTATTAAGTATGGAAAAATAAAAATATCTTGTAGTAGAAAATAATTTTTTTTTAAAAGTTTTAATGAAGGTTTTTAAAATTATATATTTTTAAAATTAAAATTTATTTAAATTTGTACAAAATTTCACTCCGTCATTTTAATTAGTTTTAGAAATAAATATTATAAAATTCCAAATTTCATTTAATTTGCAAGTACCTTGTATTATACTATTGGTTAAAAAAAAGAAAAAAAATAGAAAAAATACATATTTTTCTCAGATTAATAATAATAGTAATGCCTGAAATAATTTACCCTTGAAACATTGAAACTTTTTTCTCGCTACAATTACTCTTAAATATAATCCTAGTGTACCAAAGAAAGATAATTTAATTTTTTTATATTACTTCCTATCTCTGAAGTCTTGCGTATTAATAATCTCCATCAGTTAACGCGATAGAGACAGAGAAAGGATTTCTTAACATATACAGATTATCAATAAAAACCTATGAGATCATTTTGTAAACGATTTAAGTATTTTTTTTTTAAATAATCTTCGTATCTAAAGATTAAATCCAATATGTAACAATTCTTTTCAGTATTGTATTTCCATTCCAAGTTTCCTTGAGAGATATGGTTTCATTTCTTTTTTTTCCCATTTCATGTTATAATTAGTATTATGTAACCACTTACAGATAAAACACTAATTTTGCTTACATAATTATTTCAGCTGCCTCCTCTGCAAGTTTTAATAAATTCTACTAATTAAATAAGTTCTCCGTAAATGTAATATGTAAAAATTTTCATTTGCTATTGCGTTTACATGTGGCTCATTTTTTTTTTATAATGGTCGCAAAAAGTTGAGATACGAAATGAAAAATACCGATAAAAATCAGCAATTTTAGGAAGTCGTTTTTTATGTAACGCATGCGAGAAGAAATCTCAATCGGTTTTATGTAATTGAATTACTGAACGTTACAAATTGAATGGCTCTAAATTCCTCAAAGGGATTGTCAGTAAGTATTATATGCATTAAGCCCCTCGTGTACTCAAAAGGTGAAATAAAACAGGTGATCTACAATAAATAACCATTAATTATGCTGTGTGTGTGTGTTACATCTCTATACCTTTTTGTGGTTCATTTGTGACCACGAATATCAAATTTGACCATGAAATATGACGAACTTATTTTATTTTAGATTTTACATCAGAAGATTATTCTTAAGTTCATTGAGGTAAAATTTTTTATATATTAAGATTTCGTGGCATGAATTAATTTTCATAAGTACAATCCCAAGATCCTGGTCTTGAAGGATGGTTGTCCGCAATTGGAAACTGTATAGTTATTTTCTAAAACCAGAATTCGAAAACCCAACCAAAATGTTAACCACTTTGGAATGTTCTTTTGAAGTAAGATTAGCATTAAGAATTCATGGAAAATAATCGTAAACTTAAAAATTCAAATTGAACATAATACAGTTAATTGCCAAAAATATCCAATTCGATTACAACTTAAATATGCACTAATACAATATTTTTGTCTCATATATGCTATACTTTTAATTAAATGAAATTTTATAAAAACAAATAAAATAGTATATTTAAAACCGACTACAAAATCGGGATTTCTATTGAATATGATTCTATTCAAGAGAACAGGAATTCTCTTTAAATAAATAAATGACTAAAAAAAATGTCACACTCAATAAATTTAAGGTCTATAAGCTGAAATTGACTGAAATGATCTAAATTCAAGAAGGTCCCGTGATAAATAAATGCAAACACGTATTCTCTATAGGATTCAAGACTGACATTAGACTTTTAGTTGTCCTTCTTGGGATATTTCGATACAGTTTCAAATCTGATGATTGATTCAAGATGTTCACGCGTTAAGATTCTTCAAAAAGTTTTTCGAAATTAAATGAAGGTATCCGACTACGCTCGGAACCGTGATTTTGCAAAAGTGTATAAATGGATAGTATTTATGACATTTAGTGTCACTTAGATTAGAAACTGTATATAAAATTGTTTTAAGAATAGTATTACAACAAAAAATTATTTAAGTACAATATTTTGACAAAAAATGAACATAGAATGATCCATTTTCAAAACATTGTCGTTTTGCGAAAAATGCGTCTATTATAATAATATTTTGCCTGTATATAGCTCAAACCTCTGTACAGAGGCTCAACTAGAATTTTTGAAATGCATAACTCGAAAGTCGATTTATCCATGTTTTACGAAAACAGAAGGGAGAAATTTTAAGAAAATACGCCAATAATTATTTCAAATGGTTGTAACTCTGAAAATAATTTGAATTTTTCAAAAATCATAGTTGAGCCTCTGTACAGAGGTTTGAGCTGAATACAGGCAAAATATTATTATAATAGAAGCATTTTTCACAAAAGGAGAACATTTTGAAAAAAGGTTATTCTCAGTTAATTTTTTGCCGAAATACTGTATTTAAATAATTTTCTTTTGTCAAAATATCCTTAAAACAATTTTATACATGTATTCTAATCTAAGTGACACTAAATATCATGAAAAGTATCCATGTATGCGCTTTTTTAAAATCACGGTTCCGAACGGATACCTTAAACTCTTATATTATGTGTGAACTTTTAAATTATGTGGAATTTGTCTACATATGTGCGTAATTATTGTTGTTAAGCATGTGTACTTTTAAAATAAAGTTTCTGCAAAAGCAAAAGTTGGCAACATCGAAGTGCATGAACTGATTGGCTGAAACACATAATTGCAGTTATCGAAAGGGGGAACAATCTCGCTCTCGACTTGGCCTCAGTAAGATTGTGATCCGAATAATTTTCATTGTCAAATGTTATTCTTGGACCTATTTTACGAAAAACTGGGAATTTCGAACTGTATGTCAATTGTAAAGAATGGCAAGATTGTATTATTATATCATAACTTTTATCCATGTCTAGGCCTAGGTTTACCACCATATGCCATCGTTACTCATTTAGTCGAAAGGCAGCAGTCGATCAAGTTGGTTTGTGCCTACATTTTTTGAGTTATGCACATTAGTTTTATCATTTGTACCCCCGAGTGTTTGACAACTTCAACTGCTGTTTTTAAGAGTTGCAGGTGGGACCTAATTTTGTATTAAGGGCCCAAGACCTCAAAAAGTCTTAAGACGTCCCTGGCTGGATCTAAAAAATCCCTTTTCCAATCGAATCAGGTCAATAGATAAGCACGGATATGACGAAAATCTCACGAAGCTATTGACCTTCTATATCAATAAGGAACTGTTCAATTTGTTAGAATCTTTGTCGTGGAATATGGGGAATAAGTAATTGGCATAATGTGAGATCGTGATAAATCTTCAGACGATTCTGACGGTCGATTGATGCGCAATAAAGTTAATTTTTTTCTAATACAAATGAGGAGCAGCGGCTTGCCTTTTACGTAAAAATCTTACTTGAATTGAAAATTATGAATCCATTTTACAATTACGGTTAAAGTAAAGGGATACCTATACATTTATTCAGTGATAATAGGGGTTTTTGGAGAGTTTACAAAGATTCTTTTTTTCAGCATAATGAATTAAAATCATTACAAAATTTCTATTGCCCGTGATACCACAACAAGATTCCTTGCATATTATTACTTTCTAATATGAACCATAGAAAATTTAATGTTTCATTTGTCAAAATATTCCTTTTTATGATGAATATTTAGAAATTTTTCGTTTTTGTAGTCAGATCATTCGGAACAAGAAAGCTGTTTGCTTTCAATATCATTTTTCAAGATTCAAGATCTGAAATTCCGACCAGTTTCTAATGATACCTATGAATGCTTTCTTTATAAGGTATACAGAATGTTTTTCTGAAAGGTCAGTTACAGTTAATAATAATTATCCCAAAATAAAGGATATACACTGGCCAAGAACCATTTTGAACTGTCATGCCTATAAAAAAATGGGAAAGGAAAAGAAAAAAATTCAAGCAGCAAAACAACTTTCGCTATTTGACCTTGACCATCTAACTTAAGAAGATATTATTAAGGGTGATGATCATTATCTTTTAAGGGGTGGAAACGTCCGAAAAGTTTCGAATGGTCTTGGAGACTACTCGCAGTAGTTTAGGGTTAATGGAATAGTCCTGGAGGAGAGAGAGAAAGAATGCTGTTTGTTTAGACAGTCGACGAGGGTTGTGTAACAAAATGTTTCAGAAAAGCTATTCTTCAGTTAAGTGACAACCAGATTTTGTTATTCAAACAAAAAAAGATTGTAATCATATTATTCATATGGTGTTACCCATTGAAATCCAGAGTAGAAATAAATTTAGGGGAAAGTTGTAAATTTGTCATGTTATCAAAGAGAAAGATGTCGTAGATGTTATGAATAGAGAAAAACAGTTTTGGTAAGGATGCACAGACAACTTACATAAGAGAGTTTTACATATTAAAAAACAGTAGAAGAAAGCTCGAAAAGAGGGAATCTTTATGCTACATATTAAAAATATCTTTGTGTATGGGAAGGTTGAACCTTCAAGATCCACCTTTGTGTACGCCATTTGTATTAGTGTGAATTATATATTTATATAATTTTTTTCTGTACTTCTGATGAAATAAAGTCTTTTGTAACATCTTTCGCGCGGTAAATCTAATTAATGTGAAAATGAACTTGTTTCAAAATTTAGTAGATATTAAAACTTTCTTTAACTACGTTGAACAACAAACCTTTGGAGGAAAAAAATTGGTTGAATTCCTATTAGTGTGAAAGTAATTATAATTCAGTAATTATAGAAAGATAGAGAGAGGGGTAAATGTGGTGTGGAGTTTTTTCTGACAAAATTCAATTAATACATTTTGATTATACTTGTTTATTATGGAACTTTTCTTCAGATCATGAAATGTCTAACACTATGATAGTAGAAAAAGTAGTATTGAAATCATTTAAAAAGAATGAAAAGTTTTTCCTAAATTAAAAAAAAAAATAATCAAAGTTTTGTTAAAGAGGTTTGATTTAATTTTGAAACACCAAATTTCTTTTACTGATATCACAAAAACTATTTTTTCATCAATCTGCACTTGATTTAGCGAATTTCCTCATGTATAAATCAATTAATAGAACAACACTTTTCAACTACACCTTCCATATTTCCACCACACAACAAGGCCAACATCATAAACTTTCCCAAAACCCACAAACGAACTTGAACTAATTTTAAACAGAGACAAAAGGCAAATATTTGCAACATAAATCAGAAGGGAGAGTCTTTAGAAAGAGTTTCTGAAGATATGTATATTTCACGATTTAATTAATTCTCAGAAACAAGGTGAGAGTATGGAAAATTGCTGACCGCTTTTCCCGTGAACTGTTACTCAAACCCTCCACCTTGAATTCAAACAGTTAAGTCTCAGAAGGTCGCAACAATGACCGCAGGTCGTCGACCTGAGGTTGCAAAACTGTGTGTGCCCTGCCCTTCGGAAAACTAACCCTGAGAGTTTCTGGACTGGGCCTCGCGCACTTTCACTGAAATTGCTGAACAAGTTTGATAAGATTTTGAAATAGTTTTAGAAGAGTCATTGACTTCAGATATTAATTCAATGGAGGCTTCTTTTTCGTTGCCATGATGCACTTAGAAATAAAATGACACATATAATTTTTTTTTCTACAAGAATTTTGTAACAGTTAACAGTTTGGTAATAGATACTTCTGACGTGTAATTTGTATCAGATTTGATGTGGGTCAAACTGTAGTTAGAGAAATATTTTATAAGGAGGAATGTGGAAGATATTTTGCATCCGAGAGATTCAAAATGCTAATATATATTTAATTTTTGTTCAATATTTTCATGAAATTCTTTTAATTTTAATATATATTTGTGCAATATCTTGACTGGTAAATAATTCTTTTCATAAGATAATTTCTTTAACTCATCAATGTGTATCGTAAATAAATGTTTATGAAAAATATTCCTTTTTTTATGTATAAGTTTTTATTAGCATAAATTGCTTCATGGAATTTAAACATAAAAATAATTTTTTCTTGAAATTTTTACTAACCTTTTAGCATGAAGTAAATCATTTGAACACAAATAGGTTTCTAAATTGAATTATAGATGGGAAATTATTTTAAAAAAATGATCTTTGCAGTGCAATTCTTTTCAAAAAAAGGTACTTTAAAAGTTATTTCAGAGGTGAATTTTTTGAAAGAAATATCAAAATAATTAAAAACACATGCATACATTTTTTCATAATATTAAAATGCAATTTTGATTTCTGCCTATTATATTTCTTAGAAAAATAAAATATTTGCCATATTTTTATACAATCAATACACATGTATTTCTCCGAACATTTGTGTGTGGGATAATGGTATGTATTTTAACATTTGTTTTTGTGAGAACTATGAGAAAAATATTGCACAGATTACATCGGAGATATAGATTCACACAAATGAGCTAATCTGTAAACATTCTATGCTTCTTTAAAACACATTTAAGTACTGATTTCTCTCTATATATCTGTTTCCATCCGCGACTTTCTATCTCCATCAATCTCCAATTAAAACTTCAATAATTTTGCGTATTGGCTGATAAATTCTTTGAAATATTTTAGATAATGTATGCAAGTAAACCAAAGACAATATTTTGCTATATAGTATGTTTCCGTAAATATAAATTGTCAAATCTAAACTATAAAATAACAGTTCAGTAATCAATGCAAATTTCGTTTGTGGTGATGAATTCAATTTGATTTTTTGAAGGTCATATAATTGAGAGATAATATTTTTTTTCCTTGCTTCATTCTTTTTCGTTCCTTTGATCTTCAACATCTTTTCAATTTGACCTGCTTGATGTATTCTATAAATATAATTAAAGATGATTGGGTCACAATTTTTCTCAATATACGAACAGATCTTTCATTTATAAATATTTTTCGATCTATGAATGGTACACTTTAATCTATGACATGCGCTTTTTCTTAATACTACTTCTGGAAGAAAGATTTGGAACACTGGAAGAAAGATTTTAAATAAAGGTAAAAAATGTGGTTCATATGAATAATCATGAGTTACCAATAAAACTTCATCAAAACCGTTATATCCATCACTATCTTTTTAAAGAATTGAACAATATTGTCCCACTTTTGTAATTTGTATGGAATTTTCTTATTATTTCTGATCTTTAATTGTTGATTTTAAGATACTGTTGGCCATGTCTAAAATACGTCTTTTTCCAGATTCTTTATGACAACGGAGAATTGGATGAATCACAATTTAGTGCTGCTAGATATCTGAATCTGTCTCGTATTGTGATCCAAATATTCTGGGATCAATTTGAATCCCCAAATTCAGTATCAAGAAAACCCGTTTCAGACCAAAACGAACTATAATTCCTGCATGAGATCACTTTCTACATCGCTCGGTCTGAAGGAGGAGAAACACTGCTGTGTCTAAACTCATTTCAGAGAGAAAAAGAGTTATACTTACGTCACACTACAAAGCTATATGAACGCTATTGGCGACGGACCACATAATCTTGACCCATGGTCAAGTGAAGAGGATGATACCTGAGTTGTCTACACCCTTTCCTAATTTCCATACAATACCAACGAAAGGACGTTTGAACCTTGACATATTTAGCATGCATCAGTCCCCTCTACACGGTGGGTCTTCAGCGGTACTAGGCTCGAACTCATGACACGCCTGCCACGAGTCCGATAAATTGACCACCAGGCTACCACGGCCACTCAACTCATTTCAGATCCTTGTGTTGAAATAGGGACGAGGACCTCTGCTACTAAAATGCTCGGAATTCTTCCCCATCAAGGACTCTATGCGGGAGGACCCCTTGTTTGTGTCCTTCATAATCTTTGACAGAAAAGTGCCAGAGAGACAAGAAAGCAGATTACTAGGAACAATTAGCAATAAGCTTCTGTAATCTTCACGTGCGCTTATATAGAGAGAACATGACAACAAGTACTACCAAACCAATATAGATGATACTGTGGAGGAAGTGGAATCCTAATTTTAGGTTGAAATCTCTTCGGATGGTCGCACTGAATGCTCCATGAAGAAATTATGCTATGAAATATCGGGATCAATTCTCCTTACTCCTATCACCATATGCTAATACAATTGGTGATGAATTTATCCTAATGGACAGTAATGCCCGATCTTACTGCATTAGGCTTGTTGAAGAATATCTCGAGGATCAAGATTTGGATCAAATGGAGTGGTCATTTCCATCTCCAGATCTCAGCCAGATTACACATCTTTGAGAGACTATCCCGATAGAGAGGTGACTGTCTTAAATCCTCCTCTGGCGTTGTTAAGGGCTAAAAAAAGAATTTATATATATATATATATCGATGTTGCATCCCATTTTAGTGTTCCACAACTAAATTAACAATATGGAAATTAGATGTGTGTGGTGTCGTCAGTTCATTACGAATAGGGATGGACACATTTCTTAATAAAACATATTTAATTTTTTTTCACAAAATTCTATGATTCTTTTTCTTTATTAAACACACACACAAAGTGTTTTTGC
>BMAV01025075.1:487119-555565 GCA_019973955.1 Trichonephila inaurata madagascariensis | reverse complement strand
AAGATTATTCTAAGTTAATTTTTTGCCAAAATATTGTATTTAAATAAATTTTTTTTGTCATAATGTCCTTAAAACAATTTTATACATATATTCTAATCTAAGTGACACTAAATATCATAAATATTATCCATTTACACGCTTTTGCAAAATCACGGTTCCGAACGTAGTCGGATATCTTAACTGTTGATTTTAAGATACTGTTGGCCATGTCTAAAATACGTCTTTTACCAGATACTTTATGACAACGGAGAATTGGATGAATCACAATTTAATGCTGCTAGATATCTGAATCTGTCTCGTATTGTCATCCAAATACTCTGGGATCAATTTGAATCCGCAAATTCAGTATCAAGAAAACCCGTTTCAGACCAAAACGAACTATAATTCCTGCATAAGATCACTTTCTATATCGCTCGGTCAGAAGGGGGAGAAACACTTCTCTGCCTCAACTCATTTCAGAGAGAAAGAGAGCTATACTTACGTCGCACTACAAAGCTACATGAATGTTATTGGCGATGGACCACATAATTTTGACCCATGGTCAAGTGAAGAGGATGATACCTGAGCTGTCTACCCCCTCTCCTAATTTCCATACAATACCAACGAAAGGACGTTTGAGCCTCGACATATTTAGCGTCCATCAGTCCCTTCTGCATGATGGGTCTTCAGCGGTACTAGACTCGAACTCATGTCACGCCTGCCACGAGTCCGATAAATTGACCACCAGGCTACCACGGCCTCTCAACTCATTTCAGATCCTTGTGTTGAAATAGGGACTAGGACCTCCGCTACTAAAATGCTCAGAATTCTTCACCATCAAGGACTCTATGCGGGAGGACCCCTTGTTTGTGTCCCTCGCAATCTTTAACAGAAAAGTGCCAGAGAGACAAGAGAGCAGGTTACCAGGAACAATTAGCAATAAGCTTCTGTAATCTTCACGTGTGCTGATATGGAGAAAACAAGACAACAAGTACTACCAAACCAATATAGTTGAAGCTGTGGAGGAAGTGAAATCATAATTTTAGGTTGGAATCTCTTCGGACGGTCGCCCTGAATGCTTCATGAAGAAATTCTGCGATGAAATATCCGGATCAATTCTCCTTGCTCCTATCACTATATGCTAATAAATGCTAGGTGATGAATTTATCCTAATGGACAGTAATGCCCGATCTTACTGCATTAGGCTTGTTGAAGAATATATCAAGGATCAAGATTTGGAGCAAATGGAGAGGTCAGTTCTATATCCAGATCTCAGCTAGATTACGCATCTTTGAGAGACTATCATGATAGAGAGGTGACTGCCTTAAATCCTCCTCCGGCGTTGTTAACGGCTAAAACAAGAATTTTTACATATATCGATGTTGCATCCATTTTAGTGTTCGAGAACTAAATTAACAATATGGAAATTAAATGTGTGTGGTGTCGTCAGTTCATTACAAATAGGGATGGACACATTTCTTAATAAAATATATTTAATTTTTTTTTTCTCAAAATTCTATAATTTTTTTCTTTATTAAACAGAGTGTTTTTGCTAAATATACAATTAGTTCATTGTATTAGGTTGGTACGTATGACATGTCGGATTTTCTTTACATGTGAATGTTTGTCTCCCTATTTCCATTATGCTAGGTTTTTTAGAATAAACTCATTTAGTTCATTTATAAACGTATTGTTCATTGCCGAAGTCATAGTCTAGAACAGGGGTCGGCAACCTATGGCACGCATGCCAAATATGGCACGAGGTGCAATTCTTTGTGGCACTCTACACTACTCTAAAAGTTTGTCAATTTTTGAGTGGATGGAAATTCATAAATTTTTAATGGACCTTATTTGACCGTTCTTCAGAATTATGGACATTTACGTAATTATGAAAAAAATCCGAAAGATAACTCTAAAGATAAATTTATAGCTATTTTGTAAATTTTTGAATATCATTGTTGTAGAGATTTATTTGTTTGAAGAGATAAAATTGCATGTACTTTGCTTTCCGCATATGGTTCTACATATAAATAAAAAAAAATCGTTCCTCATATGAGAAATATTTCGAGTCTGCAAAGAAATCGCTCAACAACTGAATGCTCAGAATCGTATCAAATTGAAGATCACAAATTATAACCCTGATTTTTTGCGATATGAAAGTAGAGAGGTGCAAGCACTAGGTTCGCATTAAAAATTTTTTCTTTTTCTTTAACAATAATGAAGGGTAATACTTATATTTTATGTTGTTTATTTCTTATTTAATAAATATGCTTAAAAATATATATAATATATGTACAAATTTAATTTTTTAAAATTTTTGTTGAAGAAATAGTTACATTTTATGCTGTTTATTTTTATGTTAAAAATATCTATAAATGACGCAAAATTAATTTATAATAAAACTTCAACTATCTATACTGTTGACCTCTATTCTCTAACTCTGCATGCATTTTCGCGGGACTCGAATGGTTTCAAAAATGTCCAACTGTGTGGCACGCTGAATCATATTGGTAGATTGGTTTGGCACGCCACAGCTAAAAGGTTGCCGACCCCTGGTCTAGAACAAGGGTAGGCAGCCTTGTCGTTGTAGTGTGTCAAACCAATTTATCAATATAGTGGCGTTACGTATACCTCTGCAAAACCCCCGAATTCAGAGGTCCCAGGATTGTAGGGGGCCCAAAGTTTGACTGACGCCAAGTACGTAAGATCCGGCTTGGGTCCCAAAAAATGGCTTTGCACGGGGGGAGGGTGCTAATATTCTCCATTATGGCACTGGATTTAAACATTTGATGCATAATTATTCTATTAAACTGTGCACATAGAAATTACACAATCTGTCTCTATATATATTATTTGTCAAATTATATAATATTTAATAATCTACAAATGGGGAAGGCAATATTATTTTTAAATTCATTTCATCTCGAGCCTATCCCAAACCATATTAAATATCCTAATGGGACTGAATGGCATGTATCTAATTGTATAATAAAGTCATTTAATGTGAGAATTCATCTAGGTATGTTTAATAGCATTGATAAATTCGAAAAATCATTTATGATAACCTAGTGGTCATGGCCAAGGGCTCGTGGCCGACTGTTATGTGTTCGAGCCTAGTGCCACTGAAAACCTCCTATGTAGGGAGACTGATTACACGTTAAGGGAACTTCGTACCCTTTGAGCTACTTTCTTTCTTTATATATTTAAAAATTATATTTTAACATTTTATACAGTGTTTCTATTCCAGAAAATGATACGAGATGAAATTTTTTACATATTATTACACATTATTACACAATTTTAAAAATTTAAATTTTTTGAAGAAAATCTGGAAGACTTTAAAATTCTACTCCTTCTGTAATTATTAATTTTTTAACCTGAAATTTTTTGTAATATTCTTATGGATGTTATAAACAACTTTAGGGATCAATTTTACAATAACTTAGTTCGTTTTTGAGAGAAAAAAAATAAAATGTTGATATACATGCTAAAAATCAACGAAAAAGCCAATATCTCTTACATTTTAATTTTTTTAAAAAAAAGTATTCAGTTTACAGCAAAATGGATCCCTAATTTTGTTACAATCTTTATATGCAACACACAGCAAAAAAACGGAAGTCATTGGTAAATAGTTGTGGAAGGAGTAGCATTTTGAATGCACTAATGTTTCGAAGAACACAAACCGAGATAAACCACTTTAAAGTTTATAATTCTGAAAAAAAAAATTATAAGCTTAAATAAACTTAAAATACAGCTTTAAGATATTAGTTATATATTTTTCTTAAAAATAATTGCATTTTCGTATTTTTTCAACCCATACACTTTTATAAATGATCAATTTTAAGAAGGTATTAATTGCACAAGAAAATTCAAGAAAAGTGTTACAAAAAATTTTTTTTCTGTTACGGCTGAAAGTTTAGTTTTTTTCTTCACATAATATTGAAGTATTACACTTGTATGAAGAACATTTCAGGAATAAGAACTGAAATTATGAAATTATTAATATATAAAACGCCTTAATTCAAAAATTTCACATGCACACATTTCACAAAGAAGAAAAATTACATTTTTGTATTGCCTCGAAAATATTCTGCTTTATATATTACACATTCTTTTTTTATAGTTATTATTTCTCTTTATAAAATATATTTTTTTATCATAACGCTTTTTTTAGCTTTTTTTTTTCTAAAAAGGAGGAGTGGCTGAATTACCTATTTCATTTTCAAATGAAGTTTTCTTCAACTTCTAACTTTCCAACTTGCACAAATGATATATCAATCGAAAGATAATAATGCAAAGAATAAGATTAAATAAAAATATAAAAACGATAGGTCGGTCATTTTGGGGGTACCAAGTCGTCTTAAATCTATTTGAGGTTCAAAGTCCTCCAAATGGCGCAGTGGAAAAGTTCGGAGAGGGGTTGCCAGCTCAAGTGTCATCTTCGTCACTTAACCGTTGTTCAAAATTACGAGGTCCATCACCAGTAGCTTTTGTGTTGATTTGTATTGGGACATTAATGAACACTCAGAAATCATTTATACTTTGTATTATAAATAAAGAAAAATAATATTTTCCCCCGTATTTCAAAATAAGTGACAAAGCTATAATAAAATAATAGATGTGTTAGTTTTGAAAAGTATTGTTCATTAAATGTGTATAATATTTTTAATATTCTGTAAAGATATCTATGAAATAAAAAAAAAGAAGTGTATACAAAAATCACACATATTATGTATATTAGATCCTATATCTTTTGTTAATCACTTCCATATGTTGACTGGCAGTATCACAAACTGTTTATACTTTTAAAAACGCGGTTTTCTTTCATAAGAATTTTTTTAAAAACTGATAAATATTACCTACTTTTAAAATTATTCAAGAACGCAAACATTTAATGCAACTTTTTACTGTTCCCTTAGTAACAGCTATTAGTAATTATTCTTAACTATAGCTATTACGTATATCATTCTTTTTAACAGTTACTTAGCTTTTTATTGCATGAGAATTAAATTTCGTTCAATAATTTTTATATTAGAAGCTATTTTTTTAATCTAAAATACTATTATTATTAAATCTGTGACGTCTCTCGCGCCTTTCTGATTAACATGACTCCTATGTTCTTTGACGGCCACGATTAATGGCAAAACCTTTCCAACCCAATACCAAGAAGATAAACGAATGTAACATGTAAATGAGATATACTATAAAAGGATAGCGTGGCAAACCTAGATATAGCGTAGAAGGCTCAGAGATTGTAGTGTGGAATCATTCTGATCAATAGCGTGACAAAGCTTAGTGTGAAATCTTGCGGACCAAGAATAAGCAGTCAAGAACTAGCTGCATTGCGGATCAAGAATCTTCATATATAAAGTTATAGATTATATTCTCTAGGTCAAGGGACCAGTACTGGAAAAGGTAATATTAGATATAAGTAATTAGATAACAGGATTATTTAGGATAATTGAGATAGAGGATCGAGTTGCGTGATCTGACTTAAATACGTGATTTAATTTGGGCTTGACTCTCACTCTAATTATATTTGTCAAATTAGAATCTAAGTAATATAAGTTACTCTTAATAAAAGTTGTATTAAGAATTATGTCTCATCATTTTGATAATCCCACACCTCTAGCTTACGCGGAACCGGCAAGACATGGTCATCACAGGATGGTTATGTCTCAAATCTATTTCTGTCTGTAGATGTGTTCATTCATTCTGGAATACTGTTGAAGATAAATATTATTTTTTTTAAAGGTGTAGAATTTTTTTTTTTTTTTTTAGTCTTTAAAACTTTACATTAAATTTGCCTCAATGTTTGGTATTTAAAGACGCCATCGAATAGATTGATTCAAAAAATATAAAAAATAAATGCTGTTGCAGTCACGTTATTTCATCGTAATAGTTTAGAGATTTATGAAAAGTAACAAGTCTTGAAAAAATATTGTATATTGGAAAATTATACTATGTATGTAAATTTTTTTCAAACGTGTTTGGGGGAAAACTCTATATATTTTTGAAATAATCGATTGAATCTAGAATTTTCAAAATTATTAATTTCGTTATGAACATTTGGAAGAGATAGATTGTATGAGTTTGTCTTTTTAATAAATATTAGCGAACCAAATTAAGTTAACACGTCATTAAAAAAATTTGGTTTTTTAGAAAGTACACCAAGAGATATGCCATTGTAAAATTTAATTTAAAATGCAAAATGAAGGAGAGAAGGAAATGAATAAAATTAATATATATTAAAAAATATTAATTTTCTTAAAGCAGTTAGATTAGATTTCTTAAGGGGGTGTTTTCAAAATTAGTTAATCACACATATATGATTTTGTTATTGCAGAATTTAGACATTCTTATAAAAGGATTATCCAATGTTTCTTTTTTTAATTTTAATAATTAGTTAATATATATGAAATCTTGGGGGGGGGGAAGTTGTGTATATTTGTATATTGAATAACAATTCATGGTTATTATATATTACCGTGCTGTATTAATAAAAAATGTCGCCCATCCGGTATAGTGGATAGCGACGCTGACTGCTATGCCGTAGGGCCTGGGTTCTAATCCCGGAGAAGACATGGATGTTTGTAAATATTTAGTGCCTTCGCGTGGCATGGAGGTACGCTAAACAGCCGTCGAGCCGCAAGTCCCCTCGTGAGGTTGGCGGCAGGGGATGAGAGGTGGGAGGCCCCTCCCCTATGGTGTTCTCCTTCTAAATTGAGGTGGAACCGAGCTAAATCGTACTGTCACCTGTATAGTGCTCAAAGGGGCTACGGCCAACGACGGGCGTACATCTAGCTCCTTGTCATGATGAATTTCGTGGGCCTCGATCTGAATACGTGAGACAGGTGGAATTAGCGACAACAACGATAAAAAATTAAGAATATAATTCTAAATACCTCAGCCCTACATTAGAAGGGTTTCTATTAAATGTACTATCTAATTAATTTTTTAAAAAATATATTTGTGTTTCCTAGATACATATGCTTTTTACCATAAAATCAAACATTTTTTTCCGAAACTTAAGTATAAAAGTACTTTTAACTCTGAGAGATTGCAATTTATTTAAAGGATAAATCATGTAACGTTCTCAAGTTTTTAAAAACTTCAAAAGTAAGTGTCCTTATATTACTTACATAACTTTAAAAAAACTCACTATTTATAATAATACATTTTTATAAGCATATAACATTAAGTATGAATTTCTTAATTAATTTTAGACATAATTATATTTTTCATACTCAAATCTTACAAACTTGAAAATTGGTTGTCAAAAAATAAAAACAATAATGACTATATTTTTTTAAAAAAGTAAGTTTCGACTATTGAAATTGATATAAATGGTTATTTTTTAATATTAGTTAAAACAAAGATTAATGAATTGATAACTATATGAGAAGATGATGAGCATTTTAAAATAAAATCGATATAGTTTATATTTTCATGTGGCTATACATAATATTAAAAAAAAAATTCATATCGATAGAATATATATTTTTTGATGCCTCTTAAATAAGTTTTTTAGTTAGAAATTCATGTAAAATAATATATTTTCAAAGAAATGCAAAATCTCATAATTGAGTCTTCATATGGCGCATAATTTTTAAAAAAATACACACAAATATTATTTAAAAATAATTTTTTATTCCCCTTTTATTAAATGTAAATTGCATTTTTTAAGAACTTGACAGTGATAATATTTAATGAGGTTGAAAAAACAATTTGTTATCATATAGCAAGTTATCTAATAGCATTTAAAGTACTTCTTAATGATTTCAAAAGATAATTTATTAGAAGTTCTTGAACTATATATATATGAGAGCAAGGGAATAAATTATATTGTAAATAATTTAAAAAACACGAAATATATCAAAACATTTAAAGATTATTCAGACCATCAATGGCATGTTGATATTTTCATAACCTGAAAAGATAAAGCTAAAGTGAGTTAAGAATCTCCGATGAGCAAGATACTGCAAAACTGTTAATTTTGTACTTTTGCAATCACCATACTGGCACTTGAAGGATTTACTTGCACCTTCAAAGTATCTTGAGGACAATACTTTGTTACATGTTTAGAATCAAATACATCGTAAATTGAATAACAGTTTCCATTGTCTAATCCAATAGTGTTGAGTTTAATGGAAACATTCGTTGTACTTCCTAAAGTATTACGATTGAAAACTACAATGGAAAAGGAATATTTACCATTTTTACTGAGTGGAGCTATAGGGCGAGTCCAGATTTCTATGTTACCATTCTTTTGCACCATTTTTCCCATTTTTCCAAGTGGATCCTGATTAACTGCGATTATTTCTTTGTTTTTAAGTAAATCACTAAACTCTTTTCGAATGTCTCGTAAGTCATTGGACACTAGCAATGGACTTGCCATAACAGCCCACAACAAAAACTGAGCCTTAGCTTCATCATAACTCAGTCCAAAGTTTCCAGCTAGTATCATATCAGGGTCATTCCAATGTCCAGGTCCTGCCGCTGCGACAAACTCATCTTGATTTTTAATATAATAATCCACGATCGACAGAATACTTTGCCACGAATCTATGACATCGTTATAATTACGCCATATGTTACAATATTTTGCAATTTGTTGATAGTTAGGTTTCATTCCAGCGGCTTGTTGATACAATGGCCATTCGCAAGAAAACAATATGTCTCTACTTGATTTATTCACTGCTGCTGAGAAAACTGGATACAAATCATCCATTTGCTTTGGATCAGCATAGCAGCCATCCACTTTTAACATATCCACTTCCCATTCAGCAAATGTTGCTGCATCTATTTCGAAATGCCCGTAACTTCCAGGAAATCCAGCACATGTTTTACTGCCAATGTCTTGATAGATACCAAGCTTAAGTCCTTTGGAGTGTATGTAATCAGCTAAACCTTTGATGCCGTTAGGGAATCGCTCTCTATCAGGTACAAGTTTACCATCTTTATCTCTCTCTTTTTCCATCCAACAGTCGTCTATATTTATATATTCGTAACCTAAATCCTTGTAGCTATCTGTCACCAGCCTATCAGCCATATCTTTGTAGAGTCTTTCACTAATGCAATTAGCTGGATCATTTTTGCAATCTGTATTGCACGTGAATCGTTCCCAAGACAGCCAACCCATTGGTGGAGTTAAAGCTAACCCATTATCCAATGCAAGTACTGAAAATGGTAGTGCCAACACAACCATAACAGTAAAAACTGCCATTTCTACTTTAATTTGGACAGTGTTTAAGGAATAGTTACGAAAGAAAATAAATTTTTTTTCGATATAGTAATTACCAAATAAAAATTGGGAATAAGATTTTTCACCGGTTAATGCATTACAAATGCTTCTTGCATTACCTTATCTCTGAAATATCAGCATTGCTGTGTTTCTTTATCTATAAATAATCAGTTTATTGTATCTGCTAATGTTGACTTTTATTGTATTTTTTATCTAGTATTGCCAGATTGTGATAGATCAGTTTCTTAATCTTCTATGTTATGTAGCCCTATCATTCCATCTTTTACTGTATCCAGCTACCAAGCAACTATATCTTATCTCGTGTGAGTGTTTTTATTAGTACCAAAAGTTCCAATCAGAATGACAGATTACATAAATGTTTTTAATAGTTTTTCGAAATCGAACATTATTTTAAGGAGATACGATCTATTGTTTATTAAAGATAAGTAAGACGTATACAATAAAGATTTGGCTTAGCAACAATATTCGATGTTGTCGCGCAATAACACACATACAGCGCAATCTATTTGTCGTAAGAATCTATATTCCTTCGTTTAAGAGTCTTGAAAACCGCGAGCATCAAACTTTCTTTTTTAGCGGCCATTTGAATTAAATATACAAATATGAATCATTACATTAATTAAAAAAGTAAAATACAATTTTTTACTATGAAACTAAGCGCATGTCGTAAAATTAAAAATAGCACATGGCACACGATATCATCAAACTAAGTACTCCTTTTGACTGGAATCATATTCGATATTTGTGTATCGGCGCAACGAACAAAATGAGGTAGAATGCTTCAGGCATAGAAAGAATAGACAAGGCGCTTTAACTTTATGAGATAACTTTGGTGAGTGGTGTAGAGTGCCGCAGATTGCCAACCCTTGTTTGGAATAAAACTATTATTTAAATTATTCCTATTTTATTATTGTTTGAGTTACTGAAACCAAAATTAATTCGGCTCCTAAACACTTTCCTTATAGAATAATCAAATTAATATTTTAAGATCTTTCAAAAATAATTATTATAAGACCTCTAATAATGATCAACCTCATAGAAATTAAAATAAAAATACAATCATACATTCGAAATTAGAAACCAAATTTTTTGACGAGTTAAAATCATTGCAAACTATTTAATTTTAATTGAATTATTTGGAATTCCTTTCTTTAATACGTTCATTACTGCAATTTTTATTTTAAATGATGATGTGTTAATAAGGTAATAGTTTACATGTTTTACTTTTCATATCAAAATGCTACAAATATTTTATTTCCTTAGTTACGGTGCACTTAATAGTCCATGTAGATACAAATAATATAATCGAACGGTACATTACATTAAAAATAAGTACTGATATATATTCTTTGATACATGCTGTTTATTTTTATTCGAATGAGTAACTTTACTCTACTTCGAATAAACAAGAACGGGAGGTTAATATCACGAGGTAAAGGTAAAAGCGATTATTCACTCAATTGCATTTAATCTATTTCCGCGTTCTTTCTGTTGTTTAAATACATAGCGAAATAGAGTTTAAGAATAAATTTGTTAGTTACATAAAATATGCTGAAAATTAATTAGTAGCATCTTTGAAAATATGAAAATTTAAAACCTAATTGGTATCACATTTTTTTTTGTTTTTTTTGTTCAGATTTTTCAGATTAATAAAATACTGTTACACTTTGTTTAACATACATTATATATTGCTTACTGATTACTACAATCGTCCAGAAAGAAGAGTTTTGTAACTAATCTACGCTGAATTGCTATTTTGAGAAACAGAAACGTCTTAGAACTGAGTATACTTTGTAAATGCATTTTAAATACTTTTTAACATTACATTTTTTGCAGACTATTTAGGGCATAAATATCAGAAACAATGCTGTCATTTAAAAAATTTTTTTAAATAATCAGATGTCTTAAATAAATTGTCTGGTTTTAACTAACACAGCCAAAATTGAAGCAATTTTTTTAGTTAACCTTAAAGAATCAAGCAAAAAATGTAAGTACCTTAAAAAAGTTGTGTTCTTTTAACCTACATAATCCCTATAATAATCCTTTATAATCCCCGAATTGTCTTTTAAATATCTCGTAATTGATAATTGTAATTACTTTTACATTTAACGCCAGATACCTGATTTAATGACCTAAAAATTGTTTAAAATGACCTATAAAATACCATAAAAACCAAAAACCAGAAATTTTCAAAATATAATGGAAAAATTTATAGTTTAATTATAACATTTTTTGAAGTTAAGTGAATGATTTTTTAAGACAATGTATTTGATCAAAGAGGGCACTCAAATGATTTTCAAATGCCCTACAAATTGCAGCTAATTCTGATATTTACAGTTCGGAAAGAACATTTTTAATTATCCTAAAAATTTCTAAAATAAAATTTGAAAAAAAACTAAAAATTTTAAAAAATGTGTTACAAATTTATATAAAAAAAATTACCGAAAAATTCCTAAAATTAAAAGTAACCAAAAATACTTTAAAATTTCAAAAAGTAAATGTAAAATGGCAGTAAGAGGGATAGTAAAAAGTTGACGGATTTCACACACACACACACACACACAAAACTTTTGTAAGATCCCAATGAAGTAATTTTTTCATCTTAAAATGAGGGCCTGATCCTAATAGAATTTTTTTTATGTTAAGTACTGCCTCAAAGAGAATGAAGTTTGTTTTTGAGCTTTTTTTATGGTAGAAAGTCAAAGTGATTTTAATAAAGAAAAGCAAGCATTTTTGTGCTTTTAAACACTTATTGTGTTGAGGGAACGCCTACTAAATAACTACATGAAAAAATATCACGTACATTTAACAGTTCCTTTAATATTACTTTTTTTTAAAAAAAAAAAGCTACTACAGAAATTACAGTGCACTATAAAGAAAACGGGAAAAAAGTTTGCATTGGACTGATTCGGCGATGCGGAGAGAGATCTGGAGTTATGAAATGTTGCGATGTGCATTGTACTATTCTCTCATCTCAGTACTTTTTTTTATCTATAATCATCACACTTTTGGTTATTAACATTGTACGAAAGTAATCATTTTGAATCTCAAAATCTTTTAACCAAAATCAAGCTTTTTTCATTTTTTGCCGGAAATTCAACCCTTTTGTAGCAATATTAAAATTTGAAAAGTTATTTTTTTATTATTATTTTTCTCCTAACCTTGAAACCATGGAACATCTTTTCCGCATAGGTAAGTTCCGATTAATAATTATTTGTTTGCTTCATAGAACCGCTCTAGTGCCTAGTCAAGAAAAACTGCTTTAATAAGTAAGCATCTTTTTTATATCTTCAAAAAAAATTAGAAAGCTCTAGTTAAAGTTTATGTACAAGTTATAACAATGTCTGTACAGAATTAATCAAAATACAATCCCACTTTGATTGGAATTACATACACAATTCCTCTCTAATATACTTCAGAAATATTTTTACTACAATTAATCTGTTTCTCTCAAAATAAGGTTCATTTTCCCTTTTTTTATGTTTCATAAATTTGTGTATGTAGCTACACTCGAAATAAGCTTCTTTATTTTGCAAAATCCTACCTTTATAAATATTTAATTATACATGTCAAATCAAAGGTATTTTTGCTTAAAATTTGAATGACTGCGAGGCATTCAATAGGACAAAGCGTCATTGCTTTTGCAGTTTTACAGCAATAAAATTTGATTAGAATCGAAAGAGGGAAAAAAAAACATCCTGTCACGAGTAAAAATAAAAAGAACATTGTCTGATAATTATACATTCCAGCTCCCCAATACTATACTTTATTCGTTTCAAAATCAAATAAGACATTATAAGATATTATCAGTACTGCAAATATTATACTATTCATTGCATCAATAACATATTCGAAAGTAATTTACTCTACAATCTGAACAGAATGCTTTATGGAGAATGCATACGAACCCAATCCAATGATCGAGATAATTAAGAAAGGTCGACTTGTGCATTTTCTTTTGTCTCTCTCCATTCGTACCTTGACCCTTTTTTACTCCGTGGAATATGCAAACTGACGGAAACAAGTTCGACGCGCGGCAAGAGCAGCGAACATGTGGGTGGCAGCAAAAACACTAGCAGTGAAAGAAAAACAGGAATCGACAGTCTATTTACCTACTTTTTTATGTAAGCTTCGCTATCTTTACAGCTCCTAATATCTGGCGGTCATTTCTGCGTGAGTAAAAATAGTAGTCATTGAATTTTAGCTCTATTGCGCGCTTTTTAGTTCTATTAATCTCTACCGCCTGAGAGAGAGACAAAAATGATTTGAACGCCAAAGATAAAGGAAACAAACAGATAATGGAGCGGAAAAATATGGATTCTGCAGAATTATAAACAATGCTGATTTAGGATAGCTTTTAATAATTTATATGAAAGTGAAGTTAACCTTCTCCCTTTCTGTTTAGAATACTGAGCATAAAATAATGAATAGATGATCTTCTAAATCCATTACAAGAAAAAGGTGTGTATACATCCTTACTAATATTATAAACGTGAAAGTTTGTATGGATGTTTGCTACTCTTTCACGGAAAAACAACTGAATGGATTTTAATGAAACTTTACAATAATATAACTTATACATCAGAATAACACATAGGCTATAATTTATAAAGATATTGTGTGTGAAGTTTCCAAAATATAACGATAATTGTCAAGAAAGTAGGAAAAAATTCTGCCATCTGCAAAAAAGCCTGCGACAGCATATATCTACCTTTTTTGTGTGAAACAAAACTTTCCCTTTTTGTTTTGTCTACGCTATGCCTCAGTGCGCACTCGCTTTTAATTTATTCCTTGGATCAGTGTAATCACTATTTTTTTTATTTCATTATAAAACTAGATATCGAAGGTAGAGGTGGTGGCAAGATTTTAATATAAAATAAATACAACAGAAAACAATATTAACGTATTACATTTCCAGATATAAATTATTTACTCTATTTTAAGCGTTCATCACACAAAATTTGTAACAATGTGTTACTTTTGCTGAGCAGAGATCATCTTAGGAAGGTGTTTCCAAAAATCGACTGACAAGAGAGTTACGGAGAGTTATAAATAAATAAAAAAAAAAATCCCTTTTATCAGCTATTAGATATGCAAACTTAAAATTTAACAAATATGTTGTTGTTGTTTTTGTTGTTGTTCAGCTAAAATATACAAAAAGCTTTTTTTTTTTTTTGCTTAATTTGCAATTTATGTAAAATTAAAATTAACTCATTAAAAATTTCTTTATCCTTCAGTCTGTATTGTTTAATTTTTCAATTTACCCGTGCGAAGAACGGGTATACCAGCTAGTATATAATATACACCAAAGTATATAATATACACCAGCTAGTATATAATATGCTTACCCTAAGGCAGAGGTTCTTAAACTGTGGTCCATGGACCCCCAGCACTTTTCTAGAGGGTCTGCGAAAGTCTCTCATAAAATTTTAAGACTTCCCTCTCACAAACAGAAAAGCCTCGTGGAAAAACAGAAAGATGTACCATCCTAGACTTGATGCTCGTATAACAGCAGCTGTAAAAGAAATACCACACCATCTTTCTCAGTAAAAATGTCAAAATGCAGTTAAATACATTATTTGATATAGATATTTTGTAATATTTTAATTAGATGTTTACTATTATAAATTAGAAGTAATTTAACGTAAAAAAAAGAAGTATTAAAAAAGTCTGTATAAATAGCAGACGCAGTTTTAGGATTATTGAGGAACCTTTAAATCCCTTAGCCATGTGTTGGGAGTCAGGGAGGGGTGTTCGCAATTTTAGGGATCCATGGTGTCAGGTTGATACAAAAAGGGGGGCTGCGGTGGTCTCTAAAGTTTAGCAGCTGCCCTAAGGGATACACAACATGATACTTACGGGTGCGCCAAAGAAGTAAGAACTGTTTATCCTATATCATGTGAGGGTGTATATCATGGAAATGCTGATCCCGTTGTTCAGTGTCATTAACTTTAGAAGAGTTTAACATCGTAAATGCACCAGTTTTAAAGCATATGAGGACGAAGGTATTGGAAGCTAAGCTTTGGAAGTAAGCTACATCTCAAAGTTCAAAAAGAAAAATGCTACACGTTTCTCACATTACGATCTAATTTATAAATTTGCAAATTAATTTAAATGCATGCATATTTTTTTAAAATAAATTAATAGTAATTAAATTTTTGACTGCACACACGCATGAAATTTATGATCTTGAACGCATCGAAGATGATGAATTTCATAAAAAATTAAGCAAATAAAATATTTTTTAGGAACTAAAAACCCTACAAAAAATCAAAATAAATAATAAAATATAACGCGCATATTATATATATAAAAAACATTACATCAATAAATCACATTTACTTTCATATAAATAAATTTTCTTTTTTTACAATTTAAAAAATTTTAATGGGTTTTCTTAGAGCCAGAAATAAATATATTTTTTTATATTTTTTACTGAAACGATAAAGTATATTCAAAGACATTTAACTTATTCAACATTGGAACGTTTCACTTTACGAAACTGAAAAAAATGTAAACAAGGGGGGAAAAAGGCAATGGAATAAAATGTCAATCTTGTGTATTTATGCTTATTACCCTTTGTTTGTATTTAGATAGAAAATAATAAATATAAGTAAGCTATAATGCAATAAACATTATTTTAGGCCAAGAGAGTAATAAATTGGCTAAAACATTTTGCTTCAGAAAACGATGAATTATTTTGAAGTTTATATGTACTAAAACTTAAAACATATTTCTCATTTTACATTGGTTCTCTTAATGTAATTTCAAGACTGATTTTACTTATAGAGGGTATATTTTTACGAGAAACAATTTTCTCTTTCAGAAAGTGTCGTAAAAGATATTTGTAAATCAAATAAGTTTGTACGGGCTTAAAGTTTCAATTTTTCAATATTTCATATCTTTTGTTCGATTTTTGCCTAAAATAATGCATAAGCTAGATGTTTAAATGGTCTTCAAACATTCTTTAGATCATCATACATAAAGAGAAATACAAAAAACTACTTTACAAAACTGTTATACATCCATTCCTGATCTATGCTTCTAAGACTTGGGTCCTCTTAAAGGAAAAACAGGCCAACATTGCCATTTGTTAGAGAAAGATCCTAAGAATCATTTTTGGTGAAATTTAAGAGGGTAATTTTTACAGAAGAACAAATGCTAAAATTTACAAAAACTATAAAAACATTGGTGTAATAAAATTCATCAAATTAAGTAGAATTAGATTTACAGGGCATATTTGCCGCTTGGATAGTACTAGTTCGATGTACAAGATCTTCAAACATAAACTTATGGAACTAGAAGAATTGAATTATGGAAACTTAGTAGAACTAGAGGACAAAACCAAAACTTCAATGGATGGACTCCATTAACCCTGATTTCAAAACCATAAAAGTATGAAACTGACAAGAACTGGCGGCAAAGAAAATAGCTTGGGAAAATGTTCTGGAGAACGCCAAGGCCCACCCGGGGCTGTTGTGCCAACTATGATGATGATAATTCATAAGCAATGTATTATATTTTATTTTAGGTCGCTAAAAGGGACATTTGTGCTCTTTTTGAGTTTCGGTGAAAAAGGAAAAATATTCTTAAAGAAAGAAAATCAAGAGAAAAGTACACTCAGTTTTGCGGGATTTTTCTGCTTTGCAAAGAATTATGTCATATCATGTTTAATTGAACGATTAATTGCATGTCAGAAACCCTTCTGAGCCAATAAGCAAACAAACACCTGACTGCATGCGCATTTGTGGTTATTTCCATTCTTGGATCGTTGGGGCAGTTACAAAATAGCGATGCATAAAACAATTAATCTTTCTTACGAATCGTTTCATGCTGATGGGCATACTGATAAAAGGATTACCCTTAAAGCGGTTTTAACACATGAAAAGATACTACATGATTGTATGGACTTAATGGATGATCAGCTCCATTCTAAAAAATCTACGGTTTCTGACATTCACAAAAACAAGTATTTTCAGTATTTGTACGTCAGATTTCAAAGCATTTCTTGATGTTTACTTCTTAATTTTGATTTTCCTTACCGATTATATGCAAATTTGATGAGCATTAGTTTGACACATGGTTTGTCAAAAGTTTTGAAACCTTTTAATGTAAAAGACTACAGTGAATTCTTAAAAAATAGAGTCACTCATAGTAACTTAAATTCAGATTTCCAAAAAACGGTCACAACGAAAAATTTTAATTAAAAATACATTACTATGTACGTTGTTTTACTAAAATCTCATTTTTATACAGCAAAATTTTAAAAGTAGGCCATTTAACTAAGTTGACTAATTTTAAATAGCCCCATTAAATGCCACATTATACAGAAGCTCGATATCTTTATGGTGTGAATATCTCTGTAAATTGTACTTACACATGTATACACACATGATAAAAAGTATGACAACTTGCTTAATATACTTGCTGATTACTGACCATTACTATTCCATCAGCCGATTATGATGTCATAGTTTCCGACACATATTAGGGTTGTGGCATCTATGTTAATACTCTAAGCCAGGAGTGGCCAACTTTTTTGAGAAGAGTGCCACTATGTGATAAAAAAAACTTCATGCGTACCACTTTCAACTTTTCCAACAAACAAACAAAAAAATATGAAGTGAAAAAATGTTACTTATAGGCTTATTATGGAATTTTTACGCAAATAGCACATTTCTTAATGCAAGTTTAAAAAGTGGAAAATTGAAACTAAATCATAAGTAAAACAGAAGTACAAAAAAAAATTTGGTTTTGTTGTTATTAAATTTTTTACAGATTCAAATCAGTTAGGTTAGGCATAAAATAAAAATGAGTAACTTGAAACATTTAATTCTAAATACTTGTTAAACAGATAGTACTTGCTTAATGTGGCTTTTGAATTTGTCGTTGTCTTACCAAGTCATCTATATTAGGATTAGCTCTTGAAGATTCTGTGTGTGATAACTAGGATAAGAAAAATATAATATTCTCCCAGTAATCTTAAGTTAAAATTATTTAAATATCTCATAATTATCGGTAAGAAAAGCAAAATCCCGCTGCCAATTTTCATTCTTGAGTAACTAACATTCATTGGGCAGTTCATGGTTTTCTTCCAGGTATTTTAAAACATGCTTCCTCAAATTCCAAAATCTCTCAAGTGCACTTTCTATGGAAAGGCAATACACACAACAAGGAAGGAGTATTCTCTACGCGATTATCTTTTATTTTGTAATTCAATTAATTAATTGTATTTAAAATAAATTTTGAGGGCTATTTTTTGTCTAAGCCAACTACATTTCATTAAAATTGTAAGCAAAATGTTATTATTATCTTTTCAGATTTTTAATTTTTCAAGCAGTCTTCGCGTGCCACTATTACTACTCCATCGTGCCAGACTCTGGGTTAGCAGGCCCTGCTCTAAGCGCTGGATGCACGGCATTGGCTATTGCAATCATTTCTCGAAAACTCAAGATGAAGAAAATTGGTCAGATGATTATTCATAACTTTATAATTAACACTCTGCTGACCAAAAAGTTAAGGAATTAGACAATTATAGTAAACCATTCAACCATTCAAAGATTAGAGCTCATCAAAGAAAATTTCTCCTTGCTATTTACTATTTTCAGGAAAGTAAAAATAGATCTAAAAAAACGAATGGATAATGACACATAAATACAGTGACAAACATTAGAAAGACTCAAAACTCTATATTTGAAATAGTTTCTCAAATGAACCAAAGGCTTGAGGGTTTAGAGGAGATAGGGTAATCTTAAAAAGATTATTTGATAATCATTCAAGAACAATTTGATGCATTACCAAAAATTTTGACTAAAAGCTCTATTGGCACTTTAATCTATGAATTTCAGTAAAACAAATCGTAGAGTAAAGCAGAGCAGCAGTAAATAACATCGCAATTACCGAACGACTCATGTATGGTTGCCGATGATGCAGCATTACTGGCAAGTCGGCCCAAATGGACTTCAATTAATTTGCTAGTAGAGGATACGGTAGACGAGTGGTTATAGACACAAGCTCGTAGACATCGATTCGTAAGTACGAGTGCTGGTGCCATTGAGGACCCGTTGAGTAGAGAGGCTGATATACATAAAATTTGTTCAGGTTCAAAGTCCGCACGTTGGCGCGTTGAAGAAGTTTGAAGAGAAGGGTACCAGCTCAAGTGTCCTCCTTGTCACTTGACCAAGGTTCAAAACTGCGAGGAATGTTGGCGATAGCCCCAATGTCGCTTTAGAGTGCAATGCTAATAAAAAATCAAAATCAATCAATTATCTCTGCCAACAAGTCTTGCATCTAGTGTCTAGCAATTTACCAACTGAAAACACATTCTATTTCTTGATATATTTTACAAAAATTTATGAAGATGTAATCTAAATGTTGAGTTAAGTAATGCATGAAATCATTGTGCTTGTAAACTCAGGGTAATGAATAGAGTATTTGATCAAATTCCGAAAACTCAATTTACTGAGAAATAATAACATTTACGTCTTCTATTTCTCAATGCTTAAGAGGCCTTAACTTATACTGGTTCAAAAGTTAAAAATAAAAAAAAAATTAAAAATACCATTGAAAATGAAAAGCTTAAGGGGTGTTGGTGAGGAAGGGGTCTGCTTAACGCATGGATCTCCACGTTTTCGTAGGAGGTCCTGTTTGGAGAAATTTACCGAGATGAAGTTTTGTAACCTCATGTTTGTCTTTTCCAAAATGCTGCAAATCTATCATTCTTATTTATAAACGAAGATGCAAAGCCGTTCTCAACACGTAGAAAAATATCTTGAATGGGAATATATCATGAGAATGAATTGACAAGCAAGATCTCTAGACTTAAATCCAAATGGGCATGTTTGGGTCGCATTTAGTCAAAAGATTTCAGCTCGTCAGGTCAGTCATCTATCAAGGTATATAACTAGTCTCAAAGCTATTCTGCTGCAAGAGTGGCAGAATCTGATCTAGACTATAAAACTGCAATTGATCCAGACTCTTATTTGTAGCGTGAAATATGACTATGATGTTTGTATTGCAGCAAGAAGTAATCAAATTCCTTACAAACTTAAGCAGTTTAGTGACAGATGAACTTCTCGCTCTTTTTTTCATTTTGAGTTATTTGCATAAATAAAGTAATGATTTAATGTTTATGTGAGCTCATCAACTTACCTTCCAGTTTTAATAAAATTTTTAACTGAGTGTACATCCAATATCCTTCTTTTCTGTCTTTTTTTTTATTTATTTATTTAACCTCATACTTAAAAATATAAGCATTATTCTTGACTTTTGAACACTAGCTTAGGATTTAAATATATATAAAGCCAGACTTTTCTAATTTAAATAGAAAAGAGTTAAAAATAATATGGACAATTTATTTCATTTTTTTTTTAATGCCAGTCTCAGGGACTGGTGATTTTTAAGAACACATTTTATAAATTATCATTACCACACCTAAAAAGAGCAAACGTAGAAATTGCTCTTTACTATATTGTATGCGGCGCAAAAGTTAAATGCGATTCCAGATATAAATTATTTACACTATTTTAAGCTTTCATTACGCAAAATTTGTAACAATGTTGCTTTTACTGAGAATAGATCAATTTAGGAAGGTTTTTCAAAAATCAACCCACAAGGGAATTACGGGGGCGCTAAAAATTTTTTTTAAAAATCCTTTTTATCAGCTATTAGACGTACAGATTTAAAATTTAACAAATTTAATCTTTTTTCAGCTGAGATATTTAAAAAGCTTTTTTTTGTTTAATATTTTTCGTTTACGTAAAATTAACTCATTAAAAACTTCTTTACCCATCAATCTGTATTGTTTAATTTTTCAATTCACCCGTGCGAAGAACAAGTACAACAGCTAGTAAGTACTAATATACATCTACATATGATGATAAACAAGTAATATAAAAAAAATTAAGTCAATTCCTACTTAAGTCAACAAAGAAACATTTTATTTTAGTCACTTTTTAATAAATAATTACAATTAATATAAATATGTATACACATATGACAGAAGTGGCAAAATAGAAAGAGAATTTGCTCGCAATTTTCCATTTCCCTATCTATATATGGTATTGGACTATTATTTTTACTTGTTACTATTTATTCGCTTTCTATTTTTTTTTTTTTTTTCGTTTCTAATTTATGAAGCTGATGGTGGTTTATAATTTCTCATTCTGTCCATCTCTTGTAATGCTTCATTATTGCAAGGAACCTTTTCAATGAGTTTCGAGCAGTCCAGTTCTTCAATTAATAGTCCATCTAATAATTTCACACGACTCAAGGCGACATATGCTTGACCTGCTGCAAAGAGTTTTCGTTCTAGATATGTTACTGCATAATCTACAGTGCTACCTTGCATCTCATATACTTTTGATGCCTATGATAGTATTAATGATAGCATTCTTCTTTCAGCAGTACCGTAACTGTGTTTGGCGGGGAATTGCACTGATATTAGCTAGAATCTGTAAACACCATTTTTTCATTAATTTATTTTAATTAATTAATTAATATTTGGAAAAATTTTATTAACATGAAGTGTCATCCATTACATGTTTTAAGAAAATGTATTTGAATTTGAATGAATGAATAAAAAGTATTTTATTAATGAATGAAAATTTGAACAAGATATATAAATATACAAAGAGAGTGTGTAGGAATTGAAAAAATCCTATTCAACATGAATTTAGAATTCGAGAACAAATATATTTAATAAGTACGGGAATTGTGTTAAGTGTACTCTTCAATCTTAAAAAGATGAAATACTTGCATTCTGTGGCAAAAATACATCAAATGACAAATTTTATTATCTCTAAAGATTTAGAAAATAAATTCACTCGAAAATATGTCTGGTAAATTCTGTAGAAAAATACAATTAAAAACTATTCGAAGCACAGTACTATTACAACATCATACATAAATAAATCAAACTCGATCTTTTCAACATACTTTTCTTTATTATGTTCGTATTCAGAGATCTAGAGTGTGCGTTAAAGATCTTATATTTTATTAAAGGAATTTTGTAAGCTTAAATACACTTACGATCATTAAAGCAAGTTGAAATGTGCCACATGCTCGTGTTTCCATGGTAATTTCTGTTCTTTGATGTTCTAGGTATAAACTTTCAATTGTACAGAAAAACATTCTTATTGCACTCTCTCTTGATTTACGAAGTACAGGACTTGATTTGCTAAAGCAAAAGTACATTTATCTTTTGAGCCCCCATAACTCTTCTTCCACGGAGCTGATTTCTGTAAAAACCATTTTTAACGGATCTATACTCAAGAAAAGAGGTATGTTTACTAATTTCAAGTCTGTAGAACTAATCGCTCAAAAATGGATATTTTTTATATATTACATTCCTATAGCTCTTGCAGTACCCTTTGGGAATCCATTTTAGTAAAACTTGTTCTTAGAGGATTTCTACTCGACAAAAGAAATATGATTGCCAAATTTCTAGTCTGTAGGTCTAATAGTTCAAAAACGGGATTTTTTTTTTATCTATAGCATCCCTATAGCCCTTAGGGATGCCCTCTGGGAGTCGATTTCAGTAAAACTCGTTTTTAACGGATCTTTTTCAACAAAGTAAACATACTTGACAAATTTCTAGTCTATAGGCTTAATTGTTCGAAAACGGGCATTTCTGTCTGTAATGCCCCCTGTACCCCTTTTGGGAGTCGATTTCCTCAAATGAGTGAGTCTCTTTTTTTTCTAAATATATAGACAGAAAAAGATTAATGCCTTACACTTAGACGTAACACCTTGCACTTCTTTTACACAATAAAAAATTTAGAAAAACTGTTGAGAACAAGACTTCCTAAATTTTAAAACGACTTGCGAGAAAGTGGAAATGGTTATTCGAATTCTAAAATCCGTTAGAATTTATTTTACATATTTGTGCGAAATATGACAACAACAAATAAAAAATCTTGTGCAAATATGCGAGAAAATTTTAGCTATTACGATTACAATTGTATACTCTACAAAAAATACCCTTGAAAATTATTCAGAATAGAGCATAAAGTAAAGTTAAACGGTTGCATTTTTCGATAAATCAGAATGATATGAAAGTGGTGTCGAATCTATCGGTTAATATACCATCAGAGGACACAACACTAATTATTTCATTAGTTGCACTTACTTAAAATACCCTCATGGCGACTATAACGAGATGATTTCCATTTTTTATTATTACATACATTACATAAAAAATAGCCTATACCTTTTAAATTTGTCTACTTCGAGTCTTGGGTTTGATTCCTGACATCATTAAAGATCCAATGTGTTGCAGAGCTGATGAGCGTTAAATTTGTCTTGGCTTAATACCTCACTTTGGTGGAAGTTTGGAGAGTGGGGTGCCGTATCAGGTATCGCCCGCATCACCTGACCGAGGTTAAAAATTACGAGGTCCATCACCAATAGCTTTTGTGTTGCCTCATTGTACGACTTTCGTAACCCATCAATCAAGAAGTGTGAATGTGTCTGTTTGCACTTTCAAAACTCGATGTTACATATGCTATCTTGCAATTTTTTTTTTATTTACTTCGGTTGCGGTACAACTGTTGTATCAAGTAATTCAAAGATAGTTCTCAGGATAAAAAATGAATTCTCTGAATTGCTTGGTACCATACCGCCATGTTTGAAAGACTGATGAAGCAACAGAAAGGGAATGGACCGGTATTTACGAAGTTTAAAAAATTACGCATGGGCCATGTTTTCACAGATTTGCTTTTAAATGCATCAAAAAGGGGATATTAGCTTTTGCTTTTCTTCATATCCTATAAAACCTTAACTTGTAACTTCAAAAATTAAAAAGCATTTTTAAACGATATTTTCCTCCTTATACAGAGCCTCCGTCTGAGATTCGTGATCAAATTTTATTAATAATATTAATCGAATTAAACTAATTTATTCTGAGATAAAGTAAGTAAAAATATTTAATTTAGCATAGATATAGCAATAGTTATCGGAACTTTTGGTATTGAGTCACAAGTAAGGATTTCTTTTATAGCATATTTATAATTATTACTGCTACTATTGCACACACATACAGTCATGTTATTTTTTTTTTAACTATAAAAAAAGTCAGAGGTTTAAAAAAAACTAATCTAAAGGACTATAAGAATTCAAAACAGCCCAATTGTTCACTGAATAATTATTGTTGGCAAAATTAAATCATTACTATGATAATATTTTGTATTGTCCCCATTTAGTAATAAAATTATTGCTGAGAAATACCATAATTTAAAGCTAAAAGAAAATCCTCGACAACCAATTATATTCACTTAATGATTATCTTAACAGTAGCGAAATGGTGTTTAGAAAAATAAAAGTCAAATTTCCCTTTCCGACAGAACAAATGAATAATCACTGGTTCAAGGTTTAACTATTAAGAACGGTAGTTTTAAAGTAGGTTGTCGGAACAGAAATTTAATGGTTAAAATGCTGTGAATTATTGTGAATACCACAAAGAAACAGGAAAGAAATCTTTCCTGGTTGAACAAATTGTTTTGGCGATGGTGTCTTGACCCATACAACCGATTTTAACGCCTGGATACTCAAAACATTGCTCTGTGTGCAATTCATCATGGTCACGAAATGGTGTCCCAACATAAAGTAAAAGAGAAATTTGTGATTCGTATGATTTCGTAAGTTCAATGTATAGGTGTTAAACTTTTTTAACGTTGGAAATGTGTACAATGAAATAATTTCAACTTTAATGCAGCGATAAAAAAAAAACTTAAAAGCGATAATCAGAATGAAAATAAAAATAATTTATACTTTTGGAGCATTTACTGCCAGCTAAATACGCATTACACGAATAGTATTCAAAGTTCGTATATAAATTGTAAGTGACAAAGTTTTATTTAAACAAAACATCATCTGCTATGCGATTGAAAAATTCTATTAGATAGTGAAAATTTTTAATATGATAAAAGTATTTATTATGACAAGAGTACTTTCTAATTAAAATAAGCTGCAAATACTATGCATACCACTAAATGAAAAAAAGTAGCAAAACACAATTAAAAATATTTTCTACCAGCTTAAAAGGAATTTGTTTTGCCAGCTGAGATTCAAAAAATCAT
Organism: Trichonephila inaurata madagascariensis; assembly: GCA_019973955.1. Lineage (NCBI taxonomy): Eukaryota > Metazoa > Arthropoda > Arachnida > Araneae > Nephilidae > Trichonephila > Trichonephila inaurata. Next base: position 530,245 of record BMAV01025075.1, on the reverse strand, counting down.
ATACCGTAAAATCCGGAGTATAACGCGCACCTATACTTTCAAGCTGCATTTTCGAACTTTTAGGTATATTCACCGTATAACGCGCACCTCCTTTTTTACGAAGAGACCTGTAATGTAATTATGCAACACTCTTATGTTTTGAAGTCATTTATTTGTTGTATTACTTTAGGCTTTTTAATAAAATGGCATACTTATAGAACTATAATTCTTAAAGTTCATGGGGTGTGTCATTTCTTTTAAATGAACAGTATTTTGATCTACGTAGAAGTCTAATTTCTTTTTATGCTCATCTTTTCTTTAATTTTTAAATCACATTTTTATACCCGACGTATAACGCGCACCCTTAAATTTCGATCTTATTTTTGGTGTTAAAAGTGCGCGTTATACGCCGGATTTTACGGTAAATGTTATAAATTTCAACAAAAGTTGATCAGTATTATTACATGATGCATAATCTTTCAAATACAGGAAAGGTCCATGCATATAACGAGTAGTTTCTTTCGAAGTAATTTGAAATTTATTCTAGAACTCTCTTAATTATAGTAGTTTTCTTCTAACAAAAAGCAATTAACATTCATAATATTTGTAAAATGCATAGTTCATACATTAATATATAAATCCGTAGTCGCAATATTACATAATGCCAATGAAAAGCAGTCACTGTCAAGATATGACTGCAATGCTGCTTTACTGCAACATCCTTACGTAGGCTAGGAAGAAACCTCTAGGGCCATTTCCGTCAAGTTTTATCATTAAATAATTAACCTATACATTTCTGGATTTTTCTGGATACATCTAATCGTGTCGTCAAACTTGGCAGCTTGACAACGTTTGGAGAACACGTTTGTCACCAATTCTATCATCAAGATCACTTCTATTCACTTAGCATTAAACTCTCTTTATTCACTTCTCTGCCGAAAGGATACTGAGACCGGGAAGATTTTTTATAGATAAAGTTCAATTTTTCAATAACACACTATAGTAATATTTAAAAAATTCATCCCTAAATATATATATATAAATATTCACGTTCTTTTTAGGTCCTTAGTTTGAGATCCTTATTAAAGCTGATTTGAAGTTCATAAGAAACTTAAATAAGTCTTCAACTCCAAATTAACCCTTTCTCACAAATTTCGTTTTCATATTCGTGTTCTAAATTGCTTAGTATACAAAGAAAACATGAAATGCATACTTTTGAACAAACGTGAATGAGCTGAAATTTTTTAAACGTATATACATAATTCATTCTTTAGCAATCAATCTTTTCTCTACAACTTGCACCTAATTCTTTTGTCAACAAGTTCCATAAAATTTTGTTTCCAAATAATCATTTTCAATTTATGAAATAAAATATGAAACAAAATGTCTTAACGGTTTTAGTAGTAATTTTAATGTATATTTATGAAAGCAGTTTAAGTCCTGATTTCATTTATGGAAATAATAAAAAAGTGTACTATTGAACACATGGACCGTTTCAAGATAAAACTGGCTGATTTACTCATCGGGTAGTGGCATAACTAAGAATATTAGGGTCCATTCCTTCCCCTCCCCCTTTGAAAAGTCATGTTTGGGACCCCAAGCCGGATCATAGAAAGGATTGCAAAACCATAATATATCATAGGCTTTGAGCCCCTTAGAAGCCTGCCCCCCAAAATACGGGGTGTACGGTACGCGACTGTCCTCGGGTACTACTATCGTCATTTAACGTGACTCAAATTCTCGAGATTTGTTGCCAGTAGCTTTCGCTTTACTTTCACATGCGAGAGATGTTAATGTGTGAACAAAACATCAAACTGCCACTTTTCAAGGTTTTGAATAATAATTTAATAGTTATTATATTAATGGTTTTCGTTGACTATACTACATTTCTTCTTCATTTTAAAATATGAATAATTCCTCTGAAATTCAATTATTCTTGTGCTATTCGATTTAAATAAAAGATTCTATAAAATAATTTCCAAAAATTGTTTTGCATAAAAAAAAAAATTAGTACTAAAATTTTGTGTATATTTACATATTTATGCATAATATAAAATGTAAGTTTTGGAATAAAAGGATTTTTGTTTGAAAAAAAGATAAATACACACACACAGCACTTCATAATAAAAATAATTTCAGTTATATTTTCTTTGCACATCTTCCGGAAAATTCAGTTTTTTATGTTCACTACTTTGTCTTAAAAACATTATTTTGAAAACAAAAAACACAACTGAACAAATTACTTCTTAAAATCGTACTATTAAAATGGGAATAACGGTATCGAGTTACTAAAACTTGTTATTACAAATTCTTTTGATGTAATGTACAAGAAGGATCACTTCTCAAAAATGCTTCGAACGAAAGATATACTAAATAACAAACACAAGGCAAGGCAAAATTGATTTTGAAAATTTTTGAAGTCTTGTAATTTATTTATCAATTTTACAGAATTTTTATGTTATTTGAAGTAAGAGAAATTAGTAAGTATATAATTTTATTAGTGCGCCCTCTATCGAATATAGTTATAATTTTATTTTTAAGGAAATATCCGCGAATTCCTTATTTTTCATTATGATATACTTGTGCTTTATATTAAATATATTTTTCCTTTTCCTTTTTCAATAATCATTTCGTAAAATTTCAATTAGTTTTATGTAAAAGTTTTCGATTTTTAATGAAATATTTTTGAATTTCCAGAAGAATAACTTACATCCTGAAAAAGAGAGCAAAAGAACTGAAATTTTTAAGTTAATTGTTAATTTAAAAGAATTTAAGACTTATACATTTATGTTTTGAACGAAAGTGAATACAGTGCAATTTTTAAGTTACATTTTACTTTTTTTGAAAATCTTTTTATTTAAGTTGCTCAATGAAATTACTTACAAAAAAAGGATCTACTATCAAAAATTTGAACTGTGTAACCTGGATTTGAAAATTTATATCTATAACATTTGAATTTCATACAGAAAGTTATGCGCACAGAACTTTCATTGATTCGGATAATTTCTATTAAAACTCCTTATTTAAGAAGAAATTTTCTTTAAAAAAAAGCATCTGGTTATAAATTCTTTTGTCTAAGTTTCTTAGAAAGAGTATAGAAGTTGAATTGAGAAATTAGTTTCTTATTTTGCTTGTAGAGGGCAGCACGATGCTGATTACTTGGATTCCACAAATAATTCGCCTTTTTATATTTATCTCGTTCATCCTTATTTCAAGCTATAATATTTCATTTTCCTTTGAAATATATTCTTGTTCTATTAACATTTTTTTTTTTTCCATTTTTAATAAATTACAAAGTATTTTTCTGTATAATTTTCTCCTAAACTGATAATCTTTAGTTAAATAATACCTTGTACAGATGTATAGTTCTTTCACACATAGAGACAGAAAAGATGATCTTACTTCTCGTAAATATTCAAAATAATTCAGTTAGAAAAAAATCGATAGACATAAGTTTCCTCAGAAATGTAATATATCAATTATTTTGAACATGGTAATTTTCAGACATTAAATCTGAAGTCATTTCTTAAATATCTTACAGTTATTGAGAAAAGCAAGCATAAAATTTTTTTTTTAAAGTAGTCGATTTGGATCATTTTTAATTAATATTTAAAATTTATAAGTGTACTAACATCAATGTAAATTTAATATGGTTTCATTTTTTGCTAAGAAGTAACAGCAAAATGGTCAATAAAAGATAATTATGATCACAAATATCTGCACATTTTTTTAGCTTGGTGTCTTAATGATTGTTTAATAAATAATTGAACGAGTCTTTCAGTTTTCGATATAATATAGGAGCGTAGCTACAAACGTATTAATCGTATCAATGATAAGGGGCCCCCAAGCTACAGGGGCTCCCACATGTGTAACTACAGTCCCACTAACAAGATTTCCATATCTAAAAAGGGGCCCCGAAGGAATCTTGATACAGGGCCCACTCAGAGCTAGCTACGCCACTGATACGAGAGTCACTCTGAAACCTTTGAGACACTCTTAGGTTTTTAAAGTTATACTTATAAAATTTTAGGTGTTCAAAGTAGTCTTCTCCAGCATCAATGCACTTTTGTATACGAATTATCCACAGATTAAATGCCTGAAACCATTCATTTCTTGGAATTGATGAAAAAAACGCATTTATAGCCACATCAATGTCTTCTTCTGAATGAAAACGACGTCCACGTAAGTTCTTTTTTAGATTAATAAATAACCAAAAGTCACATATAGCTAGATCCGGAGAATAAAGGGGATGCTCTATCACTTTAATTTGTTTTTGCTTAAGAAACTCAGCTGTTAATCCGGCTGTATGGGAAGATGCACTGTCGTGGTGAAGCATTTGTCCCCTAACATTAATTTCTTGGAGAATTTCTGGAAGACATTTAGTGGTATACCAGTTTGCTGTTACTATCTTCTGTCAATAAAAAGTCGTCTCCGGTGTTGAAATACTTTGTATTTTTATACTAAACCATTAATTTTATTTATAACTTCTTGTGTGAGCGTATCTCAAAAATTTCAGAGTTACCCTCGCATAACATTACTTTTTAATTATTTTAATTTTCTAACTAAATCCACTTACAATAAATCATGCATTTCTTGATCCGCCTTGAATGATTTCACTTCGTAATAAAAGTATAGTGAGCGTAGAAAAAAAATGTTCGCAATATTTCTTGGCATAGGCCGCAGAAAAATAATTATTTGAGCAATTCAATCAACATACTTTTAATCTTTTTATCCACTATAGAACTTTTTAAACTAAAAACTAAGTATCCTTTAGGAAAATTTCAATGCTCTTTTACTAATTCTCCCAGCACTTTCATTTTTAAGAAAAATACAATCAATGTATAGCATACTTTTAATATTCTGTATATTATTAATGTAGATGTACTCTCTTTTCCCAATATCTAAATTTCGAATTTTTAAATTTCCATTTCAAATCATTTGAAGAGGAAGTTATAAATTACAGCGTTCAAAAATGCGTGTTTTTTATTTATTTGCAAACATAATGTGTTTTTATCACAAATGTAAAGAAATAATTACTGTTAATTGATTAATTTACTTATTTTAACTGAAATGAGTTGAACTGAACTCAGTGGCGCAACAGCCCATGATGGTCAAGGCCTACTGTGCCTATCTCAATTTACGGGACCTTGGGCGCAAGGGTATATGTGCAGATGATTCGGTCAAGTGTTCAGTCTGACGTGAAACACCCAATAGTGTTCAGTTCCCAAGCAAGCTTGGTACTTATTTATCGATACACTGAAGGTATGAAAGGCTTAATCGACCTTATCCAGATCGGGAATTTAACTCCGGACCTGTGGCGTGGAAGCGTAATACACTTCCACTCAGCCACTGGGCTTCACTTCTTTTAACATCATCCCAAAAAATCTTTACGATTACTGAAATTTACGATGATATTACTGAGACATAGCCATCCTGTGATGACTATGTCTTGCCGGTTCCGCGTAAGCTAGAGGTGTGGGATTATCAAAATGATGAGACATAATTCTTAATACAACTTTTATTAAGAGTAACATATATTACTTAAATTCTAATTTTGACAAATATAATTAGAGTGAGAGTCAAGCCCAAATTAAATCACGTATTTAAGTCAGATCACGCAATTAGATCCTCTATCTCAATTATCCTAAATAATCCTGTTATCTAATTACTTATATCTAATATTACCTTTTCCAGTTCTGGTCCCTTGACCTAGAGAATATTATCTATAAACTTTATATATGAAGATTCTTGATCCGCAAGGTAGCTAATTCTTGATCCTCAAGATTCCACACTAAGCTTTGTCACTCTATCGATCAGAATAATTCCACAATACAATCTCTGAGCCTGCTACGCTATATCTAGGTTCGCCACGCTATTGATCAGAACAATTCCACAATACTATCTCTGAGCCTGCTACGCTATATCTAGGTTTGCCACGCTATCCTTTTATAGTATATCTCATTTACATATTCGATCCGTTTCTCTTCTTGGTATTGGGTTGGAAAGTTTTGCCATTAATCGTGGCCGTCAAAGAACATAGGAGTCATGTTAATCAGAAAGACGCGAGAGACGTCACATTACTTCTCTAAAACATGTTCCATAAATATTTAAATAAAGGCAAAAACTTAAATGTGTATTCAAATTAACGTCACACTAGAACTGTTTAATGAACTATTATTCTAAGACTTTGAATCTCCCTTGAAATTCATCATTTCACTCTTTTACTGCAAACATCTAAATAAATCCCAAAATGCTAAGGTGCAACTTAGATGTTACGTAATGCTACAGCTTGCATTTTTTAAATCTTACTCCCTATACTTACTTGATTGCATTGCAGGCTTTCCACTTTAGTTGTTTCTGGACCGTTGCCAGTAGTTCAAACAGTGGTTCCAGAGCAACATTAATCTAACCAACTACCTTGATTTGAAATTTCGCCAAAGATTACATCCAAGCCGTTGTGATTTTTATCACGGACATTTTTTTTTTAATTCAGGAAAAGAAAGGAAGTTTTTACTTTCATAATAATTAAATTGACGCTAGAAAAACATACAGAAAGTTCATATAAATGAAAGATCATATTTAAAAATATGGAACTCTGAAGATTTTATGATTTTTCGAGTACAATCTATGTTTTCCATAGGGGTATCCATAGTTCCTTAAGTGGCGTACTATTTCCAAGGGAGGGATTATACCTAAAAAAAAACGTAGAAGAAAGCACCTAGACGTAATCTTTATGCTAAATAATTAAAAATCTGTTGGTCTATGGGAGGGGTTTGAAAGCCTAAGCTCCATCCTTGTATACACTCCTAGTCCCCCTGAGAATAGTGCATCCGAAGTCTGTTACTCTTTTTGCAGTCTCCAAGAACTTTTACAAAAAGTTGTATGGGACATTGTGTGACGGGCTCACGCGTCTTTTCTGTAACATAACCTCTGGGTTCTTTGACGGCCAAGATTAATGGCAAATCTTTTCCAACCAAAATCCAAGAAGTAAAATACGATTATGAAATGCAAATAAGATAGCTTTTAAAAGAACAGAAGTTTCAGTAGGCAGAATGGCAATTTAGGGAAAGTTATGTTTGGAAGAGATACGAGTGTGAATTGACGGCCTATCATAAAGTTACCGAGATATTCAGCCATTGATACAAGGTGCATACCATTGCACGCGCGCCCAAGTGTTTCTGTAACGTGATAGAATCTTATTTTGGATTAAGGTAGGACTGATTATTTGATATTAGGACTTTTAATATTATCAGAATTGAAAGTAAGCGGATAGCATAATTATTTAGATAAAGTAGTCTAAATTACGCGATTCGGTTTAACTATCGCTGTGTGTTTGGTTTATTAGATTCTCACTTATATAAATTTATCTAAATTATTAGAAGTTTAAGTTATATTCTTAATAAAGTCATATTAAGAATTTTAAAATGTCTGATCATTTTGAAAATCCCACGCCTCTAATTCACGCTGACAATCAAAGATATGGTCACCATAGGGCGACCATTTTATAATTGCTGTGTTTGATACAAATCCAGCTTTGAAATATTTCGAAGAAAATTTAATAACATCCAGAAGAAATTTCGTTTACTAAAAGGAATGATACCTATACTATCTTGATTTGGTTAGATTTAATTGGATATCTGTTTAATTATTCATTAAATTAAAGAAATAACTCTTCTAATTTCGTTTAGAATACGAGTTATTCCTTTCTTCAGAATTCAATTTTAAAGATAACATCACCGCGCGCGCGCGTAACTTATCTTAAAAATATAATGACTCAGCAAAAAACATGTGCATTAGTATTTCTTCATTTTTATTACTCGCCTTATTAAATTACGTGCACTGTGTTTCATATAATTCGCGATTTAATGGATCTTTCCGTTGCTCGTCCAGGGATCCTATACAATGGTGGCTGGTTAAAAGACTTTCTATTTTATAATATGTTCTCCGAAGTAAAAAATAAAAAAATACAAGAAGTGTTTTCTTTATCAACTAAACAAAAAACAAAACCATTTTGTTTCTATCTATGTATTTTTCAAAAATAAATGGTCCAAAACATGTCAAGGACTCTTGGAACACCCTCCGTGAAAAGCCAATAATAGCATTCTCGATTGCATAACTGTGCTAACACGTTTTCTTTCTCTTCATAATCCGTTCTTAGGATTGAATATTATTATGTCACTAGCTGAGCACCGACTCGTCTTTGGTTCGGTCGCAGCGAACGAAAGAATGACATCTAGTAGGTCAAGCGGGACACATTCGCCCTGGGTATGACGTAATATTCCATCAATGACATCACAGTTGATGCTTCCTACAGCATTTTTTTTTTTTTAATTCTTGTAAAACATTCCTCCCCGTAGTATTTTAAGCTCTTCGTCCACTTGGATCCTCTCCAGGAAGATCAGTTCTTTCTTTCCTTTTGGAAGCCTTTGGCATTTAATTGTCTCTTCCTGTCCTTCTTCAAAGAGAATTTTATGACTAAACCAAGAGAGGTTTCAGATACATGAGAGAATCTATCAGTACTTAAGATATTAAATATTTTTACGTAGTACAAACGGTGAATATCATTAGTTTTATGGTGCGATGTTCCTGATTCTGAAAAGCAATGCATTCTGTTTCTGAATAATGTAACCTATATCTATGCCTAAAACAATTATAAAATTTATTCAACTCAAGGAAGTATTGTGTGTGTGCATTGCTCTATCATTGCTATTCATTATATGATATAAAAAGGATGCTTCACATATCATAGTTAACTTTTGTTTTTTTTTTAATTTTGAGTTTTTAAATCTGAGGATTTTTGCATCAAAAATATATTTAATTGATGTCCATTGTACTTGATTATAATTATATTATATGAGGAGGGTTTAGTGGGGTGGAACATATGTTCCCATTGGTATTACTAATCGGAGTCATTAAATCTCATTGGTATTATAGGCAAGAGAAGAAAACAAATAATATTATACAATTTATTTTAAGGGTCTTTATGGCGAATTCTCTTAAGCCAATGTGTACTACATTTAGATACATGCTGTTTTGCAACAACAAAAAATTACTTTTTAAAATTAATTCGATTATCTCGAAATTTCGCATTCACATTTTATTTATATCATGTATGCAAACAATTATTTTTTAAAATGCAATGAATGTTAACTTCGATCATAGCACACGTTTCTACTAACAACTAGCAAAAATAGTTAACCATTGCGGTAAGCTTATCTTTTCTCGTAATCGACGGAGCTTCGCCCTCGAGACACAACCAGTGATGCCGTTACGACGTTGTCTAAAAACTTATAGCTAATAAGAAGACATAAAATGCGGTCATATTGTTCGGAAACATAAAACTGACTAGTCATATTAAGCACTAGGCAATGTCTTGCACCTGTCCTGTGGGGAGCTATCTCTTCCTAGAACAAACCATCTTACGGACAATTTTAAAAATTGAGCGATATGTATTGACGATACCCTGGGTTCAGGTGCGTTACCCTTCGCAGCTCGTCATCCTCAAGCAATTTTACTAGATGCTAAGGTTAACCTAAGCATGCAACTAAAAATTAGTAAAAAAAATAACTATCAGATCTAGCAGATACATATCACATGTGTCACTTACTGCGTGAGAATACGTTTTTAGGACAAATAAATAATCTAATTTCTGAGGAAAAATGCATGTTGTGAATGTGCGTTCATATGGACAAGGATGTTCATATGGAAAGGATATTCAGATTTGGAGGATTATCCTTTTACGTATTGCAATAAAATAAAAAATCTGAATATCCTTTCGTCTTGTAAGCAAAGGCAATCATATTGCTATATTATACGAAAATGAAGGACAAAAACAAATCATGATTCGAATTCATTTGGAGAATGCACTCCTTAAATTTTCTGTCCGACTAACTTCCAAACCCGATTTCGAAGGAACACCCCTCTCCAGATTTGTCTAACATGAAAATTGTTTTTCTAACCTTATATATTTTCTGTTCTAACTTTTTAAAATTTCTCTGTGACCCTTTATGTCGTTTTTGTGTAACGTTACTACAAAAAATTCATTAATTTTTGTGTGAAATCACACTAGTGGCCATAACTGTCCTGAATACATTGCTAATCAATCACATATTCTTTCATGTTGAACGTATTCTACATATATGATGTCCATTAACAATTTTTCCTGAAGTTCTTGAAAGTTCCCGTATAACTACTTATATCTGTTTTAAAATCAATTTTCTGAAACTACAGGGAATAACAAAAAGTACTGTTCCAGAACACTTAATTCTTACCATGGAACAGGTGGTTTACAGAAACAAAATTTAGTTTAGTCCTTCATATATTAAAGGTTGACTATTTAAACAACGACCATGAATTACACATAACAGACCGATCAGTGCATGTAATTATTCAAGCTTCTTACTGGAATTTTTATGGAATTGAGAGTTCCAATTAATTAAAAATTAGATAAATACAAATGACATCCTGTAGAGCACGTTAATGGAAGCTATTTATTACTCTGCATCAAGAAAGCGGAAACAGAAATTAGATGCTACCATACTGACTTCTGAGAAACAATTTATTCTCCAAGGAGTGGATCAATTTGTCACAGAAAAATGCGTTCAAATATCTAGCAAAGTGAGTACTCTTTAAATTGAGTCTACAGTTTAGTTAGATGAAGTTAGCGATTCTTTTTTACATTTTCTCATTCAGTTAAAATTTGTAATCGGGATATTTACTTTAACTTTATAAACTTTATCTTTTAAATATTTCCTGAAATATGCTTTTTGCGGTTTTAAGTCTTTGTAGAAAATGGTGGACAACACATTGAAAATGTCTTGAGCAAATCTACAAAAAGTTAAAAAACGAAATTGTTGTTTGTTTTTAATTCAGTTGTTTCGGTTTATTGTCTAGGAGTAATTAACTAATTCTTCCTCCTGTCTAATGTGCCCCAACTTTCTTGTGGTGGACGGGCTTTGAATAAAGTGCAAGAACAACTGAAAGATTGCAAATTTTTATTTTATCCATTAAATTTCTTTGTTAAAAAAAGAACGTCACATTTATGTGCATTGAATAGCATAATTGATTTAACTTGGAGAATTCACGTGAAAACATTACTTAAATCTGGATTTCTTGCTTGCTTTTCAGTTTCTAGCGAAAGTATTTTAACTAATGCATGTTATCGTTATTTACTGATGCAAACCTCTTTTAAATTCAGAAAAAAGGGGAAGGAAAGAAACATCGCATAATTTTTCTGAATTTTTTGTTTGTTTGTTTGGTCTGAAGCATATCTTAACAAGCCTACATTCAATACAATTACTAGGGTGAAAGAGATATTGCGTAGAGGTACACTTGCAACCTTCATATCTAATTTACGCTTTGATTTGGACAATGGAAAATTGTGGCATCTCACTTCATGAACAGATAGAGGTAGAGAGAATATATTAGGCAATGAATTCAAAAATATACTCTATTTTGGACGAAAAAAGGTTTTTTAAGCTCACTACTTTGGGGAAAAAAATAATACAAGTTATTTAAAAATTATTTTTATAAATGTGTTTGTACAACAATCCTCCCCAACCCATGCTAGCTGATTCAATTAATAAATTAAAAATATAAATGAATCATCCCTATTGGCGTGTCCTTTGAAAACTGATGTATACTTTATGAATGAACAGAATGATTTAATATGCATTTTTTAAAGACTTAGTAATTAAACTAACTCAGTGTAAAAAAAAAGGATACTTGTTAACTCACATAACATAAGAAGTGCCTCCTTAAGAATGCTATATTTTAATAAACTGAATGCGTCAATCATAAATCAAGGCCTATTTGTTCCTGTGTGTTTTGATTTGTGGTCCTTTGTAAGTTAGCCAAGGACATGTTCATTACTTAGAAGAAATGAAGATAAAAAAAATTACAAAAGGATCGAATTTATTGTAATAATTTTGCTTATTTTGTTCAAGAATAAGTTTTGCCTTGTATCAGTTATTCCTTATTTCTTTCATATTTTTTCTTAGTTTGGCACTTTCAAAAAAAATTGAAAATATGAAATCCAAATCAAGTAAAAGAAAATATATACGGAGTATATGGTGCTAAAGATGTTGTGTATAATATATCGTAAAAAAGAATCTTAGGGCACAATATTTGAGCCCAGATTGTAATAATCTAAAAAGAATTGCTAAAATGATTCTATTAAATGTGTTGAAGAACTTGAAAGCATAATTTCAAATTTTTTAAGATGATTTGAAACTATTATATCTGAATAAATTTATACATCTATAGTTCTACAAATTAAATTATTAATTCACTTCAATATTGCAATGAATCAAAATACTTTTGATAAAATTCTCAAATATGGATAATTATCCTGAATAAAACTAAACTGTATTACTGAGGATCATGATTCATTTATTATATTTTTAGAATCCCCAAAATTGTCTAAAAATGAAAGATTTGCTTATATATTTATCATTTTACTTGTTTTTCATTTTTATTTTCTTCCCTTAATTATTCCTTTTCTTTTTTCTGATTTTCATTACTATTTATTCATTTCATTCTTATTTTTATATTTATATCATTAGTTTTTTTTATCATCTTTTATTCTATCGATTCAGTTTTTTCTTACAAGCTCATGTTCATGTCCCGAAGTTGATTAAAAAACAAAACACACACACAAATCCATTTTCTATAGTTACGTAAAACATTTTCATCCGATACAAGGGGAATAAAGATTAAATAAATATAGTTAATACTTAAGTGGGAGTATTATATTTTTGCTACTTTTTTTTAGTATCTGATATTCATTGAAATACACCAAGTCTGGAATTAATTTTAGACATTGTCTAAATTTTTACGGCAAACTTACTCGTATCATACTCTCAGACTGGTTAGCTGCAAAATATCTCATTTAAGAAAAGTAATTATTTAATGCTTACTATTTATTAGAATTAAATTATTTGATATCTCTAAGCTCTATAGTTAATCAGAGATATACCCCCAAAGTTTATATGCTCCCAAATTCTTAAATGTTCAAAAAATACCATTTCATATTTATTGTTTATTAATGTCGCAATTCAAACCAACATATGATAGCTCTCCGGGACGGACCAGCAAAATTTTGAACTCGATCAAGGGATGAGGACAACACCTGAGGTGCCACCCTACTCTCCCAACTTCAGCACCTTGACAACGTAATGACTTTGACCTCAACAGATTTTAACAAGCCTCAGTATTTCTATATGGCGGGTCTTTAGTGACTCTAATCCTAAACTCGACAGGAACAGTTCACGATCATAACCAATTGGCAACCATGGCCATCAAAATTATAATTATTTTTTTTTTTAAGAAATACATCTAAAAATATGAAAAATGCCAGAAAATGACGAAAAAAAACTAACAAATTTCCTCCTTTTTTAAACTGGAATCTAGGTTCAAAACTTACCTATATTGATTATCAATGACTCTGATGCTTCAGTTTAAAGATGATATTGCCTGAACATCCGGAACCTTCTGATGATATTTTTATTACATGAATCGCAGATATTATTAACTAAGGATTTGATTTAAAACATGGCGTTAAGGATATCATTATTTTTTTTATTTATTATATGTATTTTTAAGGTCAATTTTACCAAAATACAACATTTTAAAGTGAAATTATTTTAAAAAATTTTTACTAGAGTGAATAGCGTAATTTCAAGATTTATTAATTTTATTAAATCTTAACGAGCTGCGACATCTATCAATCAATAATGATTAGTGCTCAATATAAAACCGTGATATTTTAAGCATGAAAAGAGTATCTAAATATAAAAGTACAATGTATTTAAGTTTTAAAATGAAATTAAAAATACGAACAACGTCACTTAGTTGCAGAAAATATTTGAAAATACGTGAATGAAAATAAAAAGACTTTCGCCAACCGGATATATTTTTATTCATACGGCTTAAAACAACTTCTGGAAACCATGGTTTTAGATTCTTAAAAACAACAATCTCCGTTCAGAATTGTGAACATTCACACTGAGAAAATTTTATTCACAAAATCAGTTTTGAAATTATGATACATTGATAATATATAATATCAATCATTGAGCATGATCAAAAATTCGGTGTTCAATATTTTTTTCAATAACACATATCATGTAAATGTAAATAAAAAAAAAAGCTCTCCTCCAAATTATTTTCTATTTCATTTGTTCTATGGGAAGTCTTTTGAATTTATTTTTTTTAATATGCTACTAATTTTTATGTCTTTCCTTAAAAATAAATAAATGAAATGAATTTAAAAACCAGGCTCATTTCAATTTTTACTATTTCTTTCAAAAACTATTCATTAGTATGATTATAAACTAAATCGTATCGTGTAACAATTTTTATACACTTTTTATAAAAATATAACCACAGATATATACTTTGGGCTATTTATTAAATTAAACAACTGATTTCATACGTTTAAAAAGCGGAATAAATAAAAGGAAAGAATAGGAGAAAAACTTGTATAACAAAGGAAAATTAAGTAACTCGTAACTTTTATTAAAAAATTGTTTACTTTACATTTCAATTGACGTACAGTAAACTTCATTAATATGAAAGAATTATGGCTCTAGGATGTCGGTATTAAATAAAATAAACTCTAAAACGAACCAAGCTACAGCGCTTAACATTCTGTACAATAAAAAGAACATGTACTTTGAAATAAGACAAAGCAAAAGAGAGAGTAAATAATTGTACTCTATAGAAAATTCTTATTAATGCAAAACTTACATGATAAGTAGTTGGTCGAAAATGATTACTTCATTTGCTTTCGTTAATCAAGGTTTTTTTATGGCTGTCCAAATTAAGTGATGTCCGATTAGATATAACCCGAATAATGAGGTTTGCTGTATGACTTCTTACGTAATCAATAATCCACAAAAATGGCTGAAAATAGTATAGAATTATTCGAAACTTGCAGACGATTCTGATACTGCCATTTTTGTCTTGAAACTTTTCGTTTTTTTTTTTTTTTTTCTCTTCTACCGTTCTTAGTATAATTTAAAACCAAACGATTTTGAAATTATAAGGAAATACACTTTTTATTTGCATTGTTGTATATTTCTTTTTTTATTATTATTTTATTCCATGCAAAGTCTTTGTACAATACTAAATTTGCGGAAGAATTGAATTCATTCCATGTACTTATAAAATTCAAATGATAAAAATGAAAAGTTTTCCTTAAAATACACCTGGCCTAAAATACATCTCATTTAGCACCTGGTATTTCAGCTAGTATTATATTAATGATAATAAATCGGTAATAAAAATTTAAAGTTCAATTTTTAATTTATTAACAAGCACAATTGTAATTTGAAAGAACTTTGATAAAATAATTTCAATTTAATAATTCAAGTAAAAAAGCAATTTGGCAGTATGAATTTAAACAAATAATTAAAATAATAGAGCTACAACTGTTTATTTTGATAAGATAAATTGTCAATTATATGATAAGAAAAAATTCAATGTATCAGTTTAAATGAAATAGCTTTGAAAACATTCAAAAATATAAAATATTAAAAATTAATCATGAAAAAATTCAAAGTTGTTTAGGAAAATTTAAAAATTATGTATAATATATATTTCTTTAATTTTGCTTAACTTATCGATGAAGTTCAGAAAGAGTAAACAATTAAAAATTTTGCTTTTAATCGCTTTTACTATTCACAGAATTTTTTTTAAAGTTTTCTATTCCTTTAAAAAGTTTAGACACAATATTGTAATACGATTTAAATTCTCAATTAATTAACACATAAACAACAACTTTTTTAGAAATATTAATTTGAAAATATTTTTTTTCAATCACATAATTTTTAACACTGAAAATAGAACGAACGATCTTTTTTATATATAAAAATCCAATATAATTACTCTTTTCCAAAAATGTGTAAAACATTATGTTAGGATTAGATGAATCAAGACAATCAAATCCAAAATATCGTAATTTATAGTTTGTTTGGTAAAAATACTCATTAACCGTAAACGAATTCTTATCATGGAAGTATTAAAAATAATTTGTATTATTATTATACTATAGAACTCCGTCTAGAAATACAAGTACTCGGAAGAATTCAATGACCTTAGCATTCATTCTATATAGTTTTTAGAGCATACGTCAGACCATTGCGTCATTATGACGTCTCCTCAAAATGACGCCATCGATCTACGCGCTGGTAACTAACGGCAACCGCTCTAGACGGCGTTTGCATCGTCTTCGGTTACCGAACAAGCGTTTTCTGCTTCTCAAGCAAGCTATTTTTAGGAAACTCCTCTCCTCGGATAACACTAGACTGAGAACATCGGCATCGAGACTAGAGACAATGGAGACCGACGTCTCTTGAATCTTTTCCAATACTTAAAACGTGCTTCTGAGAAATAAAATAATTTCTTTTTAATTCCTTTTCGATAAGTAAGGCGTGTCAAATATGAAACGTGAATGGGGTGTATATAAGAGATGTGTAAGATACAATTTTCAGACTCTAAGGCATTTTTTTTTATATGTTAATGTTTAATTGAAGCAAAGTCCTTAATAATTATAGTTTTCAGAAGATTCTTAAAGCTCATTTTATTCTAAGTTTCTCAAGCTTGATAGTTATTTGAGTATATTTTCATTCGTTTCCATATTGCGAAAACGTTAAATACTTATTGGTTACTATTTACTTCAATTTTATTCAAAAGCTGTGCAAACCTGTAAATATATCCATATATAAGCATATGTCTACATAAAAATGTAATTTATATAAAATCGAACCTCTATATTACGAACTTCTACATTGCGAATTTTTCTATATAGCAAACTTTTTCCTGGAACCAAGAACATTTCACTATTTTCATCATATAATAACCTCCCAATAGCAAAGTGCATTTCCTATATAACGAACTTTTTCTCTTGTGATTCAATTTTTTTTTTCTCCCTATTTTCGAAGTATTTCAAGACATTTTAAGTTGTTCTCTCTTTGAACACATTTTATGGTGGTCATAAATCTTGAACTGGTTTTATTAGGTGCCTAACCCGCCGAGAACAATAGAATTCTGGACGTTTTATCCAATAAGTGTAACTTTTAGCTCCCCCCATTGTCCAGTTCACTGGAAACATCTTCGATATCCCCTTTAACCCTCAGTGGAGTTGTCTCCAACCCCCTTGTACTTCAACTAGTCTCCGTTCATTTGTAGTGTTGATCAGTCGTTCTAGTAACTTCGTTTCTTGTAGCTAGAAAATGTGAAAACGTAAGTGCTTGAGCATCTAAGAAGAAATTTAATTCTTCAGGAAGTGGATAAAGAGAGAGAGAGAGAGACGCCAAGAAACATTCCTTGCAGTTTTACTTTCTATCTTTCTTTTTTGATAGGTAAGATATATGAAATAAATATATATTGATTTACAATAAGGGGCGAATAATTACTTTTTTTTAATATATAGTGTTTATGAATTTAAAATTTGTTTTAATGGGTTTGTGTAAAGAAAATGGAAAGATGAACCTCTATAAAACGAATTTTCCATAAAACGAACTTTTGGGGGGATTTAGCGACTTCGTTATATAGAGGTCCGATTGTATATCTCATTATGTATATCATCCTTACGAATCCTTCTATTATTTTTATTTATTTAGTTTGAATAATATTTATTATATCGGTAACCTCCTAATAATACGGTACTTCTAGAGTACAGGTTAGAGAAACCCCCATTAAATCATGGAAAGTAATAAAAACTACTGAAAGGGAACTTCCTCTAATTTGAGAAATTAGGGAAATCCCTGTAGAACTTCTCAATAAAAGGAATTAAGCTTTTAAGTGCGAAAGATGTCTCATTTGACATAATTCATTCGAGCACTTGCATACAATCAGATTTCCCTTAGAATTTTTGTGAACTATTATTACTTAAATGCACATTAAAATTGTCTCTATTATGATTACGTAGATTAAAACTTTTAATTTTAGTAGTTTTTTTACATAAATAATTATGTTTTAATTTATGTGAATTAATCTATTGTCTTAAGCTATGGCTGACGTATATAAAAAAATGTCTCGAAGAAGATAAATAGCAATGGTTAACAGAATTTAGTGATGACGCAGAAAACATTTTTAATTTATATTAATATGTTCTTTTTCTTGAGAATTTTTAATAAAGATATTTATCTTAATTATGAAAATATCATAGCATGCCTTTCCACTTTTGGAACGTAACTCCTTCGTACTAATTATTGTTTCACATTACACGGCAATTTTTTGGAATGTAATTCCTGTTATCCGGGTGTTGCCTGTATATAGAACAGAGAATTTAGAGTATTATAATAACTTTTATTTAGAAATGATGTTGAAAAATAGAGCGTCCAAACCCTGGGGCTTACACTATTTAAGGGGGAAAAATGCCTCAAAATGAATGTCCTATTTCGATATTTTTAGGATAGAAGAAGCTACTTATTTATGTTCAAATTAAACAACATTTTAACACAAAATATGTTCCGTGTTTTATCTCTCCTATTCCTTTTCCTACATTAAAATTAAAAATCTACTTTATATAAAATCAAACAATCACATTTATCAGAATTTTAATTAGTGGTCATGGTCAAGAGCTCGAGGCCGGCTACTGCCACTGACGACCCCCGTGAATAAGGGCTGATGCATATTAAATCTGTAGTGGCTCAAAGTCCTCCCGTTGGCGTGGTAGTTTGGAGATGGGGGTGTCATTCTCGTCACTTCACCAAGGGTCAAAATAATGAAATCCGTGAACCCTCGCGTTGCATTCGAGTGTGATGTTAATAAAAGAACAAATAAAGTTATAAGATAAATTTGTAAATATTTTCCAATTCTTGAATATTTTGAGCACTGCATACATGATAATCTTGTACGCTAACACATTATTTTTCCAGTAAATCTTCTATATTCTTTTGTGTTGAAATTAATTATGCATTACTTAATCTATGGTAAACGAATTTCATATATACATAAAAATTGTACATTATCCGCGTTATGTACATTATGCTGTTTCCCTTCCTTAGTGGCTCGACGGCCCAGAGTGGGCCTTGGCCTTCCTGCTAGTATTCTCCGATTTTTAGTTCTCAAAACTAGGAGATCTTTTTCTAGACCATCAATCCATCTTAGATTTGGCCTGCTTTTTCTCTGTGTGCCAATTCGTTGGGCATTTAAGACTTTTTTAGTGTTCGTCTATTCTGACAACTCGACCTGCCCATTTAATTCGTTGTGCTATTTTGATGAAGTTATGTCGGATTCTTTATATGAGCGGTAGAGCTCCAAATTTGACCTTCGCCACGGGCCATTTTCTTGAATTCCTCCAAAAATAAATCTTAAAATCTTCCTTTGGTAGATACTTATCATGTTCTCATCTGTTCGAGACGTAGACCAAGTTTTACATGCATAAGTTAATGCTGATCTTAAAAAAGACTTTAATACAATAGAACCTTTGCTTTTCTTTTGATTAAATTCGATTTCATATATTTTCGTATTCCATTAAGACATTTATTAACCATAGTAACTCGCTTTTGAATTTTAGTAGTACAATCGTTCCTATTGTTAATTCCAGAGCCTAAATAAGTGAAACTGTCAACAACTTCAAAATCACACCCTTTAATTTTAAAGTGGGAATTTTTAAAAAAGGATTTAGTGCAAGGCATGTAGTTGATCATATTCACATTGTGCTGTTTATCGGATATCCTTGGGTTTTTTTATTTTAATCTGATAAACAAACATTAATTTGATTAAAATTATATTTCTTTGATGTTTACTTTTGTATTTCAGTGAAATAAAAAAGAATCATGATTTCCATGTTCGTTTTCATTCTTGGAGCATGCTACTTATTCTAAATCTCTCATAAACATACAAAAAAAATATTAAATGAAGTGGTTAATACATTATAGCAGAGCATTAAGGCTATATAAAATATCTGCTTCGCGCAGGAACGTTTTAAGGCATGGGACAATTAAGTCCAGACCCATAGCCTCGTTCCGTTTCCGATTTGACCTGAAGGATCCGAACAATATCAATAATCAAACATTCCCTGGAATATTCTTCAAAAAACTGGGAATTTCAATGTATATGCCAACTGGCAACAGGGGCAAGTCTGAATTGTTATGTTATGTCCATCATCCATGTATAGGCTTAGGTCTACTACTATATAACTTCAGAACTCACATTTAGTCGTCAGGTAGCAGTCGGTTGAGTCAGATTGTGTCTTGGTTTGTGAGATTGTGAGTCACGCACATTTATTTGTTACGGATTACGTGCTGTTTATACAAGTGTTTAACAACGCATGTTATATATTGTCTGCTGAAAAGAGTCACCGGTGGGCCTTACCTTCTGCTGGGGAACCAGAGCCTCAATCCTATTAAGACGCCACTAGCTTTGTGGATAAAAAAACCCTTCAACTAATATATTCTTGTTAAAATGAAGGCATTTAAGAAATTGTTTATTGTATTACCTCAAAGGTATAATGTAACTAATGATCAAATATTTTGGATACAGGTGCTAATTTATTTTTAAAAAATCACATTAAGCGGCAACAGAAAAGTTGTGTTTATATCAAACCAGAGATACACTGGATAATGAACCATTTTCATCAAGATGGTGAAACCGTGGCGTAACGTACACCCACGCATTGCGGGGGACCCAAAATATACGTTATTTTATGGTTTTTCGGTTCTTTGTGAGATCCGGCTTGGAGTTTAAAATCTGACTTTGCTGGGGGCCCTTATGTTTTCCATTACGCCACTGGGGTGAAATTAATTTTTTTTCTCATGCATTTTAATCAAATCAGTTTTGTAATTCATTATTTTAATAGTCACTAATTAATATACATGTAAATGAGAAGCCCTGTGGGTGAGTGGTAGCGTATCACGCTTCTGCGCCACAGGTCCGAGGTTCAAATTTCGGGATGTGGGCAAGTTCGACTCAGCCTTTTATTCCTTCAGAGAGTCGATAAATGAGTACCAGGCTTGCTTGGGGACTTAACACTGGAGCTTCGCGTCAGACTGACCACCTGATCGAAACATCTGCTCATGCACCTCATCGCCCAAGGTCAAGTAAACTGAGTTCATGCATAGTTCATAAACAGTTCATGAAGGCCTTAGCCTTCATGAACTGTTGCGCCACTGAGTTCAGAGTTTTATATATATTAATTTTCTAGATTCGAGAAAAAAACTCGTGTAATATTTTCCCCCCTTTCAAATATCTTTTGAGTCTTGTTATAAGAATTTTTACAACAATTTTACAAAAAAAAAAGCTTTCTAAAAACAATTAAAATATCGTTTTCCATTTTATTTTACAAAATTTAGTTGATTTAATACAAAAATTAAAGTGTGATGAAAAAAAGGAACTGAACTGTCTCAACACATACTAAAGCGCAAGAAAAAAAACTATATCGCAAAATACCGGCAATATGCTTCGAAATCCCGATTTAATTTTCACTCCTGAGGATGGAACCCTTTTTATATTTTTAATTTGCATATTCAATCCGATACTTCACTCTTGACTGCTTTCGTCACATTTATTTTTACCTAAAAGAGAGGCATATTTACTAGATTTCATGCGAACAATTGTCTTTTATCTCGACTTTAAACACCTCTTCTTATATTCAAAATGATTTTCTTTGACTAAAAAGGAAGGCGTATAATTAGAATTTTAACTTGCTTTTAATTTTTTTTATTTAAATTAGATGAATCTAATTAACATTTAAATAAGTGAAAGATAGTGTAATGCCCTATCTTTTAAAGCTGTCTTCAGCGTAATGTTAAAGAATAGGACCCAGATTTGGAGGATTTTTTCGGATCAAAAAGTATTCCAAGGTTAATACCATTTTCTAGCTTCGCTATTCTATAGAGAGCAGTATATTTTATCGTACTCCTCATTTTAATCCAAGTTGACCTATTTCTTCTGGTACAAAATGTGTTTCTCATTTTTTTTCCTCCTATACCGTAATGTTAAGTGAGATATCCTTTTACATGTTAAATGGGAAAAATAATTATTTATATAATATTTTGAAATTTTAAAAATACTATATTATAAACACAAATGTCTGAAATACCATGTTGCAAAATTTAACGAAAATTGAGACATTTTTCTTTCTGAAAATGCGCTTCGCGTTTAGTTCAGGTCCACGTATATTTGGCGAAAACAGCCTTAAATATCCATAGAATACATCAAAAAAATTATCTTAAAATATTTTTCAAATTTTTTGTTCCTAAACAGCTTCTTACATTAGCTTCTTATGCATGCCATCATTGTTGAACTATATATTAATGGAATGAATGTCGAGGTACGCGACTGCGTTCGGAACCTTGATTTTTACAAAAGCGTATAAATGAATAGTTTTTGAGATATTTAGTGGCACTTGAATTAAAATATACATCTAAGATAGTTTTAAGGATATTATTTCAATAAAAATTATTTAAATGCAATTTTTTGGCTAAAAATGAAGGGAAAATGTCATTTTATTAAAACATTCTCCTTTTATGGAAAATACAGTCGGACCTCCTCCTAACGAACCTTTATTTTGCGAATTTCTCTAGATTGCGTACTTTTTTCTGAAACCAAGAACATTTAACTATTTTTTTTCGTTAAGTAACCTCCGAATAGCTAAGTTCATTTTCTATTTAACAAACTTCTGATTCGATTTTTTTTTGTCCTTATTTTTAAAATATATTTCTGGACATTTCAAATCATTCTCTCTTTTAACACATTTAATGGTGATCAATGACCTTGAACTGACTTTACCAAGTGCTTAGCTCACTGAGAACAATAAAATTGCCGTAATTTTTCGAACAAAAAAAAAAAATATTCAAATAAAATTAACAGATTTTAGCAGTAATTAAATTTAAGGATGCATGTGCTTTAAATTACTGGTTACAAGAAAAAGGTATGTTAAACATTAGTTGTATGTTTAAAATTAGAAACTGGCATTAAAATTAATTAATTTTAATATAAAATTCTTTTTTAAAGGGGAAAATATACAGTGTATTCCTGGACAGTGTTTTATTTCTTGCTTTCCTTGCAGATTCATTTTTAATGTGTGGAATAAATAGACATTAATTTACAAAAAGAGTATGGATAATTATTTTTTTCATAATATTATAAACCACATAAATTTATTTTATGCGGTTTTGAAAATAATATTAAAAGATGAATTACTATTTAACGAATGTTCCTCATTATGAAATTTTTATCGGGATTTAGAGAGACTTCTTTAAGTAGATATCTGACTGTACTTCTATAATAATATTTTGTCTATCTATAGCTAAAACTTCTTTATAGATCCTGAATTAGAATTTCTGAAGCATTCGCATTATTTTTAGAGTTACTATCAATTGAAATAATAATCGATGTATTTTGTTAAAAATTTTCAATTTTTGTTATAAGGTATGAATAAATCCACTTCTAAATTACATATTTTAAAAATTCTAGTTCTGGCTCTACACAGAGAAGTTTTACCTATGTATAAATATAATGTTATTTTTATAGAAGTATTTTCCATAAAAAGAGAATGTTTTGAAAATATGTCATTCTTAATTTTGTCCCCAAAAGTTGCTTTTAAATAATTCTCTCTTGTAATAATATTCTTAAAATAATTTTATTTACCCCGTATAATATTATTATTGAATTCAAGCTATTATTTGTCTTTAAATTTATATATTTGCATCATTTTAATCCAATCTACAATTAAATACGGTTGAAAGAGTTTTATTGGGTTGTTTTTGGTACATGATAAATTTTTAGTTTCTTTTGATAAATTTTATGTATACTTGATTTTTAAATGAAAAACTTTTCTTATATTAAGAGATTAAATGAGTTATATAGGAATGTTAAGAACCTTAGCTTCCTGCTTTTTTTCCTGTGCTCTCTACAATTTTGTTTATTAATATTTGCTAAAAGTCTTAACAAAATGCTAAGCTTTCACTTACTTTCAAGGAACGAATGTGATAGATTCCAAATTTGATAGTTTTCTAAAAGCATTTTGAACTTTTTTTTTAAAATTAATTCATTAAGTCTAGTTTTCTCTTAGTCTCACAACATAAAAAAAAAATTTAGGCATCTTATTTCTCTTACTTTTAAGTTTTTATTGGTCAGATCAACTTCTGCAAAAATTTTTTTGTCGTAATTGGCTAAATTTATGTGATGTCGTAATATAATCACAAGAAGACTACAATCACGTGTTTCCAGCCAATCAGTATATAACTTTCTTTTAGTAAATATTTAATTTTACAGTATTAATATTAATTTTATAATATATAAGATGCAATATTTCTTTTAATAAGTATTTTTGTTTGTGAAAAACTGAATGCAAATTTAAATACATTTAAGATGTATTAAATTCAGAATAGATTTACTATGAAAAAATCGATATAATACTTTGTAAAAAGTTTTGAAAGACTTTTTTTCCTCTCTTAATCTACTTTTCTCCGGAGTTTAAAATATTTTTTTTATATTATAGGGTGTCCAAAAAGTATGGCTACACTTTCAAAAATAAACAAACAAATAATATCGCATGCGGTTTTTTATGTTCCATGAAGAAAATATTAAAATTTCTGCTTAGTGAAATGCAAACTTAAATTTGTTAAATATAAGATGTTTTTTTTTTTGTTTGTTTTGTTTTTTTGTTTTGTAACATCTTTCAACACGAAATTCTTTTAACACGAAAAAATATTTCAGTCCCCCTCAGTTTCGTGTTAAGACATTTTTACTGTAACTAAGCAAAAAAATATGCTTATGAAAATAGAAATTAACATAATTGTTCTTTGTTGGCTCGTTGTAATATTTTTTATAAGGAAGCCCTTATAAATTTACTGTGTTGTTTTGCTTACAAAGAAATAAGCCAATTTCTCTTTTTTTTCCTTCGCCAAGCAGTATTTTATGATCAATTTATAAGATGAAAGAATGGACAAGAGTCGTATCACAAGATATTTTTATTCGCACAGAGTTCCTGAGAAACACGTAACGCGAAAAATGTCGGTTACATGGTCCGAAGCAGAAAACAAAGTGCAAACTTCCTGATCTATGAAACAATATACATCTATAACGTAACATGACGACTCCCATTTCTGAAGACAGCGATGCGTTTGGGAGGGGGATCATTCTGACTAACTGAAACTGAATGTTCCTTTCCGTTCTCCTGAGTCCATCAAAAAAAAAAATATTTTGTCAAGAGGGAAATTGTACTTACAAAAGACTTATTGCAACTATTTGAAATAAGTCTCCTTTGTTTGACAAAAAATGAATTCAAGTGGTGATCCGGTTCATGTGCAATTTAAATATGAGAAAACGCTCGTTTTATTTTTTATTTATTTTACACTGACAGAAGAGTAAAACGGATGTTTTTCTTACTCTGTTACCGGAGAGGCGGAGGAAAAAAAATTATGAAAAGAATATTTTTAAAAAAATAAAATTCGACTAAAAAGCATTCCTAACATTTTCTTTCTTTACTGTGAAACCAAAGTTGTGATCCTTTCTGACTCAAAACAAAAACAAGGTTTTTTTTTAGTGTGTTCCGGATATAGAAAACCTACATTTTTATATAATTTAATTTTCTTTTTATTCGCATCCTTTCAAAGTGCCTAGAGTAATTAATTTAATTTAATTTAAACAAGGAAATTTCTAATTTCATCGTACAAGACTAGTACGAAAGCGCCTCCTGTTCCTCGAATGATGTTGGAAAGGGCTCCCTTGAAGAAGGCGCCTGAACCCTCAGACTTGGCGATCTTGACCCAGCAATCCAGTGTGTTCTTGTACAAGATTTCGGACTTGGCTCGTCCACTCTGCATCATCATACGTCTTCGGACTGTATCAAAAGGATAAGAGATAATACCAGAGATAACGGTTACGGTCTGGGCAATCATCCAGGAAACGACAAGGGGCGTGTTCTTAGGGTCAGTGGTGAGCATGCCTTTGGTTGTGTCGTAAAAGCCGAAATAAGCTGCCCTATAGATGATGATACCTTGGACAGAGACGCTGAAGCCTCTGTACAAGCCTAGAAGACCGTCGCTTTTGAAGATCTTTCCCAGGCAGTTGACAAGTCCAGTGAACTCTCGGTTCTGTGGACCTTTTCCGACGTCAGCGGCTAATCGGGTCCTGGCAAAGTCCAAGGGATATACGAAGCAGAGGGATGTGGCTCCAGCAGCTCCACCAGAAGCCAAGTTTCCCAAGAAATATCGCCAGAATTGTGTTCTTTTGTCGACGCCTCCAAGGAAGACCTGCTTGTACTTGTCCTTGAAGGCAAAGTTGAGAGCTTGGGTAGGGAAATATCGAATGACGTTGGCTAAATTACCACGCCAGAAACTGAGTAGGCCTTGTTCTTTGGGGATGCGAACGAAGCAATCAACGATACCTGGAGGGGAAAAATAATATGTGTTATAAAAAGTTAAATGATTCTTAACATCATGTTAATCAATGCAAAGATGGTATATTTTAATACTGAAAGTAATAGATCTTTCCAAATCCCAATCCGGTATTTATAGTGTACTGTTTACAGGATTTTAAATATATAAAAATCCAAAGAATAAAATGGGCTGGACACATTATTAGAATAAACAAAGAACATTATAAAAATAGAAAATCTTCTTAACCAGGGCCACAAAAAAACGCGCTAGGGGTTGACCCAACCTCAAGTGGGTTGACTGCCTAGAAAGGAATTTTGCTACCCTAAGAGTGACTAATTGGAAGATCATGACCAAAAAAGAGAGGCCTAGAGGAAAATTATTGGAAGGTCAAGGCTTACCCGGGCTGTCGAGCCACTGAAGAAGTAAAAGATTTGCAGGATTAATTACATAAGTTGAAGCCTAGTGACTGAGTGGTAGTGTATTGCGCCTCCACGCCACAGGTCCGGGGTTCAAATCCTGGGTTGGGAAAGGTCAACTCAGTCTTTCGTCCCTTCAGTGGCTCGATAAATGAGTACCAAGCTTCCTTGAGAACTGAACATTGGGGGTTTCAAGTTAGACTGACCACTTGACCGAAACATCTGCACATGCACCCCAGCGCCTAAGGGCACGTAAACTGAGATAGGCACAGTAGCCTTTTTTCCTCATGGGCTGTTGAGCCACTGAGTTCAGTTCAATTGTTACATAAGTTGTAAAATAGTGCAAATTCGTCGATTCTTAATTTCTTGATTGATATCATTTCTCAATAACAGTGAGAATCACTTTAATTGGTTTCTGCGTGAATATAGGTATAACCTGATTAACTAAATGTTCAATGAAATCTAATTGTATACACACTCGTTTATACATACACGTGGTATATAGTATACATTATTTTAAAAAATGTGCATAAAAAAATACAGTAGGAGTATATGAACATTGAATATTTATATTTAACTGCAAATAAAACTAAATACTTCATTTATTTATTTTTGTTTTTATTTTCTACCACATACAGCTTCAGTTTTACATTCATTTTAGCAACGAAAAGCTTATCATCTAGTAATTTTCGTAAGGCAGCTTTAATAAGTGTACAAACTGTTCTAACAAAACAGGGCGACGTACATTTCTCAATTTGATGCATCATTTACAAAAATGAACCGCGTAAAAAGCAAATATATCGCTACAGACTTGGAAAAAGAATGTCCAGTATATATATTACTTTATTTTCATAGTCTGCATCAAAAAGGGTGCAATTTCCAATAACATTCAAAATCCTAAAGAGATTCACAATTTCCTTTTATGAATGGAGACACCAAATTATGTACAAAAGTTAAAACCTTATGGATTTTAAAAATCTCTACAAAAAACAGCAATGTTTCGGGGGAGAAAAAAAATATTATTTTATCGCTCCCTATCAATCAAAATTAAAACATTTTTATTCTTATTAAAAATTAAACATTTTTCAAAAACTAGAGAATGCAAGAATCAATGCAAATTAACTGAAACAATTGACTGATTATCGGATACTCCAAATGTTTTATCCTTTAATACTTTTTGAAAAAAACATTAATTACAAAGAAGCGATGGGAAAAAAGTATAGAAAAAAAAGCTAAATCAGCATTTCTTATTTTTTATTTGGTTTTAAGGCATAAAATGTTCTTCTGAGTATATATATATTCTGGTAATATATTTTATAAAATTGTGCTTAAATTAATGGAGAAGAAAACTCTCATACGTATTATCCTTAATTTATGTAATAGAATGTAAAGCATATGAAAACATCGAATGTTCAAAAAAACAGCAATAAATTATAACAAGTATAAAATAGCAATTGCAAAATCATATAATGGTTTCAAGAAACTTTTCTTAAGTTTACTTTTTCTTTACATTTATTAAAATTCTATTTACTTATTTCTTCTTTCAAAAGAAAAAAAATTTTTTTTTTTTTAAATACGTAAAAATGGAAATTGTATCTGAAAAATAAATGCTTCTATAAAATGAGAATAAAACTTTCGAAGTGGATTCACGTTTAAGAACTTAATTAAGACTGATGCTAGATAGTTTTATTTTCTCTTGGTGGTAACAAATGTAAACATTATTACCTTAAAGCATGTTTTTTTCTTTTAAAGATCTCTTAAGCTATAAATAAATATAAGAAAACAATTATTTGATTTCTAAGACCTTTCCTCTGCGAGTTGTTAATAACATTAATAAAAAGGTATGAAGATAGGATGATACATACTAATGAGAATAACATAACAGGATTAATTTTGAAGAACAGACAAATAAACGTGAGAGACACGTTTTTCTTTCTCTCTCTCTCTCTCTCTCTCTCTCAAGAGTTTAATTCCAACATTATGTAAGAAGAAACCCAACAAATTTTCTCCAGTTTACTTTTATATTGGCAAAGAGAAAGCGTCATTTTCTTTTCTTTTTTCAAATTAAGCTTTTAATATAAGAATTTTTTTTTCTTTATGCCATCATAAGCAGAATAAGCTATAATTTTTCCGAAGTTCAGTTTAATTTTTTGAGATTTAAAATATTTATATATATGAACTGAACTGAACTCAGTAGCACAACAGCCCATGAGAGTCGAGGCCCACTGTGCCTATCTCAGTTTACGTGCCCTTAGGCGCTGGGGTGCATGTCGCTGTCGCTGAACACCATTAGGAACTGGAACGCGAAGTGTTCTTCCGTCCCATACTGGCTGTATTTTGGCTCTGAAGTTGAGAGGCCTTTATTGATACAGTGCTTCCTGATTGGAGGACACGGAAGGAGAAAGTGGGAATGGCTAAGATGGCTGGTTTCAGCGGTATCAAAAATCAAGTCCAAATTTCATGCTAAGCAGACGAGAGACTCATTTGCTATTGGTCTTTAGGAATCAGTGAGCTAGCATCTTTATTGTCTGTCCTGGTGTCATGGAGATTTTAAAGTTTTAAAAAGTTGGGTTGCCTGTGTGGGTTTGGGGTGCATGAGCAGATGTTTCGATCAAGAGGTCAGTCTGACGCGAAATCCCCAGTGTTCACTTCCCAAGCAAGCTTGGTACTCATTTATCGAACCACTGAAGGGATGAAAGGCTGAGTCAACCTGCCCAGAACGGGATTTGAACCCCGGACCTGTCACGTGGAAGCGCGATACACTACCACTGTGATTCCTTTATATATATGTATATGAAATAATAATATTAAAAAGCTAAATTAATTATTAATGCTAAAATATATTATCAAAAGTTCAAATTTTAGAAGTGTATATTTAATCCAAAATTTCTTAATACTTGGCATCGTTTTTTGAATAATAGTAAAACTTTCTCTACAGCAAAAAGTTTTTTTACAAGCGACTGACTATAATTCAAAAATTTTGATCTCATTTTCTTTTTATCTTTTTAAAAATATTTTTTTATTTTGAGATTGGGTCTGGATGTATTCTGACATTCATTACAAAAAAAAATATGTTCTTATATTATTCAGATATTCTATTATAAAAAACCAAAAAGGAACTATGTAGGTAACATTATTCTGAATGTTCTTAACCTCATAAAACAATAGTTAATTCAAGTTACATCACAACGTGTTTAACATTGATTAGACTGTAAGTAACATTGGTTTCTGACTAATATAGAAAATTGTCTCGCAATGTTTTAATTTATTTAGAAATTGTGTTAAATTTTAAAAATTTCATTCCAAAAATATCATTTTTATTATATTATATTTCTTTTTAATCTATCGTGTTATATCAGGGGTAAAATTTAAAAAGAAACTAATTGCTCACTAATATAAAGGGGAAACATAACCGAATATATGTTGTTCAATTGATCAAATTTTAAACAAATCCTGTTATAATTTTTTTTTTTTTTTTTTTTGCGAAATATCTTCACGAATATGTATTCTGCATAAAAATAAATCTTTCTGTTCAAATTTAACTAGCAAAACATCAATATCAATGCAGTCGAATATTAAATAAAATATCAAAGAAATGAAAATATTAAATTGTAAAGAATATTTTACAATGAGTAATACTCCTATAACTCTCATATGTTATTTTATATAAGTGTATATTATATATAGTTATACATATTTATGTATAGTGAAGTTATATATATGTTTTTATATTTTATTACTAACCATGATTAAAAATACTAAATATACTTAAAATACTTCTTTTCTATATCTAAAAACCAATAGATTAATACAAATAAACTAAAAATTTATTCAGAGAATTCCATTTAATAATTTCAAACTCTTTTACTTGAAAAAACAAGAAAAGCTTTCGGAAATAGCAATGAAACAAAATGATTGATTGATTTTAACGTTGCTTACGAGAGGTAATGGTGACAGACCTCTTAAGTTCGAAACACCCTCATGAGATGAAATGACCTTTGAGATAGAATCGCATCCCCCAAACTTCCACATCACGCTATCGTGAGGACTTAAAGTTATTAATTATAAGAGAAATGTCTATGGAAATTTTAAAGATGTGACGGGGCTTTCATCACGATTTCAGCTAACAGTCCTCTTGGGTCCTTTGGGGCCAGAATGGCAATTCTTTCCAACCAACTCAAGAAGAAGAACGTGGTTATGTAAATTAGGAATCATATATATAGTTGAAGTTAGCAGTGAGGTCTATGTCTAGGTCTAGGTCTGGGTTTATGTCTATGTGCAGAAGTGATTGCTAAATGGGAAGCGAAATCGCTAAGTAGAGAGATAGCTGTAAAGTGATTTGAGATAAAAGTTTAGAAGAATCCTAAGTCCAGGAATTAACCTAGCCGTACCGGTACAGACGAGCCAAAAGAAGGTTCGAGACCAAAAGGAACACTGTTGGATTAAAGCCACTCCAGAAGAACTAAAGACGTAGCTGTTTACCTAGGACATAGCGGTAAGCGAATTTATATAAGCTATAAGGAAAGTGTGTATATTAGTGAGATAGGAATTAATATATAAAGTTAGATTCAGTGGTCCATTGCGTGATTATTTGGTAATACTTGTTGCGTCTTCTCATTCTAGATCATCTTACTTAGATTATTATTGTTGTGTATTGTGTTTAAACTAAGATCTTAATAAACAGATTTTAGAATGAATGATTTGAGTGGTTCTTCGTTCTTTCCCACAGAAACAGGTCGCGTAGATAATGCAGAACGTGTGTCCCCACGGGTGGGGGCTACACAAAGAGTAAAGTTTTCAATTCTGATTTCGATAAATAGAACATAATTTGTTACATTAGTGAATTCTATTACACGAAAAGAAAAGGTGTCTTTCGAATTCTATAAAAATAATAATTTATGTATTTGAAGTAAAAATTAAGTTTAATAACAACTACATTCTTTGAGAAATCTCTTTAAAATACATTTTTGCAGTAAGGTAAAATTGTTTTTGAAAAAAAAATTACATTGAACGAATGATTTGCAATGAAAGAAAAAAAAGAATTGAAATTGGGTTAAAATATATTCGTATGTTTTCTTATGTATGCTAAATACACAAGGAATATTTTTTCGATGGATATTTAAATTATTCACAGAGAAAAGCTCAAAAATTAAATCCAAATATGGAAATTCTCTGTTTTTATAGAATGAAAAATTGAGGTTTATTTTTGTCTCCTATTTAAAAAATGTAAGAAAAAAAATTAAAGATGAAGGAAGATCTATATAATTTTAGAATATATTCGTTAAATATAATCATGGCTAAACTCTTTAAAAATAGAATAAAAAAGAAATAAATATTAAAGATCAATGATTATGAAATGATTAAAAAATACATATAAATTTTAAACTAGTTCAAAAATTTTTTAATTAATTCAGTATTAAATGTTAAACACAAGAAAATTTGAAGTGTTGAAAAGAAATAAAAAATTAGAAACATAATTTGATGTTTCTAGAAGTCCACCTGAAATTTAATAATCACATTTTTAAGAAGTCATATTAAATAACCAAAGAAATATATATAATTTTAATAACCCCCAAAATAATATAGATTAAAAAAATACAAATATTAAATAACGTTGTATGATTTTGAGTTTATGGCCGCAATTAAAATGCCGGTTGCGAGTAAGTAAAGTGACTCAATATGTTGCCATGGCAACAAAATTTTCTGTCAAGAATCCATCTTGGCGAATTTGGCGACAAATCAGAATAAAAGATGCAACTCACTATCGAAAATTAGATTTATGCTTCAATTCAAGACTTTCGAAAAAAATCAGAAACTGTAGAAATTAATTACTGTTTTTATTCGGAATTTTATATATAAGCAGTTTTTTATAACAAAATAATTTCTTAGTAATTTTAGAAGATGTGTACAAAGATCTAAGATTTGCCGAGTCTTCTGTTATGTGTTTTGTTAAAATTCCTACGCGAAAACTGAAAATTTGAATTTTTTTTATTTCTTCATAGAATAATCTTTTCTTAAAAAATAGTAAAAAGACACTGATCGATTCTTTAATCATTATCAATCAAATGGAAATGAACGTGAGTTTCACTTCATTTCACTTGAAATATTTCTCTTTTTTTTTTCCAAACGATTCATTACGTTACTGCTTATTTTACCTTTTTACGTATTTTTTTAATAAAAGCTATCAGAAGCAGAATTGTATGAGAATTCTGTTGAATTCGTGAGGGTGAAATTAAAACAGTGATTAAATATTCGTCTTTGAAATGGAACGTTGATACCTTACTGAATTATTTTCTATTACTTTCAGAGGGCCTAAAAGAACAATTTAAAATGATTGTAAAATATTTTTGAACAAGAATATAAAATTTATAATTATATCGTTTGGAAGTCGGGTGATTTAAATAGTTCTTTTCAGAAAGATTACATTGATTTTATTTAACAGGTAAAACTTTTAATCATAATTAATTTAATACATCTTCAACTATTTAACCTTGCGCTAATTCTTGGGGTATTATATTTTATACACACAAATACAGCCATTAAATAATGATCACAGAAGATTGAAAGATTAACAAAAATGATCTAATTAAAAAATAATTGCTATAAATTCCAAAAATTGTGTTCTTATTTTAAGTGGCATTAAAAAAAACAGAAAAAATGGATTATTAAATATTCAAATTTGTGATGATTTCAAAATGATTTTTTTTTCTTTTGAAGAATTAGTTTTTATTCGTTACAGAGGTCGCCACGTTAGGCTTGGCAACTAGGTAGAGGTCACAGAAAGAATTTTAGCTTAAAGGAATAAAAAACCTATTTTTAAATTAAATCAGAGGTTTATTTACCTCTAAAAATTCACGTTGCCAAATAATTTCACTTAATTTTTGCGCCGATGAAGAATTTCGAATAGTTAAAGTTGCTTGGGTTCTAGGTCAAATCAATGTTCGAACAGATACAATTTATGTTAACATCCTCTTTTTCTTATAATTCTTTTTTATGCATTCTCATTTCATAAATCAGGAGATTCTACACAACACTTCTACTCTGGAATATCATTTTACTTTATTTAACAGATTTTAACTCTTCTATATTTGGATAAAGAATACTAGATAAGGGCATTTTGGTCTTTAAGGTAATTTAATGAATTTATTATCGTTGGGCAACTAATTTAATACTCAAAAATGAACATATTGTTCAGTTTTATATCTAAATTTGGAAATTTAAAAGAATTTAAATAAGAACTTATGCTCGCTCTATATCTAAGCGTGGTTAACCTTAATACACTTCTATGGCTACTATACCTTTTTACCGGCACTTTAGGGATCTCTCAGTCTATTTTAAGGACAACATAAAATTTCGGTATCAATGCACCATTTCAAAATTCTTAAGGGGTTGTTTTTTAAGGGAAGGAGGATCAATTTTCAAGAATCAAGTACCTTTATATTGTTTGTCTGCGGCGATCTGTTTGGACACATGCTGAACTTGAAGCAGCAGTTTCACTCTCTCAATGGGAGCCACAGCAGTTTTGGAAATGGCTGCAGCGATTCCACCGGCTAAGAAATCCTTAGCAAATCCCATGACGTCGACCGGCATCTTGAATTTTTGTTATTAATCCGGAAGGGACTAAATGAAAAGATGGATCTTGTGATGATGGACGCTGAGAACGGTTTGAGAATCCTCGCGGTTGATAGGGCGTCCGCCGGCGTACCGCACTGCGCTGGGAAAGGACACGGCTAGGTGACAGGGTTGTATCTACCCGATCAAAGACTTGGCGACGAGAAGGGGAATGCCAAGCTAAGCACGCCAACGGTGCGTGATGATTTTGCTGAAATGTGGGGATATTATGAATGAGAAAATGAAAAAAAAAAAGGTAGACATTTTCGTTTTTTAGTAATGGAAAATGTATTTTTATCATTGTGAATGTTGGGGAAAATAATCAGAAGTTCAATATATATTACTAAATATATTTATGGATTTTATGTATCTGCAATTTCAAAAGTTGAGATTTAAGCTATTTATAAGGTATAGATGATGAATTCAGACCTAAATATTAGAATTTAATATCATAGGAAATCAGATAAAAAGAAGCAGAAACTTCATGAAATATGCGTTTTGAATGAGATATAATGCTAAAAAAAATTTAATTTCTATTGTAGATAAGTATAGATGTTACTGTTTTTATTTAACGTTAATAATTATTTTTATAAAAAATGAGTATTAGGGAAAATAATTTTCTCTAATAATAATTCAATGTTTAATTTCCTTAATTTTAAAATCCCTTAAAAATTGCAGAATCTTTGCTAGTAAGTATAAAATTTTTCTTTATTAAATTATTCTCATTTTATATTTTGATTAATTCATAGTAATTTTTTTATATATATATTCTTACGATTACTCAATAACAATTCTCACAAATTCTTAGCAATCTATGAAAACTTATTATTAAAATTATATTTTTTTATTTCTTTTCATTCTTTTTCATTTGTAATTATATGAAAAATGGCAAAAAAAGGCATAGTATTTTTGAAACGTTACTTAATTTTTTTTAGTTGACGTATAGCTGATTAGATTAATTTGAAATGATACAACAAATCACAAAACATAACACTCTCAGAACCAATAAAATAAAATACTGATTGGGTTTCAAACAAATGATGATGAAGCGCTGAAGATTATAATTGAAGTAATTAGTTAATGTATATATTAATGTTTTTATCAGTCATATCAATGATTTAGAATATTAAAAAGCATTTGTTTTTTTTTTCCTTTCAATAATTGTGCGATCTAATAAATCAAACCATCTCTGTAAAATCTTTTAAGAGTGTGTCTTTTGGTTATGAAAAATTAATTCTATAAATGTATTCCTTCAGGCAATGATGTAGAATTTGAAACATTTCTTAAATAGGAATTCTTTTTTTCTTATTGCTAATAAGAACATTTGAATTAAATAAGTAACAGTTTCATTCAGTGGCGCACACAAGAATTTTTCAAAGAAGAAGGTGGGGATCCAGGGTCGAAAGTCCATCATTCTCGTATCATGCTCCAATACGCCACCCAACATATTCTTTTGATTTTGTCGGTTTTCGGGAACAAAAAACAGTAAAAAATTAACTATCGAATAAATAATTAGCATTAATTAATAATAAATAATTATTTAAACAAATCGTTAATTAAATTTTACGTACTATATGCATAGAATTATAATCAATCGTAAAAAAAAATCATGGGCTATGGGCGCGTCTGGACCCGGGGACTCAGCCCCTTAGCGATCTTCACTGGTGTCATTTCTTCTGATGTGAAGTATTTTATTTTAAACACTCAAAGAAATTAATATCAAGAGGATCTTCGTTTTAAATTTGCGCTACGGAGCTAAACCAATTTTCTTGTCTAAACTGTTTTCCTAATTTTTTAAGAGGTCGCAGCAGCCTGGTGGTCATGGGAACGAACTCGTGGTCGGCGTTTCTTGGGTTCGAACCCTAGTGGCATTGAAGATCTGCTGTGTAGAGGGGTTGATGCACGTTTATCTGCCATGGGTGGAAGAAATTAGGAGAGAGGGGTGACAGCTGAAGAGAGCGTTGTCCTAATCAGTTGACCACGGCTCAAAATTACACAAGGTCCATCGCCAATAGCCCTGTGTTGCTTTATAGTGCGAAGTTAATAAACTCTCACCCAATAACGAGAAAAAATAGAGCTAGCTTTCAGGACTAGGCAATGAGTGAGTGAATATTAACATCGCACTATGCAGCTGCACGAGGGTTTTTGGCGATGGACCTCGAAATTTTGAATCCTGGTCAAGTGACGAGGACGACACCTGAGCTGGCACCCTCTCCTAATTTCCACACCACACCAACGGGAAGACGTTTGAGCTCTCGATAGATTTAACGTGCACGGTTAGTCTTCAGTGGTACTAGGCTCGAACTCATGACACGCCGGCCACGAGTCCGTTACCTTGACCACTAGGCAACCGCGGTCAGGACTGGGCAAAGAAGGAGTCCTAGTCACTTGACCATGTTTCAAAATTACAAGGTTAATAGCCCTCGTGTTGCTTTATTGCGATAAGCACTCACTAAGTTTTTAAAAGTTTTGTTCTATATATACACCAATAGACAATAATTTAATTTCTCTATAAAAATCACATAAGCATTAAAAAATTAATTATAATAATTTAACACCTCGCAAGCCTAATATTTGTGGGAGTAATCATTCTCAGAAGCACAAGTATGTCTTAATCTATAATCAAAACCGAGATTTTTATATATCCTGGAATGATAATAACACAATACTACGACCAATGTAAGAGTTCTCTTAAAGTTTTGTTTCGTATTGTTAAGGTCATTTACAGAAAACTCTAGATCATTACTACCGCTTTATTATAGGGTCTTTGGGGGCAATAACCTAAGCGAAGATTATCGCGAGATCTAACTGTCCCAAACCAAAATTCCATGGCGCCAATTTAAGAGGCTCCAAAAAGGAACACACAACTTTTTTTAATCCTATTTGAAAGACCCGTTATGTCTCTTCCTTTGTACTTTAAAGTAAATACGCTATCTAATTTCATTTATTTTTATATAAAATACATCCTTTTTTCCCTCTCTATCTCTTCTTTTTTAACTTTGTATTTCTTTTATTACAAGAATTTTATTTGAGTTATTATGTTTCACATTTTCGTTCCCATTGAAACGCGTTTTCTTTTCTGTAGTATCTTTTGCTCTGTTCAAGCTCAATATAAACAAGTTTTTCAAAATTGAAAAATTTGTAACTTTTTTTTTTAAAAAAGTAATAAATGTGCTTGTTAATTTGCATATAAATAAGGATTTTTGTTTTAAAATCTATCGGTATTATGAAATATTAGAAATTTGTCCTTTCCTTTTGTACGAGAAAACCAATTGATTTTTTCGAGAATACCTCACAATGCCTATGTTTAAATTTTTCAGTCAATCCTCTTGTAAGGAACTATGCTTCAAAAAAACGGCATAGCTCCAAGCATTATTACTTTTATTATTTTACAATTATTACTTTTTCGCAACTATCTTTGTAATATTTCTTCCACGATAACGATGAAATGAGGTACTACATATAAGATGAAAATTTTGAAAAATTCATACTATTTAACTAGTTCTTAGCACTGAAAAAATATAGTTTTCTTTCAATGTGCTAAATTCACATGGCGTCATAGTCATATGATAAATGCAAACACGTTT
Source organism: Trichonephila inaurata madagascariensis (assembly GCA_019973955.1). Classification (NCBI taxonomy): domain Eukaryota; kingdom Metazoa; phylum Arthropoda; class Arachnida; order Araneae; family Nephilidae; genus Trichonephila; species Trichonephila inaurata. The sequence goes on along the minus strand of BMAV01025075.1, from coordinate 492,316 downwards.
TCCAGCCAATCAGTTCATACGCTTCTCTGTTGCCAAATTTTGATTTTTTTAGATTCTTTTAAGAAGTATGTATTTGTCAACAATAATAATGCACACAGGTAAATAAAATGAACTTGATTTAAAAATAACACATTTAATAAAAGGGTTTTTTTTTAAATTTTGAAAAACTTTTTGAAGAATCTTAATATTTGAGTATCTTTACCAATTAACCTAATTTGAAATTTTATATAAATTTTACAAATGGAATAAGAAGTTTTTAACTCATTTAAGAACACGTGATTATATTTGTCATGGGATTAATCATGAAATCAGCCCATTCTATTACCTTAAACATTTTTAAAAAGTTTTAAAAAATAGCACGTGAGACATGTCTTTATGTGATACTGCTAATATTCTTATTCAAACAAAATAGAACACATACCACTTATTTAGTGTGCTGTGAAATAAATTTTCTGCGATAAAAATTAAATTTATAGCAAAATCCTTAGAAGCCCAATGTACAAATTTGCTTAAAATTCATGAAAAAAGACGGACAGAATATCTAATATTTAAGTACCTTAAAGTTAATGAATCTCCATTTCCGAAAAAATCTTTCCCCAAAAAGCGTATAAACACACACAACCATTTATTTCTTTTATATATTAAAAAAAAAAAAAAAAAAAAAAAAAAAACAGGGTTTTTTTTAATCACCGAAATTTATCTCGCTTACTAAAGGTTTTTTCACTTTCAGTGTCAACTTCAGTGTGACAACCCTTAATTAAGAGTGTATGTAACATCTGTTAAGGATGCATTACCTTGTTAGTGTGTTGTTTTGAAATCTCGCAAAGCAGAGTTTGTGTAATACATGAGTCACTCGAATTTCGATGCTGGCTGCCTTTTATTAGTTTTTATTATAAACTATGTAAAGTAAAGTATTAATTATAATTATACTTTTCAAGAAGAAACTAGGTAAGAGAGTGACGTTTTAAATTTCAAAACACATATTCAATGAGAAAAAGAAAAGTTTATTTATTTATTTATTTAAAAAATAAGTAGTATATAATTATATGAATTGATTCTTACAAAAATAAATAATTTTTAAAAAATTTTTCATTCTTACATTTATACATAATTATATGTACGAGGTAGGATTCAAAAGTTGTCGGACGGAGCACTTGGTGTAGCTAGTTCTGAATGGACCCCTTATCAAAATTCCTTGGGGGCCCTTTTTAGTTGGTTCTCAACATTTTAGATTTTTTCTTGCACATTTTGGGGCCCCTAAAGCTTGGGAATCCCGTATCATTGATACGGCTGATACAGCAGTAGCTACGCCCTTGGGACGGAGCCTGTAACGTGATCAGTTTTTTGCAGTAGAGCTACTACGATAACGTTTCTGTGTCACTGCATTCTTCCTCTTTTCTAAAAAAGTTTGTCCCAAATCACGTGATGGGTGGCTTGCCACGGCATCGTATTTTGGAGGTGGATGCATTTCTTAGCCGGTGATTGAAAGAAATTGTGTTTGTTGAGCAGAGAATAATATCAAATTTTGTGTTGGCTTGCAAGAGAGTGCTACGAAGACTTACGAAATGTTGAAGCATACTTAAGGCGTGATACATTACCACGAACGCAAGATTTTGAATGGAATCGACGTTTCAGGGAAGGCAGGGAAAGTGTCGAAGACGACGAACGCTCTAGGTGTCCATAGACTTCCCGCACCGCTGAAACCATGGAAAAGTTTTCTGAGGCGGTACTTTAGAACATGCTTCAAACAACTACGGGGGATGAAAACAACTGTTTTACCACATCCTTCTTACACTCCTGATTTCGCTCCCTGAAAATTCAGAATATTTCTTGAGCTTCCACGTCACTTGCAGGGTCGTCGATTTCAATCTGCAGATGAATTTAAAAGTGCATCGCAGGTTGAATTGAAGGACATGACTAAAAATGGATTCCAGAAATGTTTCGATGAACTTTACAAGATATGGCAAAAGTGTGCTGTTGCTCAAGGGTCTTATTTTGAAGGAGGATGTGTTTCAGCAACTGAACTGGTAATATTTTTTTAAGTTATAGACTCAGTCAGGGAACTTTTGAATCCTACTACGTATAACCAAATGTGTATGACTGAATTCTAAGAAATGAATTAATAAAAACCAAAGTAATATTAACTATCTTTTTTTTTCATGTTAAGTTATGGCTGCGCCTACCAAGTGATCAAGATCGCGAACTCATGGACGACATTGCCTTTGTTGAGTCGCAGATTTGAGTCCTCTCTCTCTCTCTCTCTCTCTCTAATGACTCTAAAAATGCACTAAGATGAGGGAATGATGCATATTAAATTGGTCGAGGCTCAAAGTCTTCGCTTTGAAGTGAAAGTTTGAGAAGTTTGGTGCCAGTTCAAGTTTCGTCCTCGTCACTTAACCACGGTTCAGATTAACAAGGATTTGTTCCTCCAATAGCCCTCTTGTAGCATCTAAACGTTGTGTTAATAAACAATCATTGTTTTAAGTTATTGTATTTATTTAAGTAATAATATAATTATATATGAATAATATACTGTGAAATTAATAAAAAAAAACATGATTGCGTTGTAATCAAAAACAGAAAAGATATTTGTTCTTAAAAGATAGCGGTACGATTAGTGTTGTTTTGTATTTGAATCTTTTATTAGTGGAATGTTGATGCCAAAATACGCAAAAGAAACTGAATCTGATCACGCAATGCGATGGTTAAAGTAAATAGTTTTAATTAAGAATCATAAAAGGGGTGTATTATTAATCTAATTATCTAACTTAGCACACAAAGTTGCTTTATTTCATACTTCAAAAAAAAATTTTTTTTTAATGGGTTGCATTTTGGCACGCAAGTCTTTGCAGATACGGCAAGTCCTCCAAGGATGAGAACCATTTCAGTGGTCACTTGTCACCACACTTTAAGAATAATTTATAGCAATTTTAAATATTGCTCGATTTACAGATTTTTCTAATTACACTTAATCCTGATCGGTCCGCACTAATTATAACTTTACTCCTGCCGGATTAATCCAAATTAATCTATAAAATGAACCAAGGTACATAGATAAACATGTTGTATAGAAGAATAGTTACAATAATTGATAATTGTAAAATATGTATCAACTTCAATAATATTATTCGTATAATGATTATGTAAATTCCTAAATTTTAGTGAGAAATTTGGAATAATGTGTAGAAATTCATGTTTGATAATGTTGTAAAATATATTATTAATCAAATCAAACAAAATATTTCGTATAAATATGAGATGAAAATAAGATCCAAATTTATAACTCTAAATAATATTTTTTGGTAAAAGATATGTGTAACAAAAATGAATGTTTCTTGATATTCGAAAAATAGTATTCTTACTTAATGTCTTCAATATTTTCATTTTTAATAAATATTATTTATTTTTACTTTTTTTTAACAAAATAAAATCTACATAAAATCTAATATACCCAAATTTGTAAGCATTTTGCAAAATATTATATCGAAGCATATTGAAACAATCAGTATTTCGCCAAAATGGCGATAAATCAACTCATTTGGCATACGGATGGGGAGTTTGATCTCCTACATCCTCAGACTCGTCTCGGCACAAGAGACAAAATTTCACAAGAAAGTCTCAAGGTAAATGAAATTAGAAAGGGTCAAAGATAATGTATTTTTTCCGAATCAAAAATTAAAAAAGTCTAAAAACAAAATAAATCTTTACAACGTATCTGCTTGTTTCAGATTTCTTTTGTTTTTAGACTTTTTTAATGAAATCGATCTTTCGTAGATCTTCTAATCAATATTTTAGAAGTATTTTCTTAGTTTCATCATTGCATTTAATTGCCTTCTTCGTAAATTATTTAGAAGTGATTAATTTGGATTCGCGTTTCCGTTTTGACTTGGCATGGGTACTGTACTTGCAATGTAATTTATAGTTTATTTTAGAATTGTTGAATGTTTTGTGTGAATTTAAAGAACAAATTTAGATAAATTATGAATTTAACTTTAACATGATTCCTTGAAAGGTATATTTAAATAATTCATGATAAATATACCTTAATTCGTGGTGAATAGCTTTAATGAAATTAATTATATATATATTTAATGTTGTATATATAATATGTATATTAAATTAGTGCTCAAATGATAAATATTCTTAAATTTATTTCAACATTACTATATTCCTTTTATTTCATATTTATATTCATGAGTTTCTTCATTTTCGTATTTCCCATTTCTTGTGCAAATCTAAGTTAAAAATTTCAGGTGAACACAGAATTAAAAAGATGAATGATTTTAAAACAAAATGTTCTTCAGAATTGTGATTTTATATTTTTTTTACATCTAAAACTGTCCATTTTTATCACTTTGCAAATTGGTTGCATTTCAGCATTCATAATGCTCTGTTAAATTTTTTTAAAATCTGTAAGAAAATTCCAAATTGATGTCACTGAACTCATTTCGTTATTCATTAAATAAAAACAGCTTATAAATAATACAATACTATTGCAAGTGTTACAGAAAAGAGATATAAATACATTAAAAATCTCATTTCCTCAGTTCCCACTTATTTAGTTTTAAAATATATTATTTAATTATTATATTGCTAATAATTTTAATTATGGAATTTTTCAAAGATCCTTTTGTAGAAAAATATAATTTTAATACCGTTTTGTAATAGAAAGGAGCTAAATATATGTATTTCGAAGTAAAATTCGAATTTAAGAATACTGAAAACTAAAATTAAAGAAGTAGAATTTCTGCGATAAATATTACTTGAATTCATAGTTAACTTGAATTTTCCAAAAACTCTTCCCGATCGATAAAATAACAAGCAAAAATAAAGACCCTTTTATTTTCATGATATCCTAAAATAGACGAAACAAATAGTAAACTAATAAATTCTAATTATTGAACATAAAAGTAATCACAAAAGCGTGCTATTATGCATCCCATGTCCTTCCTTGTAATACGCTTCTCTTTTCATCAAAATTATACCATTTTTCAAATAACTATGTCACAGTTTGAAATATTTTAAAGATAAAATCCGACTACATGATGTTTGGAGAGCTAAATTAATTCCAATTGGCGACAACATGATTTTTAACGAGCAACCACGCTTTCAAGATGAAGCAAATAAACCGGCGAAAATGACAAGAATCTATTCACAGTAATTGAGAGTGGTTTTAAGGTCGTTGTCATGGTAACCT
>BMAV01025075.1:468687-482119 GCA_019973955.1 Trichonephila inaurata madagascariensis | reverse complement strand
AAATGGCGTGTTCTTCATTGAATTCAAAACAAACATTAAACTAACATGTACTAGTTATTCTATTTGTAAAATTTAAATAAGATTTCAAATTTTATAATTGGGTAAAACTGTTCAAGTGCTATGAAAAAAAATTCAGGCATGTGACTACCCAAAATTCGCCGTCTTGGTGAAAATTCTCGAAATTTTTTAGCCCATACATTTAAGATTCCAAAAACACTCTATTTTTGTTTCTACGATATTTAGAAGCAAAGTTATAGCATTGTTAGTAAACCGGAAATGGAGTTTACAAAACCGGAAGTAAATCCCTATGGAAATATTTTTAAGATATTGAATTGAAATTTTCAAAACATGTTTTATTTAGTTCTATCTGTGTTATGAACCAAAATCTAATCTCTGTGTATATATTTATGTACTTTATTGCTTTTTTTATAAAAAAAAAATCTTTAATTTTTTAAAAAATCGTGTTTTTGCATAGAATTTGGCACATTTACAAAACTTTCAAAAATATTACAAATCTTTTAATTTCTAACATATACAGATGTTATACACGTACTGTATAAATATTGTTTGAATACATTCATTAGAATTTTGTGTAACTGCAATTTTTCATCAAAATTTCACTAAAAACATTAATTGTTATAGCCTATAAAACTCTCCAGAAAACATCAAATGTTAAAAAAAAGTCCAAATTAGTTAAACATGAAGCTAAAGATATCTTGACCTATAAATATGATGAGTTTAAAAAATGTACAATTTGTAGAAAAATTTTTATACTGAATTAAAATCTTTAAATACATTTTCTAAGAAACTATGTTTTTCAATTTCTTGCTTCACGGTAAAGTTCACCAAAGGTTTTCTTTTTAAGATATTGAATTGAAATTTTCAGAAAATGTTTTATTTAGTTTTATCTGTAGTCTATACTATTATCTAATCTCTGTGTATATATTTATATATTTTATTGCACTTTTTGTGAGAAAATAACATTAGTCTCTTGTAAAAAATTGAGTTCTTGCACAAAAAGTGACATATTTCAAAAAACTTTCAAAAGTATTACAAATCTTATACTTCCAATTATAGATAGGGATGTTATTTAGGTACTGTATAAATATTATTCAAATATATTAATTAGAATTTTCAATACAAGCCTTACCGCAACTGCAATTTTTCGCTAAAATTTCACCCAAAATTCCCAATATATCCAAAATTATTTTTAATTTTGGAGAAATTGTACTTGAATTCCTAGAGTTTTATGCCCCATTTCAAATAAAAAAGTGCTTATTTAGAAAATTTAAAAGATTTAAAAAAAAAGTGCTCCGAAGGTAGTCACATACCTTAAAAAGATTTTAAATTTTTTTTTAAAAAAAATGTCATTTTATGCATGTTTTTTTAAATCAAACACATTTTGCTTATTTATGAGTGTTATTATTGATGACAAGTTGAGCACATATAATCAGACCTATTGCTAAAGTGAACGTTGGACCCTCAATAAAGCAGAGGAAGAAAAGTTGTTCATTTTTGAAAGAAAAATCTTATGGAAAATCTTTGGACCTATTCAAGAGAACAATGAGTGGGGAATTCTTTACCATCACGAAATTTACAGGAAATATGGAGGGACTGACATTGTGAGAACTGTAAAAGCATCTCGTATTAGGTGGCTGGACCATCTGTACAAATATGCCGATGCTTTTCCTACTAAAAAAGTAACTTTCTCGAAAATTGAAGGGACCAGATGTAGAGGACAACTACCTTCACGATGGTTAAACGATGTTGAAAAGGACCTCAAACTAATGGGAATCAACTGACGGAAGGTCATCGTGACTGATAGGGTCAACTGGAACAGGAACAGCGAATCAGCCTTAGCCTGCAAATGGCTGTTGAGCTTATGAAGAATTATTGATGAAAAATGTGTACTTTTTAAAAGAAAATTTCAGCAAAAATCAAAAATTGGCAACAGCGAAGCGCATGAGCTTATTGGATGGAAACAAGTATTGGCAATTATTATGTAACTATGACGTCACTTGAGTAAATGAACTGATTGCCTGGAAACACGTGATTGTAGTTATCATATGACTAATGACGTCACATGAATTTATGAAGCTCACTAAACTTTGAAAAGTATTATCCGAATTGACAGAAAGAACTCTAGATGATGGAAAAATTGTCCGAATCGACTGAATGCTGTTTTTATTATTTTACATTATACAGATTATAAATACTCTTAATTCAGCGGTTCTTAAACTTACGATCGCCGAGGCTCCTTTTTATGTATCAGTCTGACATCGTGGACCCCCAAAAAATTTTGAACCCCTCTCCCTGATTACCAACCCATCGCTGAGTGATTTAAAGGTTCCTCAAGAGTCCTAAGACTGCCTCTGCTACTTATACAGACTTTTTTAACACTTCTTTTTTTTCCTTCAAGAAAACAGTAATCATCTTATCATATATAAAAATATTACAAAATACTAATTTCAAGTAAATTAATAATGAAGGTGCAAATAAATAAATAATACAGGCGCCATTCGATTGGGAAATCAAGATGGATGCAATTGTTATCGTATTGACACTCTATGTGAATTCAGTTCTTAATCTTTGCACATGTGTTTTTACTATATATTTTTTGAAAATAGGTATTACATTTTAGATTGGCTTTGTAGCTACAAACAATGAAAAATACTGAACTAATATTTTTGATCAAAATACATGCTTTAGTAAATATTTTTATAAAGGATAATTTAGTGGTCTAGTCTGGGACGACACATCTTTCAATTTTTCCACGAAGTCTTTCAGACTCTTCTAAAGAGGAAGAATATCTTAACATTAGAAGAGATTTTCACGGACCCACGAAGGTTCACGGACCACAATTTAAGAACCACTTCCCTAGTGCTTTGAAGTACCATTTTAAATATAATAACTTGTGAATTTTAAATTTTTATTGCAAAAAATAGAAATATTTTATGCTTTACAATACTCTAAGGTTTTGGAAGAAACGCGCATGAACATTTCGAGCTGTCTCTAATAAAACTAAATAAGGAATTAATTGAATTTGGAAACAAAATTCTCCTGTAAGACTTTTTTCTTGATAGTAAAAGTCTTGTTTTTTCAAAAGATTTGTAATTATGGATTTCAATAGTTACAACCTATTTTTTAAATAATTGTTGAACTGTTTTTTTTCATGAAGTTTGACTACTGTAACTCTTCTAACACTTTTTTTTTAAAAAAAATCTTGAACCATTCAGAACAACATTCTATTCCTTGACTGAAAAACAGAAAGAACTGTGAAAAGAGCAAACGATCCAACACACATCCAGTTAAGCAGACAATAACCGCCGAGAAAGAAGGAAGTGATGAAAAAGCAGTTTTTATTTAAGTGGAGGAGGAATCGAATATGAAAATTGAAAGTACGAGATGAGTTGCCAAAATATTTCTCTCGACATTTAGGCCGTGTGCTATTCACTCTTCAAGGTCGGGCAATGTCACCCGTGACACACTTTTCTTTTTTTATAGTCTTCGACTCTCAGCTGACTCTGAATTATGGTTCGTTTTTTTTGTTCTTTTGTGCTGAAAATCATTCCTGTTACACATACATAACTTCGAATGTTGGTTTGTTTTTAGTGTTCCGGTTAAACAAGCAAAGAATCAATATGGCTTCTTTCAGAGCAGATGCAACTCTTTTGTTCTTTTTATTTAAGATTACAGAAGGGTATTCTAGTTTAACTTTGAGGTTAAAATAAATACCCACTACTTCGAATGAATATTAACACAAATGACAGAAAACCAAATGTGTCTTTAATGTGGGTTTTTAAACAAGCAAAAAAAAAATTTCTACTTCAGATGATTTTTTGTGTGAGCAGCAATTTGAATTCAATTGCTCAAATGTAATCTAAGAAAAAAATTCTTTTTTTTTTACATACATAAGAAAAGTTTTAAAAACACGTGAAGAACATATAGAAAAGGATAATGGAAAAACTTATCCCAAGAATTATACTATTTGTGAATCCATTAAAAAAAGGAACTCAGAGTGTAGTTTTATTTTTTGTAAACAATATATATTTTCTTTAGACTTGAAGTGGCGCATATCCGGAGGATAGAACCCGCAACCTTCGGTTCCGTCAGCACGTAACATACCACTAAACCACAAAATGATAACTTCAGTTTGAAGGTTTTTACTGGCTAATATAGAGGTGTGATACCGCTACACACTTCCTCACCAGTGAGTTGGTGAATAAGCGAACGAACGATATAGTTGTTATGGCGAGCGTGTGAGTTGTTGCTGTAATTGGAGGAGTTGCATCAAGTGAGTCTGACGACTTTGTTTGCTGCGTCAAGTGAATCTGATTAGTTTTGGGTTGCTCTTTTTGTGGGTAGATGGCGTCACGACAGATCAGTAGATTGCGCTTTTCTTAGTTCAGCCAGGGTCACCAATGAAGTAGCCATATCCGGAGGACAAAACCCGCAACCTTCGGTTCCGTAAGCACGTAACATACCACTAGACCAAAATTATCATTTCAGTCTGAAGACTGTGTTTCTGGCTTATTTAGATGGTACCGCAACAGACTCGTTCTATGAGATATTTGTAGCGATAAAACTGAGTGGTTGTTGATATAATTTCTGTAACATTGATAAGATATAATATACATGTAATTTTACATAAATAAGCTTATATTTCAAATAAAAAGATTATTAATAACCCTTTCCCTCCATATTCAAGAGATGTAAGAAAAGAGATACGTAAATACTTTGTTTTATTTTCATTACCGTTTGGAATGAAATTGCATAAGCACTCATCGGAAATTTTTCAACTGATGCCAATTAATTTTACATAAATATAAGCATTTTAGTACCATTTTTTGAATTATTATTTCAATCATACGGTAAAAAATATAAAAATATAAAATATAAAATAAAAAAACCATTTATTTATTTTATATCAAAATCATGTGTATTATGTACAGTATTTTATTTTATTTATTCACTTATTTATTTATTTGGAATTTGACTAGAATGAACAAATATATACATCATATTTTCTCATTTCCACAGACGCTATTGGCTCAAGAGATTGGCTTCCATTGAATTACATTGGCTTATGATATTTTTATTCTTATTTTAATAATTGAACAAGTGCATGTGTAGACAAATTTTTTATGGATATTTTATGTTCCTTTGTATCTCAGAACAATATGTTTCGAGAACAGCGTGTGTTGGAAATGAATTCATGGAATTTAAAATGAAGTATTTGGCCTGGAAAGCGGAATTGTCGATAGTAATGTAAAGAAACATTAAAATACATGTAAAATTTTATATATCGACTGTTATCTCCGAAAGAATAAAATTTCACTGCATTTCCCAGCTTTTTTTGCATGAATCTAAGGTGTATATTTGCTGATTCCGTTCGTAAACACAGAACTTTGAGATAAAATTATATTGAAGAAATTTAAAAGATATCAAAACATCATCTTAATCTACTGGTAAATTTATATAAAAGTTTATAAATAGGCTTAAATAAGTGCATTGAGAATGTTTTTCTTATGAAAACTTTCCGATGTATATATTCCGAAAATTAAAAGATTTGCTTACAATATTTAAAAATCCAGAGAACGTGGCAATTTTTTAAAAAAACAAAAATATTAATCATGTACATACGCATTTCTTTAACAACAGAATTTCATTTTTGTCATTTAGAATACACATTAGATTCTCGGTAAATTGACGAGTTAGTTGATTGGAATAAATCTGTGAGTATTCACAGATAATGGTTACTATAAAGTAGTACTGTTTCAATAGTGTTCTGTATTTTCTTGTTTACACTCAAACCCAAAGAAAATAATGCAGGAGACACATTATTTAAAATGCATAGAAAATTTGTAATTAATGCACGTATTCTATTTCATCCATACAGCAATAGACACCTACAGCGATGTCTAGTAAATTACAAGTATTAGTGATTTTGCGATTATCAGTACCATACAATAGTTGATGCTCGTGAGATGATCTATCTCGATTTAGAGGTCGAAATGTTCAAATTTTCACAAGTGACCATTGGAAAGAATGCACCAAGCATAAAAGAATTCCAGAAAAATCTTTCACCTCACGATATACTAGTGTTACCATCAAAAAAAGTTAGGTGAATATCACCTTCATCGACTGTTGAGAGTCATTCCTCATGATATAAGCATACAGCATTCTTATGGGTAGGATCAAAATTTAATTCTGGAGCCTCAGCAAGCTTCAGTATCTTTGAATATTCTGTAGAATATGGGATAACACAAGAAGATGATCATTTATTTCCCTGGATAACTGCGTGAACACAGAGTTTTGTGTCTTGCTAGGATGCAGTAACAACAACAGTGGACGCCTGATGATTTGAACAAGTAGCATACCTGACATGCCAAGCTCTTCCACCCATGCAAATATCGATTATTATGGTAACAAGAACATCCATTTGAGATTGGAATTTTGCAAGACCAAGATCTGAAAATGTCAGCACACATTTAAGATGTCAAGAAAGACTTTATTTATCAAATAAATAGAAGGTCTTATTTGGAATAATATACTCGAATTGCAAAAATATATGCAAAGAACTTGGGATGTGCATTGCTTACAACACATTTCCAGAAACTCATAGAATCCACACTATGCTGTATTTTCATAATCCGTCTCCCGATGGTAGGCCAAAAATTATCCCATTAAACCAGTTTTTTCTGGCACTTGAGTGCATCTTAGTAGATAATAGGCGAAACAAACATACAATACTTTCAGTATCATTACATGGATGATAAGCAGCAGATGACTCCAATTAGTAATTGTATAATAATAAATTTATTTACGGACAAGGACGAACAAATGAGTACAAGAAGACAAATCGACGTAAATTTTAAAAGATTATTTCCATTAACGGAAAAACATGCTCGTCATAAACAAGCTTTACAGCGCCCCAGAAACTTTTCTCTAGAACGGGTACACTTACAGAGGAAATTAGGCAGGTAAAGTCTTTCAGTCTTGTCATAAGTAACGCACAAGCATATGCTAATCTCGACTGACTCATTTCTGAACTCCACCGATAGCCTCATTTCCTTGCTGGTATGATTTTTAGCCACCAAATCTGTCTCCTAGGGTGATAAAGACGCCATTCTGGTAACCTTATTCACACTTCGAAGGTTTCCATAATCATATTCAAGTTAATGCTGGAAAGAGTACTTACCCTGTAAAACTTTTTTTCCCACAAGCACTGTATTATTGCAGCGAAAACAACATACTTGGTGTGTTTCAATACATAGTTTCTTTTAACTTGAACATTCTTTGAAAAAGAGAAAAGAAATCAACTCTGAGAGAGAGAGAACATTTTCTCATTGTCTGTACAAAGATAAACGGGAAAAAGTATTCTCAATTCTGATTGTATCATTGAAAATACCTGAGAAAAATTTTCTTACAATTCTCTTTAGTTACTATATCATTGCATATATGTCTTATTGTCTTATTTTATGCTGTTCTAATAGTTGTACTATTTGTTATGGGGTTTGATTTTATAGTAAAATGATAGAAGAAAATTTTGCTATGTCTGTTTGGAATTGAACAATACAGAGCTTCCTCCAGGGGATAAGCAAAAATATCACAATACTGTTAGTAAGAAAAATCTGTATATCTTCACCTCTTGGTGTAAAATAGATTCAAAAGGTTAAATTAATGGTAAATTAATATAATCTATCTTGGTTAAACAACCTACAAAGATTACAAATAAAATAGAGAGGTTATTCTTTCATATGATCTATCGAATCTATGAATGTAGGTCAATTTCAGGGCGGTGGTTAATTCATTAAGTCTAAATGTACAGCAATTCAATGACAATATTTTGCCCTTTGATCTTTGCATTAAAATAAAAACCTCTGTTCTTGAAAATTTTCTCAAAAATAAATCAATTTTTGTTGATGAATAATGTGAACTAAAGATAGCATTAAAACATACCTATACAATTTTGCACGTAGATATACAGTTTTGATTTACAATAATTGAAGACATCTTTACATGTATAAAATCATCATTCAAGGAACTTTATTTTTTAACTATACATTTTACTTACTTGTGTACGTATTAATTAATTACATAATAAAACAGCAAATGAAATGATATTCCTTGGAATTCATTTCATTGCTTGGAATATTTGTGGATTAATTACATGTTTCTATTGAAATAATCAATAATAATTTCCCAAAATTTATAATTAATTTTTTGCATTCTAATGCAGCATCCATATAAAATTTAAGATTAAGTATTTAGCAGTGAATTTCGAACCTTTTTGTATAAAATGTACAGCAGGGGAATTTTAATATTTTTGATTTACGAAACTATCGATTGGTCAAAAATTGGCTATATTTTTAAATATGTAAAAAAATTAAATGGCAATAAATTCTGATTTATTAAAAACAAGATATTTTCAGAAATTTTGAGATTGTTTGTACTTTTGGGATATATAATCAATATAAAGTGTTTACTTGGGTGGAAATTATTAGTTTAATATTTAATAATTTTATTATTATTTTCTTTCAAATGGAACTGGGAATGGTTAATTACCATTAGAGACCTGGTGCGTTTCCCAGAAGCTGGCATCACTTTTTAGTGTGGCACTATATAGGTGGATACCAACGTCCAATAGAGGTGGATACCACTATATAGACCACAATGACGCTTAACTTAAGGATCTCTGACGATTCGAAATTGTACAAGAAATTTAATTTTGTTATGAGATGAGCATCCAAGCTAAGCAGGCACTCTACTGATCTTTAACATGCTTCATAATCATACGACACGGGCACTGTTGATTTTCTGTGTCATGAAAGTCTCCCGACTTGGGCTAGGGTTGAACCCGCAAACTTGGGAGTACAAGATTAGCGGCTAACTAACTACATCTAGCAGCCAGCAATTTTTTTTATTATAAATATTGCAATAATTATTTATTTTGATGTAATCAAATAATGATTTTTATTAAAGGTAAAATAAAGTTATTTTTAAAATACCAACAATTTTCAATTTTTTACCGCATGAACATTACAATGTTCCCCTCAACGCAAATTCTTAACTATGATAATTTGCAAAAACAGCAAATCACTGAGCCAACAGATTTAATTCGATGAAACAGTATTTGAAACTTAACTTAACTCAGTGACGCAACAGCCCATGAGAGCCGAGACCTCCTGTGCCCAGATCAGTATACGTGACCTTAGGCCCTGAGATGCATGAGCAGATGTTCCGATCAGGTGGTCAGTCTGACACGAAACATCCAGTTTGAAGTTCCCAAGCAAGCTTAACACTCATTTATCGACTCACTGAAGGGATGAGAGGCTGAGGCAGCCTTGCTAGCCCGGGGTTTGAACTTCGGACCTGTAGAGTGGAAGCGCGATGCACTACCACTGGGCTTCATTTGAGATTGATTTGACACTATTTATTAATATCACACTAAGGAACAACACGAAAGCGATTGGTGACCTACATTGTAATTTTGAAACATGTTCAAGTGATGAAGACGACACTTTGAGCCTCAACAAATTTGACGTGCGTCATCCCCTCTATACAGTAGGTCTTTAGTGGTACCAGAACTTAGACAACGTCCTTCCCTTAGCTACTACGACTGTAGGTAATTGGAGATGAATACTAAACCAGTGGTATAACCAGTGGCGTAGCTACCAATGGGCTAGGCGGTGCCGTGTACCGGGGCCCTAGGACCCTGACCCCCTATAAAGCCGAATTTGCGATAATTTCTCCCAAATTTAAGATATAAATATAAAGGGGGCAACATAACTATAATGATGGCAATTCCGTTGAAAGTAATTTTGAACTTTTAGGGAGTTCCCCTAAATCCTTTCCGTTGTTTGTTTAATGTTGCGAATTTACTTATTGAAAAGTTTAAATTATTTTTAACTTTTTTTTTTTTTTAATTTTTATATAAGCTGTTACTTGAAAGTTCCATGAAAAATCTCTTACCATATATACTTATTAATACATGTTTAAAAACTCACACAAGAGGCAATAAGCTCTCTAAGAGTAAGCTAAGTTCATGTTTCAAGATTTCGCAATCGTCTCGTATCTGCAATAAACTGATGTAATTGGGTCCCCCCCCCACACTTCTCTGCTTTTTTGCAGTGGTGTTTTCTTATTTGAATAACTGTAATAATATTGTACTGTATTTTCTTGTTCGTGCATATTTTTTTGTAACATTTCCTGTCTATCTCGGTGGACCATTTTGTAGCTCTCTTCTAAGCTCTGATTGGTGAGTTCGATCCTCCCAAATAAATAGCTAAAGATTCCCCAATGACGTTTTGTAGTGTAGCATTACGTTTTTCCTTCTGTGACGGGCTCACGCGTCTTTTCATTAACATGTCCTTTGGGTTCTTTTGGGGCCAGGATTAATGGCAACTCTTTTCTAACCAAAACCCAAGAAGTGAAAGGTGAATATAAGATGCAAATTGGATAGCTTTTAAATATCAGAAGTTTGAGTACGTGAGATGGCAATTTGGGGAATGTTATGATAGAGAGTGATACGATTGTGAAGTAACAGCGAACAGAGATTATCCCGAAGATAGAGCCATTAGGTCAAGGTGCATACCATTGCACTTGAGTAAAGACACAACTCCCTTATGATTAGATCGGCGATCGGATCAAGGTAGGATTGACTATTTAATATTAGGACTTGTGAATTGAGATTAGGCGGGTTAGATATTGATAGTGGCTCGAGTTACGCTATTTCGGTATTATAGATATTGTGTGTTTTGTCACATCGTAGGTTCTCTCACATATATTATTATCATCTAATCTGTTAAACGTTTAAGTTCTTAATAAAGCCACATTAAGAACATGGATACGTCTAGTTCTTTTGTTAATCCTACACCTCTAGCTCCCGCAGGTAATCAAGGAGAAGGGCACCCTAGGGGGGCAATTTCACACTTCCTTTTAGCGTTAGTTAGTACTCAAGCACATACGAAATGTATTGCATAAATTATGAAACTGAAATTAGGAATAAAAAGAAAAGAAACTCAGGGGTGCGTTTAAGTGCAAACAACCCCATGAAAGAGACGGTAGTTAGCAAAAATTGTAGCTTTGTATATTTAAAATATTCATATATTTATTACTTTTTTAGTTGATAAAATCCAACCATGATAGAGACCTCATTCTTTTTTTAGCACTAAGGCCTTTGGATGCTAGCTACGCCACTGGGCATAACGTTGAATATTACAGCCCTTCTGCAAAGTCAGGTTTTGGGCCCCAAGTTGGATTTTACAACGGATTGCAAAACCATACGAACTTGTCTTCAGTCTGGCTTTGGGTTCTGTAGGATCCTGGGCTCCCCGCGATGTGGGGTGCACGTTACTCTACTGTACTAAACCAATAGAGTGCCAGTCAATCACAAGTACTTGAATCAATCTTCAGAATGATTTCGAGAGCTATGTTAAAAGACCCCCTTTAATTCACACTCACAATCGCTTCTTTGTTCTTAATCCTCGATAATTTTTCATTTCAGAAATTGTTTTTGACACTTCAAATGATACGTTGAGTGATTCCACTAACGAGGAAAAGAAGTAGAAGTAAAATATAGCCGCACTCTTCAACCACCCAGTTTTTTAAAAATAGAACTTTTTTTCTAAATGTTAAAACATTTAAAAGAATCGCATTTGATTCCCCTTAAAATTAAGATGTTTGTGGATGATTCGAGTGAGAAACACTGCTATCCGAGTATAATTTTGAAACAGTTTTCAAATACAGGGCAAATATCTGCGTCTAAAATATTTTAATATTATTGTTGTTGATTCAATTCGAATGTTCTATATTTAAAAATGTTTGAATGATTATTTAATCATCACATTTATGGTCTTTTGATCGACTCAGCCTTTCATCCCTTCAGTGGGTTAATAAATGAGTACCAAGCTTGCTTGGGAACTAAACACTAGGGGTTTCGCACCAGATTGACCACCTGACCAGAACATCTTCTCATGCACCTCAACACCCAAGGTCACGAAAACGGAGTTTGGCAAATAGACTTTGCCCCGTATGAGCTGTTGCGCCACTGAGTTTAGTTTTTACTGTCTTTTAAAACAAACCAAGAAGTATATTTAATGATTATCTTTGCAAAAATTATTACCAATGTATAAGAATTATTATAGCATTGCAGTCAATCGCCGAAGCTAAAAAGTAATTCAATAGGCAAATTTTCGATAATGTATTAAACTCCAATAAAATAAATGATATTTAGACTTTAATGTTTTCTTCAACAGAGTAGTGTTCACAATCAAAATTTTATTTTGTTTAGAGCTGTCTATATATTTAATCTGAATATTGTGAGCCCTTTATCAGGTAATTGTAAAACTTTGGATATCGCTTTAACTAAAAATATTATAATTTAAAGAGATATTTATATTTATTTTTCTATGTATACATCACAGATGAAAGAAAAAAATCCAACTGTAACATACACAAAACAAAACATTAAAAAAGGAATGATCATGGAGGAATATGTGTGAATATTCAAAATAAGCAAATTCCAAACCAATGATATTAAAATATATAATGATAATCAGAGAAGATTAAAATCGAATTAAAAACAAATACGATCCACATCTAAAGAATCAAAGAGAAGAGAAAGAAAAAGAATGTATGTTCCCTAGCAGGGACGTAGATACCGAGTAATCAACCGTATCAATGATATGGGGCCCCAATATGTGTAACATTCGGACACTTTCAAATAAGTGTCTTTTATTTCATTCCCAAAAAAAGGACCCCGAAGAAATTTTGATACAGGACCCACTCAGGACTAGCTACACCAGTGTTCCCTAGCTTGCAACTAGACGACAAACTGCCCTCAATAACCAAATCGGAGACAACAAAAAAAATTAAAAGCCAATTTATCAAAATTAATAAATCTAATCACATCGCAACCAGAGAATGTGCATCGATCTCTTCATTTGTGCAGATTTACTTTTACCTGAGTTACCAGAACCAATAAAATGAATTATGAAGAAAAAAAATGCATTTTTAAAGATTTTTCAGTTTACAGTCGAGTGGCTTTAGATTTTATTTAGAAAAATTAAAACTTTTAACCAATAGATGGCAGCACAAAAAAACAATACAGTGGTACCTCGACATACGAGTTTAATTCGTTCCGCAACCTTGCTCGTATCTTGAATTACTCGTATCTCGAAGCAAATTTCCCCATACAAAACAATTGAACTACCATTAATCCGTTCCAACCTCCAAAATGTCACCCCAGTTATTTTTGTTACGTGGTTTTGAATAATAAAAACGTATTTATAAATATCAAATATTTATTGCACAAAAACAAAAAAGAGAATGTAAAGAAATAAATTAGATATCCTCACTGGTCTTTGCCTTTTTCGCTACATTTTTCTCGCTTTCACCTGTAGGCCGTTTAGAAAAAAACATGTCCAAG
>BMAV01025075.1:414191-468587 GCA_019973955.1 Trichonephila inaurata madagascariensis | reverse complement strand
TCCTCCCTCTCAGAATGTTCCGGAAATGAGTTAGGCAAGTGTCATTAAAAAGGTCAGATGCACGACCTGTTGCAACTTTTTCTGGGTGTTTTTTTTTCCACGAACTGTGAAACTCTCTCCCACATTCCTAAGATCTCCTTCCTCCTCGAACCGAACCGAACAGGACTCGTATCTCGAATTTCGCTCCTAACTAAAAGCAAAAAATCACTTGCTCGTCGGCTCGTATCTCGAAAAACTCGTATGTTGGGGCACTCGTATGTCGAGGTACCACTGTACTAATATCGTGATATTGTACTATTTATTTCCTTCATCAGTGGCGCACACAAGGGGAGGGGTCCTGGGGATCCGGAACCCCCCAAAGCCGTTGATTTTTTTCCGTTTGATTATAATTTTAAGTATATAGTACGTAAAATTTAATGAAGTATTTGTTATTAATGATTAATTTTATTAATTAATGCTAATTATTTATTCAATAATTAGTTTTTTACTGTGTTTTGTTCCCGAAAATCGACAAAATCAGAAGTAGCATGAAACATGAATGGTGGACTTTCGCCCCCGGCCCCCCCTCCCCTTGAAAAATTCCTGTGTGCGCTACTGTCCTTCATCATACATACACCCATAATCAATGATAAAATATGAGAAGAAAAAATTGTATTTTATTCAGTGGTATAGGGCTAGTAACCATTAGGCTTTTTTTTAATATATGTTTCTTCCTAACGCATGCATTCTTGTTTTGCATTTTAAGAATGTGAGTGTGTGTGTTCAATTAATAATGCACCATATCAACCCTTTTCACACTATTTTAATACATTTCAGTATTGTAATTACATTTCCTATAAGTGATTTGTTTATATAACTTGTAGAAACCCGTTATAACTGAACCTATATAAGAATTATTATCTAACTAAAATTGTAGCCTCTAAACTTGGATATATATACCATTATCGAGTTTTCAGATGGAAAACGGAAAACCGTCGAGACAGAAAAATAAGTAAGAGAGAATACGGTTTTCATTTACTCGAAAGAATAAATAGATTATTACAAAAAAAATATGGAACTAGTCACCAGTCGATGAAGTCCATGAAGACCTAACTCGGCCTAGAACTGAATTCGGGAACGAGCCGCAATAGCATCTTTTCAGGCTTGGCTGAACTAGCAGTGTGGATTGGGTTTCGCTTTCTAAGTTCTATAAATTCCCATGTACCAACCACTATAAGTTCGGGAAAATGATGCTAATCTTATGTATTTTTACTTCGCTAATAAGACTCGGTTATATTTATTTGAATGCTGTCAAGTGTATGCTAAAGAGCGAGAAACTGACAATTCCTACATTTTAAAAAAAAATTCTTTTATTTTTGAAAATATTTTTAACATTTGTTTTTAAAAGAAAACCTACAAACGATAGGATTAACATTACGTTCAGCAATTCAAAATGGTTAGTAACTGGAAACTTTAATAAAATAAATTCAAGTACCGTAAAATCCGGCGTATAACGCGCACTTTGAACACAAAAATTAAGATCGAAATTTAAGGGTGCGCGTTATACGCCGGGTATAAAAACGATAGCTTTAAAAATAACAAAAGAGATGAGCATAATTTTTTTTTTACCTCTACACATATTGAAATACTGTTGTTAAAAGAAATGGCATTCCTTATGAAATAAAAGAGTTCTAGTTCTAGAAATATATTATTATTTCAAAAGTCTGGAATAATATCTGGAATAAATGACTTCAAAACGTAAGAATATTGTATACTATCATTTCAGATTTCTTCGTTAAAAACGGGGTGCGTGTTATACGGCGAACATACCTAAAAATTAAAAAATCCAACTATACACCGGTCCTCGTTATACGCCGGATTTTACGGTAGATAAATTAAATAAAATTTAATTCTGTATTCAAAAAATCTGATTCTATTTACAATGTCAGCTTTAATGTTTCTTTTTTTCATTTGGACGCAAGAACGAAAGCAAAAATTAGATTTAAATTCATAAGTATTTGATTTTAATGGAGTGTATTGGTGTGGTGTGGTAGTTAGGAGAGGGGGTGCCAGCTCAGGTGTCGTCCTCATCACTTGACCATGGTTCAAAATTTCGAGGTCCGTCACCAAAAGCCCTTGTGTAGCTGAACAGTGCGACGCTCTAATATTCACTCTCTCACTCGCTCAATGAAGTGTAACTGAAAAATTTTAAAATTTTTTTTTGTTAATTTTTTTTTTTTTTTTTTGGATTTTGCTTTTTTAAATTTTTTTTTCCTTATAAATTAAAAGAAATTCAAATCAAGTCGTATTCTGTCCTGCGAGTTATTATTCAGATGTGTTAGATCTTCCTACCCGAAGGTAGCTAGTTCAAATCAATGCCATCTCCAAGGTCACCAACGGCTAAACCTTTAGGGGTAACTCAAAAAGTAAATACTAGATGGCAGCACAGCCTAGATTTACTGGATCAGTTTTCACTGGGTACATTCAAGTGATGCGAACAGCTACATTGCATACGTCACATAGAACGACAGTTTCACGATATCGTCAATGGAAATTGTCACAAACGACGCTCATTGCAACAGAGAATGTACATCAACTGTAATAATGACTGAAAAATGCTATTTTAAATCTGTATTCTGACTTCACAATCGTAAAAAAAAAAAAGCTTCTAATCTACAGTGTTGTACTCTGTACAACAAAGTCGCTAAATCCCAGAAAAAAGTTCGTTGGTTAATTTTTTAATATAATTTATAAACCACATAAAACAAACTTTAAATTCATAAACACCATATATTAAAAAAAAAAGTAACTATTTACCCTTCTTAAAATAAATATATGTTTATTTTATATATCTTGCCCATCAAAAATAAAAAGAAAAGAAAGAAAGAAAACTTCAAGGAAAACAAGAAAAAAAACAATGCCGAATGTGTCACTGTATTTTCAATATTAAGAAACAATTTTATATTAAAATTACTGAATTTTAAGGACATTTTCTAATTTAAAGCATACACACAAGTAATATTAAACAAACATTATTTTATAACTAGAACACGGGACAACTTCACTGAGTGTGAAAAGGGACATCTCGAAAATGTTTTTGTGAACTGGCCAATGGGGATTAAATGTTGCACTTCTTGGATGGAACGTCCAGAACTCTATTGTTCTCGGTGAGTTAGGGTCTAATAAGACCAGTTCAAGATTTATGACCACCATAAAATGTGTTAAAAGAGAGAATAATTTGAAATGTTCAGAAATACTTTAAAAATAGGGGAAAAAAAAAAATTGAATCACAAAAGAAAAAATTCGTTATGTAGGAAATGCACTTCGCTATAGAGAGGTTATTTTACGAAGAAATTCGTGAAATGTTCAAGGTTCCAGGGAAAAGTTCACTATATAGAAAAATTCGCAATATAGAGGTTCGACTGTGATTATTTGTTCGAGTCAATTTTCTCACTGATCATAGTAATTTCAAAAGCTACTTGAACAAATTTAATTTAGTTCCGACATCTTCCTGTGATTGTAATATTGGAAGCGAGGAAAATGTAGGAAAATGTAGAACATGTGCTCCTTCTGTGTTCCAAGTTTGCCAGAGAAAGAAAAATCCTAAGACTGGCTATAAATTGGCCTCCGAATTTTCAACAACTTCTTTCTACTAGAAATGCTTTCAAATATTTCTGTGAATTTGTTGTAAATATTTTTATTTCTTCTTAACCTCAATATTTTTTTTATTTTTGTTTCACCTGAATGTGTGTTTATTACTTACTTCTGTAAGCCCCGTGTGATACTTTGTGGTGCACGGGGATTTTATAATTGTTTTCAATAAAAAAATAAATTTAAAAAAATCTAGGATATTTTTGCTTTATTCATAATAATTTCCTTGTTTCATCTCATATTTTAACGCTAAGAGATTTTAAGCAAATTACATATGCAAAAGAGAAAACCTGTATGTTTGTTTTATTTCTTCCTATTTTTGTTTTATTTATTTATTATGGAATATTGTCATTAACAGCCGATCAAGCAGTTAATGTAACTTTTTACTTAGAGATTTTCTCGTTTATTTACTTTTAATAAATTTCAAATTTTTATGGAGAGATTTTAATGTTTGATATTTTCACTACTTCGCTTTAAGGAAAAAAGAAAAATTTATAATTTACAGCTTTTGTTTTATTTAGTTGCGTTTTCGATGAAGGACTTCAACTTTTTTCATCAGAGCTATTTTATAAATATTTAGGCAGTGACGTAACGTACACTCCATCGCGGGGGGCCCAAAACCTGACTTTGCCGGGGTGGGGGGGGGCCCAATATTCTCCGTTATGCCACTGTATTTAGGCAACAATTTTTCTCTCTTTCACAAATTTTTTCAGCGTGAAAGAGATAAAAAGGGGGAAACCACGTTTTATAAACATATAAAGCTATCATAAAGTTCTTTTTCTCCTTGTATTATTGTTTTTTTTCTTTGTTTATTTGACTTTATTTACTTATCTACAAAGTTAGTTTTAAATAAATAAAAATTCGTGTTTCTGTAGTTAATAGTTCATTTTTTTAAGCTTCTAATCCCATAATTACTTGATTTTTTTAAAGAAATAATTATGAGAATGTTCACACGTTCTTACTTTAAAATTTTACAATTAATTTGAAAACAATTAAGTTCACCCAGCAAATGGATCCATGTCTCATATAACCTTTTCTTTTATGTTTAGTATAGTAGCTCCAGCTATTTTATTAAAAAATTAAGCATTCTAGTTTTTTTTTAAATAAAAAGAAAACAACAAAAACAATAGTACGCATTAAAAAAGATATTAGAAATCAGCAAATAAAGTCACGTTATCGAAAATTCTTGAAAAATGTTTCCATAATTCGGTTTTACTTCATAACAAACTTTTTTAAAAAATAAACGAATAAATAAAGCTGATTCACACACGCACATTAGATTGTAATTAAAATTTTACTTAGAACTAAATGGCGATCAATGTAGAGATAATGAGAGATAATTTCAGTCAATATCTTTTCAAAAAATAAAAATGTTGAACATAAAAGTGTTAAAAAATTGTAATAAATTTTATCATAATTATCTTTATATGCTGAAAATTGACTTATATTATTGCTACTATTTTTGTTGCATGTAATTTATTTGAACGGTTAAGTAGACGTAAAAATATAGATATTAAATCATAAATATTTCTTAATATCGAGACAAAGGAATCAGAAAAAAATTATCTGAGACATTAAAAAATAGTGTGTAAGGCCTTAAAAATTTTGAAAAAATGACACAATAATATTATATTCAAGCAAATTTATAAGAGATTATTAAAAATATATATATTAATTCATCAGACTTATTTAGCATTGTAACAGATAAAAATTGAAAAAAAAATCTAATGAGGACGATTGTGTGTGATAAAAAGAAAATTTTAGTATACTTAATACCCATTATCCAAAAAAATGCGTATTTAAAAGCTCTAATTAATAATCTAAAAGAACTATTTAAACAGTCAGAAATAAATCAGATAAATTTTCTCTGGTTAAAAAAATGACTCAAAAAATTTAAAAAATAGTACAAAATGTCAAAAATGATTAAATAAAAAAAGAGGGTGTGGCTGTGTCATGGACACGGTCGTGTATTGTACGTGAATACGTCTCGTAGCGGGTAATATTTTTTACATAAAATATTATTATTTATGTATGTCATAATCCTGTTTGAACACTAAGAAGTCCTCCGATTTTTTTGTTTACGGTCGCAACTACTTTCTTTCAAAGTTTGAGGAAAGAAATCAAGTAAACAATAATTACTGTGTTATAATATAACTTTATTAATAATTATAGATCTGTGGTACGAAAAGTGCGACACAAATGGCATACAGGATGCATCGAGATTTCTGGTAAACCTTAAATCAATACGTTGTTGCAGAAGTTTCGATCTAAGACAAATCAAACTCGCTGAGCATGAAGCCGAGCAATGAGCGGTCTTGTGAGACATTAACATTAAAGTCTCCGACTATCACAAGTGATGTAGTAAGATCAGGATCGTAATCGGGCATAATTTTAGCGATGTTTTTGGAATATTTTAATAGCGATCGCGTAACATTAAGAGTTTACTTTCTGCTAATGCTGTGCTCGGATGGATGTACCCACACCTGAGTATGAATTCGAAGATGCCGTTGACCTTTACTTTTACCAGACAGACATCACCAGCCTTCGCGACTTTCATTCCCAAATTAATTTCCGAAATGTCAATGTTAACTCTATTACAACCAGTGAAGTTATTGTTGTTGCGATATACGGCGACTCCAACAGCTTTGCGACTTAATGATGATGATACCGCCGCCAATGATGTAGTTACAATTTGTCTACGCTTGCTTTTACCACTTACTTTTTAACCTCGCCGCTCAGATACGTAGATTTATGCATCATGTTCTTCTTTATGTTAACATTGAACGCCTGATCATCGTCCTATTGACGCGGTAGCTGCTACATCATTGTGTCCACATTCACGGGTACATTAATGACTTTGTCCGATGATACCATAGCTCCCTTCGTAACCCAACCAACGTATCTGCACGAATGGCAATTGCGGTGATACTAGACGTGCACTAATTGGATCTAATGCAGGCACCTCGTGTTGCTTAGGTGGATACACAAATTCGTTTGAACGTGACAACGTGGGCACTTTGTCTGAGTCCAGTCAGTTTTTACCCATAGCGCAGTTTAAGGTCAGTCACTAGCTCTTCAGGGAAAATATTATTAAGCAGCCGTAAGTGTTTTTCTTTTGTTGGCGTCAATGAGCGTAGAAACCATAGACGATCACACACATCACACTTATGTTCGAATGGATTGTTGACAAACGTCGTAGTGAAACGTGTGGACTAGCTGCTGCCCACTGAGTCTTCATAAATGACGATCATACACAATCGATGCCTACACAGTCCGATGTCAATATAGAACCGATTTCATCATCCACTTGCATAGTTTCAACTGCCCTAGCTGCAGATGTACTGGCCCTGTCGCTGATCCGCTCGGCCACATCTATTCTTTTACGCTCCCGGCACTGTGTGACTTGGTCATATGATGTTTTATTGGTACCATTCGATTACTCTTGAGAAGCTCTTTCCAACCGTATACGATTGCTGTATTTGGATTTGGCTTTTTGAAACGTATAGGCCGACATTATATATTTTTGATAATACTTTTTTTTTGTTTTAACGCCTTATTATATTTACTGTCACTATTTTACGCTAATTTTTTGTATACAATCGATAGATTTTGATGAGAACTGACGATTGAAACTAAAACGAACATCGTAGCTTCTCCGAGTCAAAAGTTATGCTAAATGAAAATCTCGATACGCAGCAAAATGACCTCAAAATGAGGTCCCCCACCACCGCGCGCGATGCGTCATAGTCCTTACTTAGCGTAATGAATTCTTTTATCCTTTAGCTATCCAGTGGTGTAATTGAATTTTAGATGGAGATGATAGATATGTAGCTGCAACACCAAACCATATTCCCCGATTTTGTTATCATTCGTTTTTTTTTAATTGCCTCCCACTATGGAAGCCGAGCCCAGTACCACTTAAGACCCGCCGTGTAGGGCAGAGATGCACGTTAAATCTGTCGAGAGCTGAAACGTCCTCCCGTTGGTGTGGTGTGGTAGTTAGGAGAGGGGGGTGCCAGCTCAGGTGTCGTCCACGTCACTTGACCATGATTCAAAATTACGTGGTCCGTCGCCAAAAGCCCTCGTATAGCTGAACAGTGCGACGTAAATATTCAATCAATCAATCAATCCCACTATGGAAGCAATTTTAAAGACGTATTTACGTCAATACACTTTTTTCTTTAACTTGATAATTTTTACAGGATTAAATATATATTAGAAATGTCTACCAATGCATCATGAACTCAATTCATATGACGTCATAGTCACATATATGCAATCACTTGTTTTCAGCCAATCAATTTATAAAATCCTGTAACGTCACAATTGCATCATAAACACAATTATAAGTTCCCAGCTCATCAGTTCTTACTGTTGCCAATTTTTGATTTTTTTTACAGAAACTTTCTTTTAAAAAGTACATAGTTAACAGTAATAAAGCAAATAGGTCAGATCAGAACTAATTGCTATTAAAAAGGGTCTTAACTATGTTCACAATCTGGCTGAACCCGATTTTAAAAGCATTTGGATATTGACCAATAGCCTTCTTCTATCCAACATTTAAGTAACTGGAAAGAGGTTGGTGAGACAGGGTCGGAATATCTATCTTAAGGTTGATTGATAAATTATCTGCAAACTTTGAATTCCATATTCAATGGATTCCGTCCCATGTCGGAATTATTAGTAACGAGATAGCAGACTCACTGGCAAAGGCTGCCACTTTGGATAATCCCCGGCCTGAAATGCCTTCTACTTTCACAGAGGTGTTTTCCGATAGTAAGAAAAAGCAAATGGATCTCTGGAGAGTTCCTCCTGAACATGTTTGGTACCCACGAAAGCACCTTGGTGGTGCCCTACTCTTTGAAGGTCATAGAGTTCAGCAGACTTTCATATCTCGATTTGCCAGTGGACACTTAAAATCTCTTACCTTTAAACAGGGGCTAGAAGTTTTTGAGATCTGTACAAAGTGCTATGCTGCTCAGACATCTCAACTTAACACATTTACATTTTACAGTGCTTAAATTATAACTTGGACACGAGATGTTATTTAAATCTCTTTATTCTTGGATTTTTTGGAAGTATAAGAGACTCGTGGAGTTGGTCTAGTCTTACATAGTCTAACTAGGGACTAGAAACAACAACAACACTCAAATAGGTAAACAAAATGCATTTGATTTTTAAAAAGCCAGTGGCGAAACTACCACGGTATCAGCCGTATTAATGATACGGGGGCTCCAAGGTACAGGGACCCAACATGTGTCAGTAAAAAACTGTAAGGGGGGTCCCCGAAAATGCCTCCAAAGATTTTGATACAGGGTCCATTCATGACTTGCTACGCCAATGGAAAAAACCGTACCATATAAGAATTTATTTTTTTTTAATTTAAAAAAAATTTCTAAAGGAATCTTAATACTTGGACGCGAGTTTACCTAATTCCCAAATTTGAACGTGAAGTTGCACAAGTCTAAGGTCAGCTTTGAATTCAATGTAAAAAACGTGATTATATTTATCACATGTGACCATTACGAATTTAGCCCATTGAAAGAAATCAGCAAAACGCGAGCTTTATTACTGTTGACACATCTCGTTCAAACAAACAAAAATTATTGCTGCTCGTTCAATGTACTAAATAAATAGAATAACTATCAAAAACTAAATAATTTCGAAATTCCATTCTAAAAAAGAATACAGCTTAGAACTCGCGTGACATAAAGCCATTTTGTTTACTCATTCGTGTATATACGTGTACGCTGTCTGAATATCGTGTTCATCGTACACATTGTTCTTACGCTTTAACGATTCTTTCTCGGTCGATATTTCATTGAATACAAAGAAATAGTTCTTGTTTTGACTAGACGTTGACTGAAAAGAGATAACAGATGATTCTTTTTTATATACAAGTTGTATTTTTTATGGTACAATGAAACATTGAAGTGTTAGTTCACACTCATTTACATCTAGTTTCGTTTCTTGTTTTCAAACATCTATATTTGAAAATTGTAAATGAGATCAATATTTTTTAAGTTAATTATAGTTAACTTTATCAAAAATTGTTCTATTTCAATAAATTATCATGTCATTTTATTTAGACAACCCACAAATTTGTTAGTCTCCTTTAGTGTAACAGTTATCTATTAATTTAAAGTTGCACAAAGACAACTTATATCATAAACAAAAATAATGGATAAAGAGCATGGAAGTGTTTTTCATATCGACAACATTCTTTCCTCACCTGGCCTCTACAGAAAATAAGCGGTCGCAAGAGGGCACTTCTGCTACTTGGGACAGTCAGTTACAATTAGCGATTACACTTCTAAACATTGAAGAAAAAAAGAAACAGCTTTTTTAAGATGATGACTGCAAAATAATAAAATCAGTAAAACTGTTTCTGTTTGTAAATATAACAAAGGCGTTTCTAAATTACCAACGAAGCAAATTGTACATAATATTATTTTCTGATTAAAAAAGTGTATTCTCATTGCAATAAATGATGTTTTGAATGAACCAGAGAAGACATTATCCGAAAAATTTATCAATAATTTTTGCCATCATATTAAATTGGGTGACTTTAACAATTGTCAATTGCAGTTATTAGGACAAAAGCGGTTACAAACTTACTTTCATCATTTTTTTGCACCTAGCGTGCAAAAATCGTTATATTCAAATAATTTCGAATTTTACAAGTTTCTTATTATTTCTGTGATCCCCTAATTTCTGTAATCTGGATGCTAATTTTTTGTGTTACTTTAGAATTTCTGATATTTTCTGTTACACTTTAAACCATGTGTAAATGAAAGAATTTCTATTTAAAGAACCATAGAAAGCAAATGCACAGCAAGTCTATAATTTTTTATTAAAAAAAAAATATCCTTTGAATTGAAAAAAAAAGCTTGCAAGATAAGAAAATAAGTTCGGAGTGTGTTACATATCTTTAAAATTTTATAAGAAATTATATTTTTAAACAATTTTTAAACAAATTATTGTTGAATACAAGAAATTCAAAATTCAGGATAACGAAACTTGAAAAATGAATAATGTTACCGCGTTAAAGCATATAATTCAATTATTTTTTTTAAAACTACATCGGAATTTCATGAAATAACAAACCAAGCTAGACAAAGCGTGCAATAGATTAACGATTTCACATTCCATTTTATTATTGTATGAAATAACTAGGTATTATTCAATATATTGACAAATGAGACAGACCGCTAAAGTGGGGAAAAAAACAATTTGATATTAGAACAAGTTCTTTTTTAATGAATTAACTAATATTAAATAGAAAAGTCTTATGAGGGTGAAAAAACTACAGACAGATAATAGTAAAGATTAGAAAAAGAATAAGAGTACGTTTAGGAATTAGATGGTGCTCTCTTTCTTTCTTTGCTCCTTTGTGTGGGATAGTTAAGTTTGTTGAGAAAGCGTTTAAGTGAATTTAGTATAGGTAGTGATATCAAAACCATATATATATATATATATATAATATTTTTGTTAGATTAATTATACAATAATAGAAAATAAAAGATAATGCAGTAATAGTTATATATATATATATATATATATATTAACTTTTGCAACTTATAATTGTGTATACATTAGAGGGCTGCTTCGTCCTGCTGGCAAAAACACGCTGCTTTAAAATATACATAAATCGTATCTGAAAAGTAAAACATACTGTATTAATGCTTCAACAATAAGGCGATTGTTATTCTATAAAATAAATAGTTGTTTTATATTACAAGTTATATCATAGAATCCCCCCAATAATTTTACATACTTTGATTTTATCATTTTTTTTCCGATGGGGCTGCCTTTTAGCGCCTTTGCAGACACGGCTAGTCTCTAAATGTGAGAGCCGTTTCATGGTGGCACCATCTAGTGGTGTGGCCTCGTTACCAAATTTGGACGCTTGAATTTATTTAAAATTCAAGCTCTCATCGAATGCTAAATATTGCCGTGATTTAATTTTGCCGAAAGTACTAGAGCTCAAGGGATAAAACAGGCCATATATAGCATGGGCTCCCTGCGATTTTCTTGTCCAGACAATCTATCGACTCCAGCCGGAATCGAACAAGCAACGTTTGGTTTACAAAGCGAACACGCTACCTCTAAGGCGCCGGACAGTCAGTTTTTTCAGGTATTTTGGTTTTACTTTGTATTTTATGATATAAACAGATTCCATCGTAGCATGAATAATGGCATAAGCTGGGAAAATAACTTGTAACCAGATGAACAAGGTTAAAAATCTCGCCAATTTTTTTTTTTTTTTTTGACAATCTACAAAGAAATGCAGCAATATACGTCGAATGATACACAATACACAAAATGAATTTGCATTAATTTTTGTAAACGTTGTCGAAATTCTAGCTGATATAAATAAACTACCATACTAAAAAAAAATTACAAAAAAAAAAAGAAAAAAAAAAAAAAATGGTTTTCTAAAAACTAAAGTGCAAACTTGAAAAAGAAATCGGTTTCATATTAATATTCGTTAAAAGGTAAACATATGGGTATCTCTATCGCACAGGCACTCATCACATCAACGTATGGCACTCAGCAAACATCTGCGATATATTTCCTACCACCTGGCTTAAGAGAAATAAAATGTTAACGTCAATCAGTTCTTTTAACTGTCAAAATCCTCTTATGATAAAAAGCACGCGCACACGAAGCACGTGATCTATTTAGTATTTTCAAGCGCGCGNGGAGTTTTTATGATGCAATATTGTACAGATTTCAACTCTTCGAACATTTGATATTCCACCCAATGTGAAAAAATATGATGTATATATTCTGTATAATTTTTCTTATAGAAATAATATTTGAATAGAAAGACATTTTCCCATTGCGCCCTTAAAATTTTAAAGTATTTAATAAATGTAAAAATTTTCACTTCAGTGTTAAGAGGGCACATGAATTTTTGAAAAATTATCAATTTTGACTTGTTTACGTTTTTTTTAAAAGTTCAAACATTTCTGCTTAAAATGATTTATAGAAATGCGATAATTAGAAGTGTTTTTATTTATTTCTTAAAAATAAGCCACTCTCATTGACAAATTACAAATTTTTACTCTAAAGCCTGTTTTCTCAAAATGCAATATTTTTCTCTATTTATGGACTTTTTTCTCAAAAACTAATTAATGTAGGATCCTCAAAATTTCAGTGAGCAAATTTTCAACATGTTTTCACATTTTAATGGAGGTAATAAGATATATCTAGCGAACTGCTTTAAATAATGTATTTTTAAACTAAATTTTAAGGAAAAAAATTTGGCATTTTTTAAAAAAATTCATAATTATTTTAATTTTTAACAAAAAGACAAAACCCTCCATTAAAGTCTTATTGATAGTACATATAACCTACTGTGAAAATATTACCTATTAGTAGCTAGAAGCTTCTGAGAAAAAGGTACATAAACTTACGTAATTTAACATGGGCTCCTATGGAAGTGCCAGACCTTCTTGAATGGACTTCCATTCTTTTTTGAGAAAAATAAAATTTTAAAAAAAAATTAGATTACAGGGAAATGGGTTATAAATGTATGATGATCTCGTGAAAAAATCACTTACGTGTTCTCCATAAAATTCGAAACTGGCATTGAACTTCTACTTGTTATTCTGTTTGTAAAATTTAGATAAAATTTCAAGTTTTATTATTGGGTAAAGATGTTCAAATATTGAAAAAAAATTCAACAAAAAATTTTCCAAGATTAAAAAAAAATTCTTGTATTATACGTATGTATACTTTTAAAGCAAATGTGTTTTGCTTACATATATGCATTATTTTTGTTGAGAAATATGTACTTTTTAAAAGAAAGTGTCTGCAAGAAATAAAAGTTGGCAACAGCGAAGCGTTTGAACTGATTGGTTGAATTGGGTTGAACACTGATTGACTCTTGTCTTTATCATATGACTGTGATGTCACATGAATTTCTGAATTGATTGGCTAGAAACACGCGATTGTAATTATCATGTGATTATGACATCGCATGAATTTAGCCCATTCAAAAGTTAATAGCGCTTAGAAAATGCAATAAAAATCATATTTTATTTAGTAAATAAAATTGATTAAAATAAAAAAAGGTAAGTAATACATGTTAAAAATCGATAAATTCTCAAAAAACGTAAGTATATTCAGAATACTATATTTATACCAAAACATTATTAAAGAAAAAGTATTAAAAGGTAGTGCATGTGTATGCGTATAAATAGCGCTTGTATACCTTAGTTATTTTGTTTCGCTTACAACTTCCCGCATTCATTCGAATCTAAGCCACCATCGGTTCTAAGCCACACTTCAAATTCTCGCCAAAATTTTTGTGAAAAATGAAAAAGAGTGTAAAATGGTTTACCGAGATATAAATTTTTACGAAATTAAAATAAATTTAAAAGGAGAACTAACAAGAAGTGAACAATTAGTTATTTTACCAATATTATAAACTTTTAAATACATACATAATCCAACGATTTTTTTCCCCTTCGATTCTAAGCCGCACCCGATTTTGAGTAGCATTAACATTAAAAACAAGCAACATAAATAATTAAAAAAAATTAAGTCAATTCCTATTTAGATCAACAAAGAAAAATTTTATTTTAGCTATTTTTTATTAAATAGTTACAATTAATATAAATATGTATATACATAGGACAGAATCACAACATTGAGTGGTAATTAATTTTTATTCATTATCATTAAAGTATCGTAATGTCATCCAAAACAAAGTGTATATAAAATTTCAGTTCAACTGAATGCTTTAAAACGGGAGAAAAAAACCTTTTCAAGTATTGACACAAGTAGCTAAAATGGTCGCTAAGTCGCCAAAAATGATGCCAACGGGGCTGTGTATTTGTAATTCTTTAAATAATTAGTTTTAATAAATTAATTTGTATTTATTATAAATTATTTTATTATCCAAAATAATCATGTATATAAAATTTCAGCTCAATTGAGCTCTTCAAAAAATGTATTTTATTAACGATTGAAAATTCCAAGATAAATAAATATATAGAGAGAAAGTGTGAGCTAATAGTGTGTGTGTAGAAATTGAAAAGGGAGGCTTAGATTCGGGTAAATACGGTAGTTCTCTCAGAAAATTTGCCACTCCTGGCTTAGGCAGAGTATTTGATAGCGGTATAAGAAATCGCATATTTGTAAAATTTGAGCAGCAAGCCCACTAAAAGCTTAATTCTGGTATAAATGCAACTAAAAATAACTGTGCTTCTCAAGGATATACCACTAATCTTATTAAAAATTTGATGAAAATTAAGCGAATAACAACAATTTCATTTCGCATAGCTACAATGAATTACAAGGTAAAGAACAGTAATAATATTTTGCTTTTCAACGTAAAAAAAAGCTGTAATTATTACTGATTTCTTAAAAAAATATAACTGTTTTTTTTAAAGTTCAAGTAGCAATAGAGAAA
This sequence comes from Trichonephila inaurata madagascariensis, assembly GCA_019973955.1. NCBI lineage: Eukaryota > Metazoa > Arthropoda > Arachnida > Araneae > Nephilidae > Trichonephila > Trichonephila inaurata. Next base: position 453,532 of record BMAV01025075.1, on the reverse strand, counting down.
GAAAAAACCCATTTTTCAGAGAAAAAAAATTGATTTTTTTTATTTGTGTTAGTTAAAAAGAATACCCAAAAGAGAATTACAATGGCTAATAGATGTTTTAATGGAATTTGAAAATGTATGAAATCAAATTTAATCAAAAGAAAAACAAAGGTTCTATTGTATAAAAGTCTTTAAAGATCAGTATTAACTTATGCATGTGAAACTTGGTCCATGTCTCGAACAGATGAGAGAATATGATAAGTACGAAAGGAAGATTTGAAGATCCATTTTTGGAGGAATTCAGGAAAATGGAACATGGCGAAGAAGATCAAATTTAGAGCTCTATAGATCATATAAGGAATCTGACATTATCAACTTCATCAAAATACAGCGATTTAAATGGGCAGGTCACGTTATCAGAATGAACGAAGACCGCACCACTAAAAATGTCTTCAATGCTCAACCAATCGGCGCACGAAGAAAGGGCAGGCCAAATCTCAGATGGATTGATGGCCTAGAAAAAGATCTCCTAGTTTTGAGAACTAGGAATTGGAGAACACTGGCAGAAAGAAGGCTGGCCTGGAAAAGGCTTCTTGAGAAGGCCAAGGTCCACCCTGGGCTGTCGTGCCACTGAGGAAGGAAGTTAAAAAGATTGTATTTTGTAAAAGGGGGAAAGGTGCATTTTAAAAAGAATATTTTAAACTGTTGTACGACATTTCTAGGGTTTTAAAAAAACTCGGAATCCACCGATAAATTTAATTTTTGGTGGGAAAAAAGGCAAGCAACTATTACTCGAACATTTTTTATCAATACGAAGAGTTACATTAAAACATGTAAACCTTAAAAGAAGCAAATGACCTTCAAAATAAAATATTTGTGAAAATTTTTTTTAAAAAAATAACAATAATGATAACTTGGAAAAACCACCTTCAGCAAAAATTTGTTCAAGAAGAATATAATAACTTTGACCTAAATTACAAATAATTAAAATTTATACAAGCTAGAAATCGGATGAATAATCAAACTATCGATAAAATTTAAAAGCAAACAGAGGAATAAAGAGAAAAAGGACGGAAACTGAGTTAAATATGAAGAATAGAAGGAAAAAAATGACTCACAAGGAAGTACAATAAACTTAATCTGACAGAGAAAGTGAAACTCACCATTTTTTTTAGCGTTACTGAAATACCATTTTATGTCCGTGTGTGTGATAATAATCATTATTTATTTTGAAGGAAGAAATTGTTAAAAAAAATTTTATACACCGTAAAAGCCGGCACATAGCACTTACTTTTAACACCAAAAATAAGATCGAAATTTAAGGGCGCGCGTTATACCAACATCTACGTGTTGGTTATACGCCGGGTATAAAAACAATAGCTTTAAAAATAACAAAAGAGATGTGCATAAAAAAAACTATTACTTTTACACATATCGAAATACTATTTGCTTAAAAGAATTGGCATGCCTTATGAACTTAAAGAGTTGTCGTTCTCGAAGTATACTATTTTTGCAAAAGTCTGGAATAATACCTCCAATATACATGATTTCAAAACATAAGAGCATTGTATACTAACATTTCAGATTTCTTCTTAAAAAGGGGGTGCGAGTTATACGGCGAATATATCCCTAAAGATAAAAAAAAAAATGCTGCTTGAAAGTATAGATGCGTGTTATATGCTGGATTTTACAGTAATTTTTCTAAAAAAAATTTCGATATTAAAAGGAATACAAAAATTTTACGAAGCTGTATAAAACCAGATTTTAATCAAGAAAATATATATCTATGTGTATCTCATATCGATTTTTCTTCCTACATAATATAATGCATCGTGTTTCATAAGTTATCACAAATTAAACACTTTACGTTATAATTGACGGAATATTTCGATAAAGCATCTTATATATATATAAATGATTAAAGTATATTGAATAAAAGACGTTTTTTTATTTACATATGAGATAATTTGTAACATTATACCACAGTTCCCTTTTTCCTTCCTTTCTTTTTTTTATAGAAAATGAAGAATAGGATTTTCTTAATGCCACAGCCTCATGGCGGTTCTTAATGATTTTAATACAGCAAATGAAGAAATGATCTCGATATTTTATTTTAATCTGATATATAAGTCTTATGTCCAATCCTAACCAACATTTCTAGTGTAAGGTTAATTAAACCTAACTCAAAACCCAGTTTGTAGCGGAGAAGGTTAGGGTTCCCCTGCAAAGTCAGGTTTTGGGTCCCAAGCCGGATTGTACAAAGGATTGCAAAACTATAGCATTTGGGCCCCCTAAAATGCTGGAATCCCCACGATGTGGGGTGTACGTTACGCCCCTGCTAAAACCCTAGAAATGGCGATTCTTCATTTCTGTCTTAATATCTGACATCAGACAAACGTGAGAGTTTGGTACTTTTTTTTTTCGAACCAAAAAGGCCACTTCATACATAAATTGTTCTTCACCTGCGGCACACACAAAGGAGGAGGGGGGGGGGCCAAAGCCGGACCCTTCCCCTCGCCTTTGATTTTTTTTCGATCGATGATAATCCTATGTATGTGAAGGCCATGGGTAGCCCAGTGGTCAGAGCATCGGACTTCAGACCGGATGGTCTGGGTTCGATGCCCGATGCAACCATATACTCTCCGAGTACACACGGAGTACCTGCTCGTTACATCAGTGGGTCCGAAAGTCTTGTGGGCGTTCGCAGCTGAACCCATGAGTGCAGGGGGCTGGATAATATTTCCCTCCTCTCCAGTTCCATGCCTAAATTGTGGAGGTGGAGCCGCCACACACACACACATCTATCGTAAAGAATTCCAACCTGTCTCACCAGCGGGAATTTCACCGAGCTATATAGTACTGTCACTTGTATGGTGCTTAAGGCTAAGGCCAACGATAGGCGTACCTCTAGCCCATTGCCACTATGAATTTCGTGGGCCTTTATATGACACTGTCAGGCAGGTGGCATTAGCAACAACAACAGTACGTAAAATTTAACTAAGCATTTGTTATTAGTAATTTATTTTCTTAATTAATGCTAATTATTTATTCAATAATTTATTTTTTACTGTTTTTTGTTCCCGACAATCGATAAAATCAAAAGAAAATATTTGGCGACGTCAGTGCCAGTTTATCCAATGGGCGTTTGGAGGGGGCGTCCAGGGGCCCGGAGGAGCTCAGAAGGGTCCGGATAAGTTGGACTTAACCGTATTTTCTGGTTATAAATTTCGATTCTCCACTACCAAAGGATCTTCTGCGCCCAGGGCCCGAAATGAGCTTAAATCGACACTGGGCGACATACGAGAATAGTAAAATTTCGACCCTCTCCCACCCCTGAAGAATTCCTATGTGTGCCACTGTTCATCACTCATATTAAATTGTTTTTGCCAAAAGAAACTACTGTTTTTGCAATAAAAAAATTGTTCAGCAAATCTCTCTTCAATTTTATGTGTTACCATTCATGCCGTTTTCACCACTAATGAACTTTAATTTTAAAAGTATAGTATAATATACCAAATGAAAAAAAAAATTTCCGATGTTTTATTCGACTGAAGTATTTTGATTTGTAATACTTTGCAGAGAACAGTCAAGTGCTTTGGTTTACAGTCGTGAAGTCAGTGGCGTAATGGGTAATAAATCAAGAATCTGTGGCGTAGTGGTGTAATTAGGGCCCACCAGCAGTTAGGTTTCGGGCACCAAGCCGGATCTTACGAAGGGTATGTACTTGGCATTAATCAGACTTTGGGTCCCCTAGAATCTTGGCCCCCCCCCCCCGCGATGCGGGGGTGTACGTTACGCCACTGCGTGAAGTGATGTGCCATTCCAGTTGCCAACCTCATCATTTGATCAAATATTTTAGTTACATCAAATGCATTGGACTAAATTTATAATTACTAATTTCATGTATGTCACATGATAAATGCAATCACGTGTTCTGACTGATATTAGACTTGTTCTTGTAAAATTTACGATTAAATTTCAAATTTAATAATTGGATAAAGATGTTCAAATTTTAAAATTCTTTAAAAAATACTTTCAAATTTAGAAAAATAATTCGTATATTATACGTGTACTTTAAAGTCAAGTACATCTTTTTTTACCTGTGTTCGTTTTTATTATAGGCAAATATGAATTTTTTTAAAGAAAGCTTCTGTATAAAAAGCAAAAGTTGGCGACAGTGAAGCGCATGAACTGATTAGCAGGAAACACACAACGCCTTACCGCTATCACGTGACTATGACTTCACATGAATTCAGCCTATTATATAACTGGCTTCACTGCACTCAAAAGCTAAGATAAATATTATTAAATCGAAATTCAGTTTTAATCATGGTTGATGCCTAGGAATATTTTTTTGTCGATGAACGAAAGATGAATGAAATTACATTAACGAAACTAATAGAATTTGGGGGGTTTTTTTCATGGTCAAATTTTTTACTCGTTGAGAAGATTACACTTGACAGACATAAGCCATAAAAGATCTTGAAAAGCTGTGTGAGTCTCACATCTATAACTGTATAAGAACAAATCATTATCACAGAGTTTAATATCCGATTGCCAAAGATCTTGACGTTGATAAATAAAAATATTTATCCAGATAGGAACAAGAGAAAATTACCGAATCAACAAATTTACGTTTCAAAAAAAAATAGCAATCGAATTTCGATTGCCTTTACTTCACAAAAGAATTGAAGTATTATTTAGTTCCCCTTAGAAAAAGAATTACTAGGAGGTTCATCCCCTTTTTTTAAAAAGAATATGTGAACCTGTAATGCAATCTACTATACTTCTCAAAAATAAAATCATATATTTAAGCATTGCTAATACCTCAAAATTCATCGTGTAGACCTATTGTCCCAGAGTACTGCCTAAGAATCAACAAAAACCTTAATCTCTCATTTCATTCCTGACTGAGCAATAACAATGTGCATTATTCATTGTTCCAATCCATTTTAGAAAAATTGCAGTTTTTTTCACTGCGAAAAACCTGATGCGCGCGCGATGCCTAGTAGAGCTAATAAAACTGAATAAGGAAACTTGACAGTAAATAAAAAGACGACTTCTCAGTGGCGTCAAACACCTGGAGGAAAACCATATTGTCATTTTTTCAAATGTCATCACACTTAGTTGATTTTTTTAAATCCCCATTGTTTCGAATGGGAAATTCTCGGTGATTGAAGATCGTTAGAGGAAAGTAATATTATTCCGAAAAGAAAGAAATTTATTCTTCTAAGGGAAAATATGCATTTAATCATATTTAAAGTGTAAAAAATACATGTTAAAACTTTAGATAAATAAGGAAGTTATTTCAATAGAATAATTTCATATTCATTTATTTTAGTTATCTAATTTGAATATTTTTAACTATACTCACTTTACTGTAAAGAATCCATGTGTTAACCAGTAAATGTCCAAACGATTATTTAGTATCATTAAGTTATTGTGTAAGCTGTTTGTCACATTTGACAAAATTATTGAATTAAAAGAATGCGCATTCAAAAAATCGTTTGGTTTATTTCTATTATTCGAAATTAATTCCATAATTCAAAGTTAATCAAATACAATAGAAAATCGTGGAACTTAACCTAATTGAATAAAAAGCAACGAAAATTCTATCAAATTCTTTTCCTTGATATACCTGTCCCAACCACCAAAAACTCGAAAGTCAAGATGATTTTTTCAAACGTCACATAATCTCTAGCTGACAAAATACCGAGTAAAGTAGAATGACAGATATGCGGAAAAGAGTGACATGTTATTATCGAGAAAATGTAATCTCTTACAAGAGATTATAGCGTGGAAGAAATCTAGCTGTCACTGAAGATAATGACGAATAAACTGAAGCATATCAGCAGAATTAAACTGAAAATACTCAAAGGTCGTAAAAAATATTTATTCACATTCAAAATATTTTTTAAAAAGTTTCTGATATCAGATATTTCATATAAGAAAAAAGCCCAACAATACAAACAGATGCCTTTTTAAAACTTGAACAAGTTTTAAATATGAAGACAAAATTTAGATTTAAAAGTATAAAAACAAAAACATGTACAAAAAGAAGTTTTCATATGTTTAACTATTCTTATACTCATTTATATAACAGTAGGATAACCCTATATTTAACAGGGCTTTTTTTAATGGAAATTTTGGGGCTTTGTGTTCCAAGTACTTTTGAAAAAGATTGGCAAATGGAAGGAATTTTCTTCCCCTTAAAAAAAGTCAAATTTCTTTTATACATCGAAAAACAATAGCCACTTTTTTGTAATGAAATTAAGGTGTTATTCAAGTCCTATATAAATTAACTGCATTTAAGCACAACCCTATCACCCAATATCGAAAGTTAAGGCTTCACTTTCTAAAATTTAAAATAGTATGTTACATAACACTCCCAAAATTTTGCTGTAAGCAAAAGCATAAAATTTTATATAATGCTAATCTTCATCATAGAATAAACAAAAACAAAAAAAAAAGAAAAAGATCTTACTTTAAAACACAATTTTTAACTTGTTTAGTACAAAAATTTGATTTTATACCTGACTCATTCTGAGGTTATCACTGTATTAACTTATCTATTCAATAATACAATGTTTCATTCCAAGATGTAGATAAAAAAAAAGTTTGATTTAACAAAATTGTTCTAATCTACTGGTGGATTCTTGTATCAGATGAGAAGTATCTTCTAAAAAAAAGGATCAAAGTATTTAAAAAAAAAAAATTAAATCCAAAATAGACTTTTTAACAGAAATACCACACATGAAAAAAGTGGCATAAATTCCATTTATGCCATTATTAACTACATGATACAAATATCTTAAAAGAGAAAAATCTATCATATTAAGAAAAAAAAAATTACAGTTCTTAATATTTAATGAGTTCATTTACCTAACATTGGATTTAATTTTTAATTAATTTGATGCAAACACAAAAAGAATGATTTATTACAAATAAACTACTTAGAATAAAATTATTTATTAATATAAGCAAGACACACTGAACAGTCCAATATTAGCTAGTTTTTCCCTCCTAATATTTATGAAAGAATTTAAAACATAATGCGACAGAAGACTAGATTTAGAAAAATTCTAGATCTAAAGGTAACTAACATTTCGGTATATTTTCTCCGATATCAAACCCTTTATATAAATAAAATTCCCAATAAGAAAGACTCTTATTCCTCTCCTATGAGAAAAAATAAACAATGCTTATTAATATAAAACCCAATTTAGCTATGAGAAAAAATAAACAATGCTTATTAATATAAAACCCAATTTAGTTTTAAAGTACAACAGTGAAGATTTAGTAAAATTAAATGCTCATCACTTAGTGTTTCTCTCTATTGAAAAAATACTCCATCACAAAAAAATTAAATTACTGCAAAAAAAAAAAAAACATTCAAATTTAAGCTGAAATAATTTTTCCCCTTTTCCATTTAATGTTGTGTGTTTTTAAATTTTATTTCATGGAAGTTATCTCACATTTTAGTATTAAAATATATAAAGAAAATTCTGAACAAAAAAAAAAAGAGCAAAGAACAAAAACACGAATTTGTAACAAGATGTTTATTTCTAAGGCAAACAGAGATCACGAATAAGACAAGAGAAATGTACAGTTATAAGAAATAAGTTAAAACACTATTTCCGTGAAACAAACATTTAAAAGGATATCACAACTAATGGCACTAATTATATACTACATGAATTATCTGCAAGTTCAGTAAATAGTAAATTTACATCATTCCGTCCCAAGTTCTTCCATGCAATGAAAAAGATATTTAAAATAATGACTATGAAATGAGGTATAGCTGAGGATTAATAATAACATTGAATCCTTCAATAACATTTCTTTTTCCACTTCAAAAAATACAGCCTTTCTGTACAAACAAAAAACAATTCCTTAACAAAATGTAATTAAAAAAAAATAAATACATGACAATAATAGTGCATGATAGCATAAATATTAATGATCATGATAATGATGAAATATGGAACTTAGATAAAGTTTCATTAAAGCTCTATACTATTTGTCTCAAAAACACTTAAGCTATCACAGGTAACTTAGTAATATGCCATGAGAGTCTTTTTTTTAGTAATATATGCCTTTTTTATATATATAAAAAACTTAAAAAACATTCTTTTAAAAAATTTAAAGAAGTCAGATATATAAAAAAATTTTCCACATACAAAATACAGTAGAAATTTACAAAAATTTTGAAAAATTACCCTTAACATTTAACAGATATGTTTAATATTAATTTTACAAATATTTTGGCTCTTAAAGCAATTAAATTTTTGGCTATGATACAACAGTATATTAGCCATTCCTCCTGCTATAGAAAAGAGTATTTGTTCTTATATTTAATATACATATAAACTAATACACAGACAAATTTATAACATTCTATATATCGCAAGCATAAAATACTTTATATGGCTGCCACATAAAAGCAAATAAATTGATTAATATATATCAAACTTAACATTTAATTCATGATTGCAAATGATGTTTTTCTGAATGGCTTAGATTTAGTAAAATCTTTCTCAACTATTACATTTTCTAATTCAGAATTTTCTTTGGTATCATATGAGCCTTTGTTTTCTGACAGATCACATTCCACATCACTAGTATCGAATTCAGCGTCATCCAAAGTATCAGTTATAGACATTCTTGGAGCTGGTTTTAATTCTGGAGGATTAATCCAATCACTCTCCCACTGTAACTCGTTATTAATTTTTCTTTCTTCATCAGGAAGAACTATACTAGAGTCAGCATCAGTCACATTGTAAATCTCAGTGATTTTGACAGTCTTATCTTCATCCACATAACAGTAACTCATCACAGCTTCACTATTAGGTGCATCCAGGACTTTTCCAACATCCTTTTCTTGATTTGTATTCATGTAATTACTAATAAATTGTCGTTCCATCTTCAGGGCTTTATTTGCAAGTTGAACAATGTTTATGTCATTTTCTTCTTCACCAAGTGATTTCAAAGACTGGAAAAAGTCCTTATTTTTGTCATTCTTGTTAATCTCGGAGGCAAGACCAACTGAGAAACCGAACTTCATATTCTTGATAACACGCTCCGGTCGACTAATTTCACTGAAAGATTTACGACGAACTGGTTGGGCTTCTGGGACAGGTGTGGAATGAATAAAACCTGCATATGACTTGCGCTGCATTCGGATATTTGCCGATGGGTCCTGCCTGATAGAAATTTTTCTTTTAGGAGTTTCTGCCTTTTCAGTTTTAAAAGAATAATTTTCTTGTAAAGAAGTCTTTTGATAAGATGGTACCACTTTTTCTTCTGGTGTGTAATCATATTCAGTGATAGCCAATTCACAGGAAAACCTAATTAAATAAAAAAAGGAAGCATTTATAATCCTGATCACAAGATTGTGTTGAGCAAACATCAATATATTAACAATAAAAAATTATAAATGTTAGAAGCAGTTCTCATTCATTAGTTTATTAAATATTATATTTTTTGACAAATAATATATAAAGAGAGATTTTGTAATTTCTATGTGCACAGTTTAATAGAATAATTATGCATCGTTTAAATCATATTAGTGACTAAATATAAGTTAATTTAGATTAAAAACACTGAAAAATATTTTTTTTACAAATTGTTAAAAATTGTATGATTTTTTTTTCTATACAATAAAAATAAAATTTAACAATAAAATGACATTTTATCTAAAGAAACAAAAGTAAATATAAAAATTTACACACATATTTCTACAACAGTAATTAAAATATAAATTAACAATGAGATAGTGAATCAATTATACAGTAATACTTTTGAAAGTTGACCATTTACCAGGGCTACAAACTAGTCACAGACATAGTCAGCATAGGAGGCAGTTCAACTATGATACATGTTATTCAAACATATACTTTATTAGTGCAATTTTTATTGAATTGAAACATTGTTAATTAGGCAAAAACAATTAATTTACAGTTTTTTGATGACTTAATATTTATTTCTAAAATGTAATTTAATTCTAGCTATGTGGTAAAGTGGTAGCATATTGCACTTCCACACCACTGGTTCAGAGTTCAAATCATGTGCTAAGCAAGGTCCACTCAGCATTTCATCCCTTCAGTGGGTCGATAAATAAGTACCCCGCTTGCCTGAAAACTAAACACTGGGGTTTTGAGCTAGACTGTCCACCTGACCAGAACATCTCATGCTTCTCAGTGCCTAAGGGTCATGAAAACTGAGATGGGCACAGTGCACCTTGACCCTCTATGGGCAGTTGTGCCACTGAGTTTAATTTAGTTTTTTAATTTAATTCTCCCCATTACAAAACTATGGAGAGAAGCACTTCTTATTTCTGATTACAACATTATGCGTACACAAATATTTTCCAAAAGTAGATGATCAGACCAGATCTTCATATTCAAAATTTTTCAATATCACCAAATCCAATTTAAAAACACCAACAAAGCATTAAAAAAATCATATTAAAAATTCTAATAACATAATGAAGTTCACATTTTTAACCCTTTGGTTGAGAGTGAATGTATCAAATGTTAATACTGTGCATCAAAGACTGAATGGTTAAAATGGAATTTATAGGGGTTGTTAGTAAGAAAATCTAGTTCAATAAAAATTACGTCAACTTAAAAATATACTTAACATACTTTACATAAGTAGGTGATTGTTGGTAAACTGAACAAAGTAGTTTAAATTTGAATAATGCTTACATGGCATTGTAAATTTTCCTATCAGGATCAAATGACTTGAGGAACAGTTTGATAAGATTCAAAATAGACTCAAATTTAACTTCCATTTCTTTTCGAAGATTTGGTAACTGGTTCCAAATTCTGTAAAAGTAATACATATGTAATTAGCAGTCTAAAATTCAGTTATATGTCTAATTATTCAAATTTTTTTCATATTATATATATATATATATAAATTAGCAACTTACTTGGTAAATATCACAATAGAAATATCCAATGGAATAGTATATGGAAGACTTAAAAAGGACAAAAATTTAACAGGCCGATGACTATAGAGCCAATTAATAACACCTTTGTTCACTTGATCACAAGCATCCTGAATAGCTGTAACAGAATAACAAAACTGTGTGAATCCAATGATAATGATTCAAAAACTATCCAAAACTTACAAATTACAGCATTTACGATTGTAAAAGTAAAAGAATATTAATTTCAAATTTTGAAGCTAGAAATATTCTTGTAAAATACATAAAATAGCAATCCATCGTTAAGTAGTACTGCTCCTAAAATAATATTATATACATATATACATAAAGGCAAGAGAATTCTTTTATATTTCTGCCTAAGAGTATTATAATCTAATATGCATTAAGTGTGAAAAATTTACACACATTTAAAGTTAGATCTATATACTTAGTAAGCATACAGATCTGAGCAGTAAGTAATACAATAGAAACAGTTAAGAATTTTAAAAAGAAAGTACTTACCATCTACAACAGCTTCAGGTAAATTTCCTGCAGTGGCCTTTTTTCTTTTATATCTACAGTCAGCACAATCATCATAAGCATGTGGCATCTCTAAATCACTTCCTGGTTTATATGAAGTGCCATTACAATGTGGTTCAGTGATCTTAATTACAGACTGAATGCCCAGACATCGAGTACAAGTGATGATATCTATAAAAAAACTAAACTTATTTTTATGAAAAAAAATATTGTACTATTACTTAAATGTCACAAATCTTCAGACTTAAATTCACACACACACACACACATATTTTAATAAAAAACATAAAACAAAAATAAGATAAATAAATGTTTGTTGAAATCTACTGAAACAAAAGAAAAACATACAACTTTAAATAACTTAAAAACAATAGAAATTAGAAACTTACTCTTTCTTTGTAGGAACTTCAAAGCATCGTCAAATCCCTGCTGACACATTTTACTTAGAATTTCTGGTTTAGGTGGAAATAAAACCCTCAGCATACGATACATGTTACTGGGAGATACCTGGAAAAAATTTGTATTTTAGATGACACACAAAAACAAAAGATCAATATTGTAGTACAAAGATGATGCTTCAGTCAAATTATAACTTAAAATCAAAATAATTCCTTTTCCTACAATTTTCTAAGTTACCATTATTTTTTCTTTTAAAAAAGACAGTTATTCATTTTCAATATAATATTGCTCCTTCCCCCCTCCCTATTTAACATATCTTATTACATAAAAAATAAGTCCAAATGTTGACAAATTTTACAAATGCATGTACATGAATGATAATTCATTCCTTAAAAAATTGCCATCAACTTTGTCTTCAGTCAGTTTAAAATTTTTGAGCTATGTTTTGAGGAATAACCAAGAATTAACTTAAAAATGTAACTTTAAATATTCATTTAAAACTAATAGATGATTGAAAACCAATCATTATTTTACCTTTCCAAAAGATAATTAAAATTTAACACTGTGCTTTAACTGATACTTCCTTTACATAAAAATACTACTTCCTAATACACATTGTTATGAACTATGATAAAATTCTGACAAGTTTGTATAAATAATAATCATAAAGCATTTTGTTATTCTAAAGTCAATAATTTTAATTGAAAGAAAACTGAAAATAATAATAAAAAAACTTACTGCTAAGCTTGTATTCACCAGGTTTACTTGCAAAATATTACAACTTTCATCTTGAGGACAGATATCATGTTCGCCAGCAAAAGGAGAAACTGTGACAGTATTTTCATCCAGGACAGGAAGATTGTCACTCATACCACCATCTACATAAATCTACAAATAGCATGCAATAAGTCATTTAGAATCAAAACAGTTGCTGATCATAACATATTTCCAACAGTATGAAATTGATCCTATTTTCTGTTCTATACACAAAAATATGCTCAGCCAATTTCTGATTAAAAAAAAAAGAGAGAGAGAGAGAGAGAGTTTTACCTGCCATAATAAATCAATAATAGCATAAAAGTAGCTAAAAAAATTACAGTTGCCTATTTTTGCAGATTGATTAGATTACAATATTTTACTTTCACTTTATTCTAAAACAATAGCAAAAACATAATCAGATTTTCACCAATCATAAATAGTTTAAATTGAAAGTATTATTCAAATCATAACATTAAAAATGTCATTTGATTTTTAATCTTTATATTTTTCATTTCTTCACTTTTTATTGCAATAAAGCAGATAACTTATTGAAAAGTACAAAATATTTAGAATGAACAAGATCAGTTGTTTTAAATAAAAAAATTATTCATTACTAGCTATACTAATTTCACAATTTTAAGAAATTTTTAACACAAACTCTCATTGATGAATTTTTTTAAAAAAAAAAACTGCAATCCTTACCTCGCCTTGAAATGCAGGCTTGTGCAAACCAGAATAAATGGGAATGAAACAACTACAGAGTATAGCCTACAAAAGAAAGATATTTGTAAGCATTAACATTTTTATTAAATATTATAGGTCAAAAAATATTTATATGAAATATATATACAAATTAACAAATCCCACAAATAAAAAGCATGAAATAAAACAAACTTTTCAAGAAATTAAATATCCCAGAAAGTTTAAACAATTCATTTTTATGATAGAAGGAATAAACTTTTGGTGAAAAGTAATTTCCCTGGTTTATTGTTTATTAACACCACCCTTCCCCAGGAAGACATTAGAGTAGACTTATTGACAACAAAACTTCTTAATTTTGAACTACAGTCTAATGATGAGGACAACACTAGTAATGACACCAAAATCTTCACTCTTCCACACCATGCCAATGTGGAGATTTTTGGTAGATTTAATATGCATTAACCCTTTATTTGATGGGTCTTCAGTGGTACCAGGATTCAAATCTTTAACTTGTGGCAAAAACAATGTTGGCCACGAGTTGCTGACCATGACCACTAGGCAACACTATGGACATATAGTAACTTCCTTTAAAAAAAAAGCAAAAAAAAAAATCAGGAATACTGAAATTGTATGAAAATTTGTTTACTCGTATGCCATTTTCATCTTTCTATAGAATAAGATTTAAAAATTCATTTGCTTCTACTTTACTTAACAAATATGTGATGTATTTATATAAAAATATCAATTAATTGGATTAATAAAATCATCTTTTAAAATTTCCACAGAACCATTCTCCATTTTTAATTTATAAATAAAGATTTCACTTGTGAAATTTCAATCAAAATATAAATAACCTTTTTTAAGTTCTGAAAATTATTTAAGTTCAAAAGTAAGAACCGCGTCAGACTGACCACTGGACCGAAACATCTGCATATGCACCCCAGTGCCTAAGGTCACGAAAACTGAGATAGGCACAGTAGGCCTTGGCCCTCATGGGCTGTTGCGCTACTGAGTTCAGTACAAAAATAAGAACATTTTATTAAAATTGCAAACTAAAAATTTAAAAAAAAAAAAAATGCAATTATTTCATAACTAAAGACGGAATTTTTCTGAATAGTTTTAACAACAAATTTTGGAACCTCAAAAATAAATTTAAAATTATACAGGGAAATCTGTTTAACCCTCTAACCCATAAAACCGCTACCATTCTCAATGATTATTACAAAATAGCTTTATGATGTACTGTGTTTCTCACCAATCAAATATTCAATTTTCCATTCAAAACGTAATGTTTTTTTTTTACTTAAAAATCTGTTTTTCATTCACAATTTGCGCACCAACAACTTTTCCCCAAAACCCTGGTGTCAACACGGAGCTGATTTTCAGGGTCGAAAACACGCCCTTGAAAGTAACCAATGGCAGCTTACTACGGAAGAGGAGTGTTCCGCTGCTCCATAAGAGGCTAGTAAACACTACGCACTTCGGAACAAATCAAGGACGCCATCATTACCCACTGCAGGAGTCCATATCATCAACAGTTAATACACCGTCACATTAAAACTGATATCGCCTTTCATTATTCCACTTTTCTGTGTGTGAGATAAGTATGACAGTTAAGTAAACTAGACCGAATTCCCGGGAGCAGATGTAAACACACCCTCTTTTTCGCCCGCAGCGAGAATGGATCATAACCAGTCACGAGCTGTTACGCAACAGATAAGAACCATTATCATTGTCTAGAAAACGGACAAATGTTAAAAAATCCGCATGATTTGAATCGTACCGTGATAACGGGCAACAAAGGAAACTGGAAAACTACCGCGAATCGCTGTGAAGAAAAAATTCTGCCGAACACACACAAAGTATACTTTTTATTTCCTGGCTTTTGACGTAGTCTTGATTGATTATAATAAATCTTTTATTTCTTGTTCTCTACCAATGAAGAAAATTACAACTACCTAAAAAAATGACTTAAACTACTGCATCGTTCAAAAAATATATATCTCTGTAAAAAGCAATAGTTTCTATTTTTGAAAAATCAACCCCATTGTTATATGAAAGTAATAAGAAACACACAACATAAAATATATATATATGACATGTGAAAACCCAAAATAATTTTTACGAATAAAATATGAGGAACTTTATAAAAAAAAAAACATTCTGGTAGAATAAATTTTACATAAAAACCCATTTTCTCCGAACGAAAAAGCGATTTCATGCATTCTTCGCTCGTTAACAATATTTAAATTATATAAATTATTTTTTTGACACCATTTCAGTAAATGTGACTAAAATTGTTATAAAGCGAGTTTATATATATATATAACACTAAATTTTAAAATGTATAAATATTTTTAAAAACTCATGTTTTTTAGAACTTATTTTTCCAAAATATGAGAGGATTTGGCCCTTTTATGCAGCAAAATTAAACAAGTTAAATATTAAGGGAATGCATGTTCATTTAAAAAATATGTTATGGATGATGTACACTTGATTTGACATAATTTACGTCGCCCTGTGAAGTAACACTCGAATTATTGGCAACGGATATCGTAATTTTGAGCTACGGTCAAATAACGAGAACATTTTAGTTGGCAACCCTTCTAAAAACTTTCACACTGGGTCAACATGTGGATTTTGATGCACGACAGATTTAACAAGCATCAGCCTTTCTACATGGTGGGTTTTTAGTGACTCTAGGTTTCGAAACCTAACATGACCAGTGGCGTAACGTACACCCCTCCCCCGCATTGCAGGGAGAGGGAGCAGGGTTCTAGGGAGCCCAAAGCCTAACTTCCGCTAAGTACCTACCCTTTATCAAATCCACAGGACCCAAAATCTGACCTTGCAGGAAGATTCAAATGTTCTCCGTGACGCCACTGCCTACCGCGGTCACGAAGGTCACTTGGTACGTGAGTGACGCACTATAAAGCCACACGAGAGCTACTGGCAACGGACCCCGTAATTTTGTCTAGTGACAAGTCAAGAAGCCACAGTCTAGTGATGAGAACGACACTTGAGCTGGCTACCACACCATGCCAACAAGAAGACATGAGCCTCGAAAGATTTAACGTGCATTAGCCTTTCTACATGGTGGGTCTTCAGTAGCAGTAGGACTCGAACTCACGACACGCCAGCCACGAGTCAATGACCAGGCTACCAAGGCCTAGTCACATGCAACAAGAAAATGAATAGGGAAAAAAAAATATGTAGGCAAGACTTATATTACATTAATTATTATCGTTTCTTAAATGACTTTTTAAAATTAGTTCTAAGGTAGAAAAATGAGCTATTTGAAATTTCCATAAAATTAATTAACGGGAAATAGTTTTGATTCAGCAAATAAACAGTTAGAAAAAGAATATAAAAAGAGACTTACCTGAATGAGCTCTTGTCTTGAATTGAACTGGGACAGAATGACGTTTTTCTTGTCGGACCATCTGGTGACGGAAATGAATAATCGTCCGCTGCAGAGGATGTGCGCGTTCTCGGGAAGGGCATTTTCAAGGCGCTCTCTCAAAATAGCATTGAGATCGAACCTCGGACTGAGAGGACCGAGGGTTCGAGATCTAGCCTTCACGGCAACGGCTAGAATATCGGTAGTCGTCTGCCCTGCAATCGAAAAGTTCACAATTTAATTAGCACCTCGCCATATTTCAGCTTCTAATTTGAACATGAAATTCAATTTTTAAAAGAAAATCCGATAATAACAAAAAAAGATTTTAAAAAGGATTAAGCACAATTCATAGCTTGGGGAAAAACAGTTCACACATTCACATTACAATTAATTTACTTTGCATGAGTAAATAAACTGTAATGAATATGAACTGTAGAAAGCTTTACCTGAAATTATATGCTAAAATAAGACTAAATTTTATCTTTTAGAGCTATATCCAATATCAACATCAATTTAGGAAATTCAATCAGTGTAAATGTATCACTAGCAAATATTTATCATTAAAAACGATTATATTTTTACATCTACGTCTTAATAAATAAATCTAGTGCATAATCGTACGTAAGCAATTGCATGAAGTATAGGTACAGTAAGCGAAAGAGTGAATATAAACGTCGCACTGTTCAGCTACAGGAGAGCTTTTGGCGAAGGACCTCGTAATGTTGAACCATGGTCAAGTGACGAAGAAGACACCTGAGCTTGCACCCCCCATCTCCTAACTACCACACCACACCAACATGAGGACGTTTGATCTCTCGCCAGGAAGTATAGGTACAGTTATCGTCGTAATTTTGACACATATATAAGAAATTTTAAAAAAATTCTGAAAAATCAAATTTTGAACTGAAAAATGCACAATTTATGTCATAACTATATTATATATGTACATGAGACATATAAAATATGTGTATAAAGCTTTTTTTAAAATAA
This sequence comes from Trichonephila inaurata madagascariensis, assembly GCA_019973955.1. Lineage (NCBI taxonomy): Eukaryota > Metazoa > Arthropoda > Arachnida > Araneae > Nephilidae > Trichonephila > Trichonephila inaurata. The sequence goes on along the minus strand of BMAV01025075.1, from coordinate 435,830 downwards.
TCTTCCTATCAAATTATCTAGACTTATGACGAGACTGATAGCAATAAAAAAAATTAATATTTTTAACCCTTTCACGACAAAGTGAAACATGGGCCCCCCCCATCTTAAAATCGACAATTGTCGTATTTAATTAAAACCTTATCTGCATTTTTTATACGAAATGCCGAAACAGAACGTATGCCGCACGCAATCGCGTAAACGGGAACGTTTAGAAAGAAAAAAAAATGTCAAATCAATTGACGTCAATGATAAAACATTCACAGATTGTATTCTTATTCCTCATTTCAGTTTTTTGTGTCGTGTAGTAATATATTACAGCGTTGTTTTGTCTTAATCGTCAAATATATAATTTTGTGCAATAGTAATGTATATTTGAATAAGTGCCTGATTAAACTGCACACATTGATCCAAAAAACTACACACTGTACATATTTTTCTTATGATTTTTATTTTACGCCTAAAGCAAACTAAAATAAACAGTTACAAAAAACAAAAAAATATTTACTCTTGGCAACCTCATGATCATGTAAGTATTAATAACGTACATCGTTCATCTTAGACTAACTTCTATAACTATGACAATGAAATGAGTGAGTGAGTGTTTATTAATATCACAACGAGAGGGTTATTGGCGACGCACCTTGTAATTGTAAACTACGGTTAAATGACGATGACGGCACCTGAGCTGACACACCTCTCACCAAACTTCTCCATTATGCCCAATAACGTCTTAAGGCATGGGCCAACTGGGCCCAAGCCCGGGTTCTCTCGACTCAGCCTGAATAAGATAATGATATTCCAACAATTTCAACGGTCAAACGTTGTTTCCGGTTGTATTCTCCGAAAAACTGGGAATTTCGGACGACATGTGTCAACTGGCTTTTTGTAATGACTGACCATGTCTAGGCCTACTACCATACACCATCATTACTCATTCAGTCAAAAGGCGGCAGTCGGTCGAGCCGGTTTGTGAGATTACAAGTCATGCACATTTATTTATCTCGTGTTATTGTTTGTACGAGTATTTGACAACGTCTGCTATGTACTGTCTACTTTTAAGGGTCATAGGTGGGGCCCACATTTGTGTAGGGGCCTAGGACCTACTTTTGCGTAAGGCCCAGGCCTCAGTCCCTTATTATGCCAACGGGATGACTGAGCCTCGACAGATTTAACAACCCCTCAACCCCTTTTTAACCCCTCAACATGAAGGGTCTTCGGAGGAGGTACGCTTGAACTCATGACAATCCAGCCAAGAGTCCGTGCCCTTGACCACTAGGCTACCGCGACCACTTATTAGTCGGATAGATCTTAAGGCTTACAAAAACATGCATTGCAAATGCTAAAATCCGAGAACCACTTAATAAATGCATTTCATTCGCAACTATTTACTCAAAGAAACTCTTCGCAGTACTTCGTTGTATTAGTTCGTATCAATGAAATTATGTCTCCAATACGTCTCATGAAGTGAATGACATCTTAGAATCAAAACAAACGGCTAGATGAGCAGAAATTTTCTATCTCATAACAGATAACCCGTCCTTAACCTCGTCGTTTACGATTTTTAAGTGCGGAACAATTTCCCTTTCAATACTCTTAAGGTTCCTCTTATCGAACCGATAAGACGGATAAGATGTCCTTCACCTGGATTGACAATTCATCCCTTACACACATTATGGCAGACGTCACATTTCATAATAGTGCGATGACGTCCCAACATAGGAAATTTCGCAAAGAATGTTCGAAAAGCGCACCTGGTAACATAATAGCCAGTCGAAATTATCTACATTGATTCGACTGAAAGTGGTGAGATGTGTGTGTATTACAGAAATAAATACCGCCTCCACACACATTTGACGTTATTGAACGGTATAAAAAACACAGAACTTTAAGACGTATTCTTTTTCTGTTTGCTCACGCTTGGGCTTTACGTCATATTACGCAATTATACTAGTTTAGTGAATATTTATCGCGATTTTAAGCTTCTTTTTAAGTCGCATTAAAATGTACTTATTTTGGTGCAAGAGGAAGAATTTTGAAAATAATAACAAAGAGGACAAAAAGTAAGGAAATTCAATGCCATCCGGCTGTTGAGCGGATGTCACATTGATTATAGCAGACTAGACGTGATTAGGAATTTCTGTCAGGTGCACAGTTTTTAAGAATGTAAAGAACCTTGCACAGTTTCTTAATCTTATTCGAATCAAGGTGAATAGTTTTAACTAAGTAAAAATAGCTGCGCTTCCTTGAAATTGTTTTTCTCACTTCAGAAATGTAACAATTAATCAACAAACATTCTGACAAAGTGGAACTAATTTTTTTTAAATTTAAATTTGTGTGCGCAGCTTATTTTAATAAAACAGTTTTAAAATAAGATAAGCTCTGTCTGCTTTTGTTAAGCCTTAAGCTCTATATGTAAGATTAAAACCTTATTTTTTCTAAACATTTTACATCACTAAGTATTAAACATTCTATGTATTATTTTTTTCACAAAGATCGCTCTACAAAGCAACAATGAAGGTTACTGGCGACGGACTTCGCAATTTTAAAACTAATGTTAAGAACTAGGATAACACCTGAGATGTCACTTCCACAAACAAATCAACGTGAGGATTTTGAGCCTCGATAATTTAAGGTGCATCAGATCCTTTACAAGGAGTCTTTAATGGCTCTGGGAAAAGGACAAATAGCGGCCAGGCAAACGGTCAGAAAAGGTACATTTGTCTTCATAAACTGATTCTAAAATTAAATGGGCTTGCAGCTTTTGATATTAAATTAGCACAACAGATAAATTGAATAAAACTGCCACTGTTTTACTTAGCTTTTGTTTATTGATTTTTATTTGGTACAATTTATACCCTTCTTGAGATGCAAAATTAACTAATGAATGCAATCATTTTAAAAAGGTGGGCCATCCGGTTCCTCCTACCTTCTGAGCGTAGGATTAGCTATCGCCGTATCAACGATACGGGGCCCCCAAGCTAAAGGGGTATCAATAAGTGAAAGCAAAACAATCCTTAAATGTTAAAGGGGCTCCAAGGAATTTTAATAAAGGGCCTACTCAGGACTAGCTACGCCAGTGCCCTCACGCCAAAATAGTTGCCCATCCCAGCTCTAGGATATACATCAGAAGATACTGAAACTAACACAATGTGACAATTCATTTTCTCGTTGTGCTTGTACGACATTTTCAATTGTTATTATCAATTTTCGATCACTGAACTTAATGGGTGAGAAGTACGAAAATACGCTTTTTTTATATAATTTTAAAACGCAATCAATGGAGATTTAATATAAAAATATATTTAAATCATAAACTGTGGTTTTAATAAGCAAACTAAATAACACTTTTATTTCTTATTGAAACTGCGTGTGACTAAGTCTCACATTTCTAACGCAAACTTTAAAGCACTGATAGCCTATCGTTGAGAAATATCTGAACGGAAGTATCAGCAAAACTTCCGAATATTTTTATCAATATTGTTTAAATTTTCAACAGTTCCTTCTTATCACCTTCAGACATATTTCACGCTGATACGGAAAATTACTGAAGAACAAATACGGTTGTATAAATGTTACGAATTCTGAGACCCTGAAAAAACGATATCAGTTGACTATCTTTTGTTGATATCTGTCTGCGCACTTCCGGCTATAGGTTCTCATGAGAAATTTCTAGAACGGTAGGGCAAAATCTCAACCCAAGGCGAAACATGTGATTTTTTTTAAAAATAACAGAAGTTGAGCATCACGTTCGATAAAATATCTAATATATGATTAAACAGATATTTTTTAGAGAAAAAACGAAACTGTTCCTCAACAATCCAAACTTCCATACCATGCCGGTTTGAGAACTTGGAGCCCCTAGCAAATTTAATGTATGTCAACACCGCTAAACATTTACAGACATCAGGATTGGAACCCATAGTTCAACTGCAACAAGTCGAGCGAGTGAGAGAGAGTTATATTAACGTTACACTATAAAGTAATACGAGGGCTATTGGCAATGGACCTGGTAATTTTGAGCCCTGGTCATGTAATCAGAATAACACCTGAGCTGACACACCACTCTCCAAACTTACCACAACACGCCAACGGGAGGACTTTGAGCTCGACAGAGTAAACTTGCATAAACCGCCTCTACACGGCAGGTCTTCAGTGGTACCAATTGTGACGGGTCTATCCGTGTTCTCTTAAAGTACTAATCCTCTTGGGAAATATTGGGTCTTTAAAAATTATTATATTATAAAGCTTGCTTCCGAAGAAGATGACGTGATAATGCAAATTAAGACTTGTATATAAAGCTGTAACTTTCAGGTACGAAAAAGAGAGATAGGGTAGACTGTGCTAACGGGAGCAGTGATTAATTAAACTTCAAGTCAGACGTTGATATTTAGTCGTTGATAATTGTAACATTTAAGTTGACGATGTGTCACTTAAGAATTAAACTAGATTAGGTAGCAAAATAGGTAAAAGCTATTGAACCAGGACTCGAAACCGCAACACGCCGGCCATGAGTTCGTGACCACAACCACTAGGCTACCGCGGCCTCCTGCAAACGACCCGAACTCCGCGAGTTGGTGACCATGACCGAGGTCACCTTTCAGTATTTGATTACGGAAGAGTTATAATCAGATATGTGTATTCCTGTATGAGCGATAAATTAGCTAATTACATCATTAAACCCTTGATTGCTGTTTCCATAATGTTACTGGATGGAAACAGGAAAACTTACCGAGATAGAAAAAAAATAGAAAACACACTATTTCACATCACACAGAAGGAAAATAATTACCCATTTATTACAAAGCAATCACAATATAATACTGATTTTAAATGCCCCAGGAAAAAAAGATTATATATTTACATTTGACAATGATATTCTTTTAAGATGAAGCTGAAAACCTACACAGATACTTAAATCCAATTTTTATTAAAGCGAAATGTTTTCGTAAACAACATGATTACAAAATGTAAATAAAAACTGCGATATATTTTTCAAACTTTTAGAACTGCCAAAAAATGATTTGATCTTAATGATAAGGGGAGATGAGAAGAGAAAAGAAATTCACAAGGAAACTACTAGTGAAAAACATGTTTGGAACAATTTTTTTTTTCCCCTAACAAGATTCTTTATATTGATTGAAAACGAAAGATAAAACAGATTACTCTCACTATGTTTTCATCTGTCAGCAACTACATAAAAAGAACCAATTACATAAATGGCTTCATTATTTTTAAATCTTCTCCATTAAAACAAAGAATCATGGCCATTAAAAAGGAAAACAATGTTTTATTTAATACTAAAAAGTTTTTAAGCGACCTTTATATTTAATTAGTATTTAATATTTTTTTTAGTTTGGCGTGCTGCATTAAATATCAGAACTTTAAATCAAACGGAGATTTTAAAATTTTATTAATAACATCTGCATTAATAAGTAGAATTTAAGGTTCAAATGACAAAAATAAACCTAAAATTCAAAAATTTATCAAGCATCAATTTAATTATTATCATCGTAATGTAATAATTATCATTATCCTACAGATTGAATTGGTAGAACATCGACAGGAATTGAGATACTAGGTAAAAAAAATGTATTTATCAAGAGGCTTAGATAATTACATCCTGTTGGAACAGATAAATTATATCAAAAGATTACTAGTTTACATCATTCTTTTCAAAAATCTCCGATGACAACGGTACGATATAACATACTTTGCCAATGTAATAGTAAAAATTATTAATCAAATTCAAGGAGCTGACATTTCCCTTGTCCATTCGATAACAAGTAATGTTTATCTCTTTAATTCTTCCTGCACTTTTACGTAGACCACAATCGATTGATTGTGTTACCTTGTCCTAACCTCATTCCGAACTTGTAGATTTGATTGCATCCTAAATTTCCGGGAAAATACTGTGTCACAAACGTGATAACTTCGTAAGTCTTCCTGATTTCCCTTTCGTTAAATAAATGTGGGCCATATTCCCTTGAAAAGCCTTCCAAAGAGTTCCCTTTCTATAAAACTTTCTCGAGGCTTACCCAAGGCACTGACCCCATATCGTCGATTAATGCAATGACACACACAATAGGGTTAATCAATACATTTATTCAAGAGTTGCACCTCAACAAATGTTATTGGATGTGTTGAAGAGAAATTAAAAGTTGTTCCCTTTGCAATTAAGTGGACTCTTAACTTAAAATTTGTTATTAAACTCAAACCATAAAAATCATGGTAGAATTAAAGAATTCATAAATCTTTTTAAAAGGGAAGAATGAAAATTGCAGCTACAGGATCGTTTAGATTCTTATACTAAGAACGCGCGTATGTTCGAATGATCGAATTTATGTGGGAGGGGGGATGCAAAGAAATACATGCATCTAAAAAAACAAATATATTTTCTAACAGAGGATGGCTTGAGTTGATTTTGAATTTGAGCAGCACAGAAGTTACTAAAAATAAAAGATTATAAACCACTATCAAATAAACAAGGATGATACCTGATTTGGTATCTTATTTTCTTAATTTTCATACAGCGTCACACAACATTGAGGCAAGTATTTTAAGTGCAGCAACTATTACTTCTCATCACGGTAAGACAGCTAGCAACAAGATTCTCACAGAGGAAAGAGGGATGCAAAGAGACTAAGAACCCCAAACAGGAAATCCCACTATATCTTACCATGAACTAGTAGTTTGGTGGGGGTGGGAGCACTCAATTCTTCCGAACCTTTATCTCCATTCAGGACATTTTGGATAACATTAAAACACTTTCAAATTACCCTTTTTAATAAATACTTAAAATTTAAAAATAACTAAAGAAAATAGTAAAAAGAGAAATAACTTTGAGATGAATCAATTCCTTAGTTGAATGCCAACATTTTAAAAATGCTTTAACACGTTAAGCGCCCATACCATTTCGTCTCGCTTGCCGCTTGGTCCGTTATACGACATTTACCGAAATGTTCATATTTCATACAAAAATATTAATAAAAATTTGTACATTTTTCTCCTCTGACCGGTGATTATCATTTTTCAATATTAAACTATAGATCAATTGTCTGAAGTAAACAGATATTGCAAATAATGCTACGAAGATGAAGCACCACTCTTTGAAGAAAAAAAATTGCCAGAAAGTTGGCTGATCAAGTTGTAAAAAATTTGGTGAAACCCCATTTTTATGTTTACAGTATTTCACTAAACTCATAAAATTCCATTAAATTATCCGTTTCCGTTGATTTTAAAAATTCTATTTCATCACAGTTAACATACAAATCTGCGGCATGTACTAAAAATATGAGTTCAATCACTGGTGACAGATGCGGTTCGAAAAGGAAAAAAAAATCACCTGTTACCAACATGAGCTAAAAATAAAAATAGACAGCTAAATTTTCTTGGGAAAAAAATAACCCAGACATTAATTTATATTAGTATAAAATGCAAACTTCGCAATTAAATCCCGCATGTATTTTTATGCTCATATTTCAAGAACTATAAAAATCTTAATCATGACAAAATTCATAAATTTAAAAAAAAAATAATAACATGCATATTGTCATCGTGTAGACCTTATCTATAATATTTTTAAGGTAGTCTAAATATCTTATTTAAGGACCACAATGGAATTTGTGAGAGAAAAATATACAGAAAAAAGCGTGGGCCTTTTGTTTTATTACCCAGCTTCGAGGAATTTTATTTTGCGTGAGTATAATTACAAGCAAAATCATTCAATCTAATAATGACTAAGAAACTAGTTTCGAAATTCTCTTGAATTTCAAAACAAATGAATGATGAGATCAAACGACTTGGACAACAGATAATAATAATTCGATTATAAAAAAAGGCAAAGAAAGGACTTCTTAAACGACTTCTCTAGACTTAAAGAACTCTAGAAGTTAAAAATAGAAGTCTACAGAGGCAATGCTGGCCGAAGTCCAAAGATATCCAAGTTAGAATGAATCTTTCAGCGATCTTTTATTTATTTTTTATGAACAGTAAAAAACCGCCAGGAAACTGATTTAGTCAACAATTATTTGAACATTGAACTCAAAAATTAATAGAAAAAAAATAAATAAACTACTAAAAAAACACTACTTTCTAAGACCTGAAATTTTCAAAATTAGCGGTATAAAACACTTAGAAATGCCATAAAAGCTTTTTAATGTAAATAAAAATATAATTACATCTTAAAATAAATAAAACTTAGCTTATACGAGTTATTTCAGATTCAATTGAAGTGACTTGCTCGTAAGATGATCGAGTGGTTAACTTCTCATTTCGATGGCTATTGGGCGATAACTTCATAATTTTGAAGATGACACCTATATCGGCCCCTTACTCTCCAAAACTTCCACACCACGTGAACGTGAAAACTCTCAGCAGATTTAATGTACATCAGCCCCTTTACAAGACGGGTACGTGTGTTGGAAGCCTTATTAGGTCGATATCCATTATGCTGGAAGTCCTCCCTTGAACCTTTCCCTAAAAGTCTTTCCGTTTTTTCGAAATTACCCTCAACAGAAATTAATCAAATATCTCCAAAAATAATGCAAGCTACCGTAAAATCCAGCGTATAACGCGCACTCATACTTTCAAGCTGCATTTTTTTAATTTTGAGGTAGTGTGCGTCCACAATGCTCGTATGTTTTCCAAGTCATTTATTCGAGTTATTATCCAAGGATTTTGAAAAAACTGTATACTATTAGATTCAGAACCCTTTAACTTCATTAGGTATGTCATTTCTTTCTAATATATAGTATTCCGATCTATGTAGAAGTTTTTTAATTTTTCTTATGCTCACATCTCTTTTTTTATTTTCGAAGCTATCATTTTTATACTTGGTGTATAACGCGTACGCGTAAATTTCGATCTTATTTTTTGTGTTGAAAGTCCGCATTATGCGGCGGATTTTACGGTACGTACTGCATTCAATTATAATTTTTTATCCAAATATTTTATTATTTTTAATTAGTCGCACAAGATTCCAAAAGACATATTTAATATAAAATTATATAATCTCCAACACCCAGTAAAATACAATCTACATTTAAGATCAATCTTACATAGAAACCTGTATGTATATATTCAAAAAAAAAAGAGGTAAAATAAATCAAAAAGAAATATTTTGAAGGAAAAAACTGGCAAACAATGAAGAAAATTCCTACAAAAAGGAAAATACGTTTGCAAATAATATAAGCTCTAAGATTTTACCTTAACAATGGGTTCGGAATAACTTTTATAAAGTGTTTATTTTTATTGGCCAGTTTATCAATCGATACTTAGTTTAAATTGATATCCAATTAAAGAACTGAAAACACGGTAATAAACTTTTGACCATAAGAGAGGAAAATAAATACAAGGAAAAGTAATCCGTAGGACCACATATTCCAAAATACTTTAATTTCAAACACAAAAAAATCTCAGAAAACAATCGAAAGTCTGAGGTAAAAGAACAAGGAAGCGCAGTTTTCCGAAGAAGGCAACTTTCAACCATGGTAATAAATACACGCACGTAAGAAAATTTCAGGTGCAATAGCTGGAACACGTGACATGATGACAACGGAAAAACCGGTTAATATTCTTGATGGATGCGTTTTTATTTTAAGGATCAACTTTATCTTGTAGGTCATTAATGTGACACTGAAAACAGAAGGTTCACATGTGCGTGACAATTATTCAAATTCAGTTCGCCACGATTTTTTTTTTTTTTTTTTTTCAGGATTATTAATTATTACTACCCACTAAAATTGCCGTAGAATTTTAAGTCTCGATTTAGTATAATGGGTTGAAGAATTTCTTTATTAGGGGAGGGACTTTTTGACAGAAATAATTATTTATCTATACAAAAAAAAATTCATTAAAAATCTGCATTCTTCATTTAATTGAAGGTTATATGCAACTAAGCATAATTTATTGCACAAAAAGAGGAAAGGTGACCTTGAATATGGAGATTTATTGTTAAACAAAAAGGTTTTTAATTAATAGGAATCTTCAATTATGTGTGAATTTTAGAACATTCTTCGAAATTCATTATTATAACTTGTCTTCCATATTCCACATTTTTAATAACGAATTCAATCTGGAATAACGATTTTCAGTCAATGGTCATTACTTTTTAAAAGGGCATTAATTTATTTTTAAAATAAGTACAATATTTTCTATAAATTTTAAAAATTTGAGTGTCAATAAATAAAGCAAAAGGCTGATTTTTTTTAACCTTTATGGTCATTCTAATTTAAGAGAATAAAACTGTAGAGCGATGAACTTCAAAGATTAAACTAACAGTGTGGTAAATTCGGGGATGAGTTCAATGATAAGTTTAATAAAACAGTTACTTTTTATTTAGGTAACACAAAGACGACACATCATTAACAAAAATAATACGCAAAAAACATGAACACAGTTTTTAGTAGCGATCACTATCTCTCCTCATCTGGCCTGTATTGAAGATAAGTGGTCTCTAGAGGGCGCTTTTAATGTGCTCCGGACAGTAAATTTTATCACGACAAAAATTTAAAATAATTTCAATCATTTAAACAATTTTCATTTGACTCCCATTAAAATTTATCAATATTTAGTAGCATTTGATCATATAGTTATATTTTAGACCAACCTTCAAGATAATTTTCCTACCAATTAATGACATTACTATACAATTTGGATATTCACTGTTTTACTTTATTGTAAATTCAGATTTCAACCAGAAACACGATTGCTAATTCAGATGGTACTGGTGATTCATCTAAAAATCTAACATTGCGAAGTTAGAAAGAAAATGATACAGATAATGCACTGATTAACCATGAGAGTGAATGAGAAATAATGCACTACAATAACTTAGTCACTTTGCAGTTGTACCAAGAGACACAAAATTGCAAATATGTTACAGGGATAAAAGAAATTAATTGGTGTTTGAATCAAAGTTGGAAAGTAAAATTAAGGCTTCTTTAAGAGTCAGTGAATAAAATATGGGATTGACATTATTATAAAATTCTAAAGGATATTACACATAAGAATATGAAAGCATCAATATTATTAAAGTACTTATCAAATATATCAAACCAATTCCTTTAATTGCATACTTTTGCTTTCTAAGAATGCAAAATAAGATTAAATGAAACAAAGATGATTTTAATAGCCTGATACATAACTGTAATCAGAAAAAAAAATCTAGAATTACCAGAAATATTATGTTTAAGTTTCAGTAACAAAAAAAAAATAGGCTGGGATAGTCAATTTATTTACAGAAATGAGTAATATTATTTTCAAAGTTTTAACAAAACATAAACTAAAAAGTCGATAAATACAGCTTGAAGAAGTTTTTTTTAAATCACTTTTCAAAATTAAAAAAAAAAATTCAAAATACAACTTTTTTGAAATGTTACTCTTGAACTGAAGATATAAATTTATTTTAAATTAATCTAATGTTAAAATTCTCATTCACAAATAAAATTTGTAGATTGCTTAGTTAAAAATTTCTCAGAATGTCAAATTTAAAAATGTTTTTATAAGTGATACTCTTTAGATCTTAACTGATGTCCATATGCTTTTTGTTGTTTATTATAAACCTTTAAATGTGTCTGATTTGTAAAAAAATTGTTTTTTCTGTGAAATGTAAGAAATAAAAATTTTTCCTTTGGTTTTGTTCATCGCACAACAAAAATTTATGTTTTTTTAATGAAGTTAAATGTCTTTTGTCCACCCCCCCCCCCTTTTTCTTCAAATTTGTAGACTTAAAATCAGAGGCATAATGTACACCCCTGCATCTTGGGGGAGGCAGGATTCTAGAGGATCCAAAAACCATGTTATCTTATGGTTTTGCAATCCTCTGTAAGATCCTGCTTGGGACCCAAAACCTGACTTTGCAGGGAGACCAGGGGCATAGCTAACACAGTATCAACCGTATCAATGATATGGGACCCCCAAGTAACAGGGGCCTCAACATGTATAACTACAGTCCCACCAACAGGGTTATCATATCTAAAAAAAGAGCCCGGAAGGAATTTCGATACAGGGCCAACACAGAACTAGCTACACCAGTGAGGGAGACCCTTATATTCTCAGTTATGCCACTGCTTAAAATACATTTTGTACAAGTCCATATGTCATTAATACTGATAAATTACCAGCAAGCACAATAGTAAATTTGTATAACCCTTTTAAATAGAGAGAGAAGCACAAGGACTTCAATAACTCACTAATGATAGTAAAAAAGAAATATTAAAACAATATGTATTACATAAAAACAAAATAAAAATACATATGCAGTACGTAATTTATGTAAATGACAAGACACTAAATACGTGAGTGTTAGCCCAACATTTCACATTTACTTTATTGATGACACAGTTAATTTAAGTTATTCATAAATCAAAAATCTTAACTTATAAAAAAAAAAATCTCCTTGTTTTCAATAGTATTATAATACAATTGTAAACGAGAAAGAAACAGTTACATTCATACAAATTAATGTTTGGGAAATTCAGCAAATATATATAAATGAGAATATCATTAGATTTTTAAAACTACTAACAACTTAGTTAAGAAAACATTAAAAAATTGCTTGATTACAGTTCATATATTAATCATAATTGCTGTAAAATTTAGCTGAAGGATTTACATTTCAAAAAACATGTAGATGAAGTCAAGGTATTATATTTACTAAAAATTTTGTCATATAGGATGAGTTTGATTCCTCAAACCCTATCCTTATGTAAGCCACTGAAATTTGCTGTTAAGTACATTTTACTTTGACACAAGGCAAGCAACTCTTGTTTCGCCACGCACGAATCATAACTCTTCGAATGAATGGATTTTAATTAATTATAATCATTCTATGGCTACTTTAGAGATATATCATTCCTTTACTGCAGGATATTCCTTATTTTCATTACACATGGGTTCACATGTTGTAGTGTAAATAAAATCCCACCGTTGAATTTTACCAAGCCATACAGTCTCTTTCAATTTAAATTTTCAATAAATTTGGGTAAACCAACAAATTAATATAACAGTAGTAAATCTCTGTTTACTACTGCTTTTACTCCAGTGAAACACCAAATATAACTAATAATAAAATACATTACAATGAAATTATTTGAAAATTATTCATATTAAGTACATACACGGTTACTTAAAATTACACATTAGTTTATTTTTAAAAGACCACAAATTAAGATCCTGCTTTTAGAAAGAGAATAAATATAATCCATACATAAACATTTTTATGTATTGCTTTTATAATAATTTCGATCTACAGTGAAGAATCCCACCATATAATTTTAAAAGAATGTTATCATTACATATTTCAAATCTTAATTGTCCAAAATTAAATAAGAACCTTTTTTTAAAAAAGGAAAATTTTAAGATGATATTTTAACTACTTTTAACTTTATTAAAAATTACGTAACATAAAATTAAGAACTTACCAAGGGAAACATCACAAATCAATGCCGCTGCTGCGATTGAACCAACAGATGCTCCGGCTATTTTGGACACTAACACATGTGGAGCATATTGACGAAAACAGCTGGCAACTCCAACGTGATAAATCCCCAAAAAGCCACAACCAGCAAATGACAAATTTATCATTTTTCTAAAAATATTAGGCAGAAATTTAGTAAGTGACATTCTGAAAATTTTGAATCAAAATAATCTTCGAAAGTAAACATTTTACAAAAATAAATATGTTAGTTAATTTTTAAGATTATATATTTCATAAAAATTATCATCCAAATTACTATTTTTCCAAAATTCAATTATAAAACTTTTTACCTGTGTGACAAATTTTTACGAGCTCACACAACCACTTTCATAAAATCACGAACTCGTCTATTCGGAAGCTGTCACTTTTTCGTTTATTAAAAGAAGGGTTGCTGGATGGTTGCAATAAAACGCCAACGTCAAAAATTTTCACGCCAAAGCCAGCGTAGATGCGTTATCGCAAATGGTTATTTTTCAGATACTGTTGCAAATGGCACACAGTTAAGTACAAATAAAATATTCAAGTTCAAGGAAAAGTTCTTATACGGCGAAATATTTTCTTTGGATAAAATAATATTTTGATGTTCTTCAAGTTAAATATATAAGTTATCTTTTTTGTTTAAACTTGATAATTTTTCTGTTGAATGAAATTTTTTCACGTTTATATGTATACTGCTCAAAATTTCCGTAGCATTATATTTTTCCATACAATGAAACATAAATTAACGTAACTCCAATACTTTTTAACAAAAATAATTCTGTAGCTAACCGGATATTTTTGAATAAAATTTTCTAATTTAAAGAAGTCATGAAAGAAATTTGCAAATTATAAATTCCACCACTCAATATTTTTTAATTTTTAAATATTTTTAGGGGCAATACAGAATTTTAAATATATATATATATATATATATTATTTTTTTAAGTTTTAAAATAAAATTTTGAGATTAAAACTCTCTTGAGGGTTTGTGAGGAACACTAATGCAGCTCTATAGATCAAGCTACGCTATTTAATTCGCGAACAAACGATAAATAAAAAAATTAAATCGTGAGGTTTGATTAATAGCGCTGTTTCGGCGTTCTTCACAAGTTTAGCTCTAATAATAATATTTCATAAACAACTATAAATACGTTTTAAACTAATGTTGCAAAAATATGCTCTTTTTCAATACAATGTATGTTTAAAAAATCATTAAAAAATATTGAAATAGTATTCTTAAAACTTCATCAAAGAACACCATTATAAAAGAATACATTAATGCGAATATATACGCAATAAAAATTTTTGAAAGAACATTGCTTTTTTAAGTCAAAATTTAAATGTATAATTATATAGCTTTGTAGGTTAATGTTGAATTGAAAGCAAATATGTTCTTCCTTCTTATTTAATGAATTTTGATATTAAGATATTTGCATTATCTAATGAGAGTTGAAATCCAGTTTTATTTATGTTTGGATAAAATGTGAAATGTATTATTTTACAAAAGATCAGCATACATACATTTTGTGAAACTAAAAAAAAAGAAAAATCAAAACACAATTTTTTGAAAGAATAAAAAAAAAAATATGTTAAAAAAAAACAATTTTATGTAAATCAATTATTTTATATTTTTAAATAAAATTTGAAGCTAGATAATAGTAATTTGTAGAAAAACAATCAGGAAAAGATGAAGTAACAATTTATTTTCATCTTCCTCGTTAGTTATGTCAAATCTATATCTTGAATTTCACGTTCCAGTCGACTGACTGGAACGTGATTAATTAAATCGAAGATTCTCGAATAGAATAATGGAAGTTGACACATATCACAACGAAAAAAAAGAATTTTTTAAAACACTTTTAATTAATTCTTAAAAAGTCATTGTTCTTAATTGCGCGATCATGTATAAGAAATTATCAGAAACTTACTAAGATCTATAATTCACTACAACAGTTGTTTACAATTCTACAGCCAACTTCTGCTACGACCAATTACTTCTTGATAAATAAAAAAGAAATCAAAATATATAGAGACATAATATAACACTGTTTTTCAAATCTTGCCCTTTCCTTTTATTCCTCACGCATTCGACTATCTTCAGATATGGAATATAATCTCACTTTAAAATTCAATAGACTACAAATGAAAATTTTCAAATATGAATTTCACGATATAGTATTAATATACATGGTATAGATGGGGCTACACTTTCGCATAGAGCTCATGGTCACGAATTCGAGGCCAACTTTGTAGAGTCGCGATTTCGAGTCTTTGATGCCACTGAAGACCGCTGTGAAGAGGTTAGATCAGTAACCCCCAGGGGTCGATGACGTCTCACAAGGGGTCTACGCCAGGGAAAAAATAAATTGGGGGTCCATGAAGGGTAAATAGGGGTCTACAACAACATCTTCAGGCTTTCTTTCTTTCTTTTTTTTTTGTATTTACATGGACATTCAAATATTTCTGGTTTACTTGTTTATACTTTTTTTGCAACTTTCTCCCATTCCTAGAGTGGGGTCGCAATGGACATCCCTAACGCTCACAGGATGTCCGGTGTCATATAACTAACTAAAATGGGGCGGGGGAGCTTTTGGAAGTAGGGACCCTCACAGTAGATGTTTTACTTTACTTCTGAGGGTTATTTTAAGACAAACGGTTGTGATTTCTAGAATCAAGACTCATTTTCAAAGAAATTGGCCAACTGAAATAAGCACACACTTCCATCTTTTACCATTTATTCGCTTGAAATAACCACAGGTAATAATGCTTTTAATTTTTAATTATTTTGTATTTGTTAATATTTGTATTTTTTAAGATTTCAAAGATAAGTTTGTGTTTCTCTTTAAATAAACCAAAAAAAAAAAAAAAATGCGAGCTAAAGCTGATAGAATACATAGGCTTTCAAAAAAGTCTCTTCAGCTAATTATTTTCAATAAATTTCTGTAAGTGCAAAATTCAATTGATTATTTCAAACATGCGATAATTAGACTTTTTCAATTAAGAATTTTCATTTTACATAGCTTCAAATTTTAAAAAAAATACTTGTGACTAAGGTACTTACTTATATATAATTTATTTAAGGCCTGATAAAAATGGATATCAGAAATTCTGGCTTCAAAAAGATATACCTCTCTTTTACTTATCCCATATTATATAATATCGCAAGAAAATTTTTAATTGCTTTTCCATCCTCGTACCTAGCAGAAAGAGGTTTCAGTGCTGTTGCCTATCTCCTAACAAAAAAAAAGAAAGAAATAAGAAATAAACTGGACATTACTAACCGAGGATATTTAAGATTGTTCCTGACTAAATTGATGCCAAATGTTCAAAAATTGTTATTGCAGCATCAGGTTCATCCATCCCATTAAAAGCATTTATTTTTTGCTGAGTTATTTTTTTTGTAACAAATTGATTTTAAATTTTAATTTAATTATTTGATTTAACTTAAATTAATTAATTGTGATTTTAACTTAATCGTGATTTTTATTTAATTAACTGTGATTTTTTATTTAATTACTTATGATTTTTATTCAATTAATTACTTATGATTTTTATTTAAATAATTACTTATGATTTTTATTTAAATAATTACTTATGATTTTTATTTAAATAATTAACTATGATTTTTATTTAAATATGATTTTTATTTAAATAATTGTGATTTTTATTCAATTAATTAAATAAGAATTTAATTTAATTAATAAACGTTTAAAATTAACATGATTTTTCTATGATGAATTTGCAAAAATTCAATATTAAGTAAGCAGGGGTCTACCCCAAACCTGAAAGCATGACAAGGGGTCGATGAGATAAAAAGTTTGGGAAACTATGGGTTAGATGCACGTTAAGCCTGTCACGGCTCAAAGTCCTTGCGTTGGCGTGGTAAAGAAGGTGGGAGAGTGAAATGCTATAGCTCAAGTGTCGTTACATGACCACGGCTCAAAATTTCACGGTCTGTCGCCAACAGCTCTCGCGTTGCTTTAGAATACACTCACCTTGTGTAGATAATCCTGAAAAGCTTTTAAATTATATGGAGAACATCAACATCTTTATACTTTATACAAATGTGCGTGTGCGTGGTTCGAAGATTACGAAGTAAAATGATGAAAAGTCTATAGTCATCGTCCTTGTAGTTCATAAATAAACCATGTCTTATGTCCTGAAAATGATTGTCATGTGTGTAGCAATTGTGGAACATTAATTAAATAAAATTACTCCTTACACTTTTTCGTATTCTGAAATTATATATTTGATTTTTCTTTATTTCTAAATTAAATTTGCATTAATTTCAGAAAAAAAATAAGAAAAAGAGTAAGGTTTTATTAGATCTTTCTTTTGAAGCTCAAGACCAAATAAAAACCTAACAATATTTTTGTTCCTTTGAAAAAACCCCAATTCAATCAATTTAATTGGATAATCGTAATTGTGAGAACACGTTGAATAATCTTATGAACTCCAAAGGAAAATGATTATTAGAATTCGATACAAAATAAATATTCCGCTAATTACATAGATTACAAAAGGTAACAATAGAATAATTAAAGTTAATTTTTTTCAGTTGAAAAACTGTTTTCTTATAAGACTCCATTCCCTTTCATTTCGAATAATTTATTCATGGAAGAGCCGAGGCGATTTAAGGATTGCCTCCAGTTCGAACAGAATCGAACAAGTTGAAACAGAACGAAACGTAGAGGTATACTACATAGCTTGCAATTCAGTGATTTCCCAACTTACTGTGCCCATGGAACTTTTTTTTTTCAAAAATTTGGTCACGAACCCCCTAATGAAGTGACTATTTCAATACACAATTGTAAAATTATAAATTTAACTTTGATGTCCTGAAAATGGCACATTAAAATGAAAACGATGTTGATAGGCCTTGTATAATAACACTATTTTATAAATGTGAACTTTAACAAAAGTATAACTTTGGCTAATAAATGAATTAATAGGATAATCAATTGTATTTAATTTTCACGTAACGTACTTTAACAATTAGCAATATAAAGAATAATCCTGCTTTCTGTGGCATTCATTCATTTCACATCTGGGGATCATGCACAAAACGAAACTAAACCGTTGACTGGATACACGACTTTCTTGTATGTCATGTTTTAGGCTGCCATGTTTTAGACAAGTTATTGCACGCAGCGGCAAGAGAGAGAGAGAGAGATTCCTTTCCTATTTAAACCTGTGCTTAGACAGCCTCACCCGTGATCGACCCCACTTCTACCGTGCGAAGTTTGTCATTTCTTGTACTTCATGTATCTATCTAAAATAATTTTATATGCACCCAACTCTTTTTTTTTTTTACACGATTTTGAAATAACACGGTACACGAATTTAACGAATTTTTCTTTTTACACGAATTTTTTGTTCTAGCAAGGATAATAAAAAAAATTGGGGATTCATGCCCTTTTGATGAGGACGATTTGATCAAATTTATGATAATAAAGAAGTCGATAATGAACGAAGTCGAAGGTGAAGTTCTGGTATTAACAGCTGATTAAATTAGAGAGGGCTTGAGAAATTTTCTACAAGTATGGAACAACATTTTCTTACTCATGATCCTGATATAGAGTGCAAATTAGTTTTGTGTAGAAGGATATCAAGAATTATATAAGCAACTATAAAGACCCCCTCCCTCCAAAAAAAAACTCAGATGATACTAACAGACTTTGTTACAACAACAAAAAATCAACAGAGGCGGTTAATAATGAACGAATCTCTTCATCTGAATCTTGCATAACCAACAATTATGCTAGACATATCTGACACATTTACTAATCCATTTTTGATCCAGTTCGAAATAAACGTGTATGCTTGTTTTCAAGTAGCGATGAGTAGTTGTTAGTAGTTTAAGTCCTAATTTTAGTTTGAATTTTTATGTGTTGTATGTACTTTTAGAATAAGTTTTCACCGTACGCTAATTTTATTTTATTTTTTTTTTTTGTAATAAAAATGAATTGTTTTTATTTTATAAATAAGTAACATGAATTTTATTACTACTTTTTTACACAATTTTATGGGAAAATATTTAGAGATTTTTCATCTTACACGATTTTTTAAAGTTGTGGAACATATCCCCAAATTAGTCATATGTCGCATAAATTTTTTACACAATTTTTTTTTTTTTTTTTTGCACCATTTTCTAAGGAACGTATTTACCGTGTAAAAAAAAGAGTTGGGTGCATTCTAAAATTTTAATTTTTACTCTGAAATTTTTTCTCAACACGTAGAAAACATGACTAATTTATTTTAACCTTCATAATAATGGAAATGGATCACAAATATTTTACTTTTTATTAAATCTTTCGCAGACCCTTTACCACGCACTTAAATGTCCACGCACTTCCGAATTGATCTTCATTCGCCATTGACCACTTCAGAAGTCACAAGAACCCCCAGGAATTCGTAGGAACCACTTTGGGAACCTATGTGCCAATTGACGAAACTCATTATTTTAAAGATTTACCATGCGTTGAGTTCTATACATCCTAAATACAGACACCCTCTAAAATAAAATTTTTAAAAAGCGTTGCTTTGCAATTATTTTTTAATTATAACGTATAATGACTAATGTAAACATTAATACCTCGCGACTTATGCTACCCCGACTTACGCGAACCCGGAGTTACGTGATTTTCAAATCTCTTCTGTTTGTCTTTTGTTTGAGGAAAAAAGAATTGTAAAATTGGGGAAATAGGAACTGTCATTGAAGAAGTTGTTGATCTTGCCAGGCAAATAAATTCAAAAGTGGGTAGTGTGTGATGACGTTCAAGAACTGCTGGATTCCTATAATCAAGAGTTTACAATTAATGAACACATAGAAATGCATGAGCAAGAGCAAGACATAACAGAACTTGAGTCTTTAGCCGCAGTTTGGGACGGGTCTATCCGCGTTCCTATAAAAACTAATCCTCTTGGGAAACATTGGGTCTTTAAAAATTATTATATTGTAAAGCTTCCTCCCGAGGAAGATGTGACCATGAAAATTAAGAATTGCATATAAAGTTGAAACTTTCAGGTTAGAAGGGAGAGAGAAGTTAGACTGCTATCGGAGAGCAGTGATTAATTGAAGTAAGGCGTGGATATTTAGTAACTGATTCTTGTAATATGAATGTTGACGATCTGTCAACTGGGAATTAAACTAGATTAGGTAGCTAAGAAGTAGAAGCTATTGACTAGACGTAAGTGATCTAATTATTTAAAGTCTGCTCATATCTTGCCTACCTTGTTAATTGCTTCTCATATTTGATATTTAGGTGCATCTCTTAACTTTGGTTAATTGGATTTGTGTTGTTGTTGATACTGAGAATAAATTTAGTTATTTTGAATATGGCTCGTCTTACTTCCGTCTTTCCCACACCCTTAGACGCGTCGAGAAGACCTTTACAAGTTGAATCAGAAGATGGAATGACGGTTGGGAATATGACAGGAGGCCTCAGTTTAGTTGAAAAAGGGCTACAAATTTTGAGAAATACAGACTTCAACGATAAGCGTATTTTTTCAACAAAAAAAAAAAAAAAAAAAAAAAAGTGAAAAAATTACTAGCGTGCTACGAAAAAATTTTAAAGGAGAAAAAAAATCTTTCAGCCGGCAAACTACATTGTTAGATTTTCTGAAACATTCTACATCAAAATAACTTCTGTTTGCGATTTTATGCATGTGTGTTACCTAAAAATTTTTTTAAAATTATTATTTTCTTTCGTCTTTAGTCCCTAATAAAAATAATTTATTTGTATTTACAGTAGAACATCGATTATCCGAATCAATTGAGACCATTCGGATACGAGAATGTTTGGATAACTGAATGCGATCCATGCAGTATATGAAAGCGGACACTATACGAATATTGAAAACCACCACATGCGGGAAACGAGCTTGAAGAAAAAGCAAAATAGGAGCAAAATATCGCAATTTTACTTTTAATGTGGAAAATAATCACTTATTTTTCGCTGTACCATTGTACACCTTCATTTTTTTCGCAGCAAGGTCTCTGAAAAAACTGGTTCTGAAAATTGACGCTCCGGATAATAAACGTTCGGATAAACGACGTTCTACTGTAATGCGAAATCATACCCCGACTTACGCGAATTCTACTTTAAGCGGTCATCGCTCAGTCCCATCTATCGCGTAAATTCGGGGTATTATCATATACAGTGACGCACGTAAGGGGGGGG
>BMAV01025075.1:385966-400796 GCA_019973955.1 Trichonephila inaurata madagascariensis | reverse complement strand
CTAACGAGGATCTGTGCAGAAGAAGAGAATATATCATCGCTTATATATAAAAAGAGAACTTGCAACATGGTATAGTTTTGCACAATCCGCACTTTTATTTTGACAAAAAAAGAAAAGAAAACAGATGTCCCAGTTTGTCGTACAAATTAAATCATTAGGTCCCACTTAAGTTGTCAAATGTTTTCAACCGTAGCTGAACAAATACTTTCAGAAATTTGCTTTAGGATTATAAGTGCTCTTTTTTTTGAGTATATGATTGCGTGTGATGGAAATAATAGGTTTATTTCAATGGCTGGTCATACTGGTGGATGGTCAGAATCAAGAGAATTTATTTGGGGCAGAAGTGTGGCGCAACGGAGATCATTAGAGCCCCTTGCAAAGTCAGGTTTTGGACCCCAAGTTGGATTTTACAAAGGGTATATACTTGGCAGCAGTCAGGCTTTCGGGGGTGTACGTTACGCCACTGGATGGCAGCAAAACGGTTATTTACTAACAAAAATAGTTCTGTAAAACTATTTATTAACATCGACTTTCTAAGCTACTCTAGGACTATTGGTGACAAGCCTAATAGTTTAGAACTACGCTGAAGTAGTGAGGATGACACCTGAAATAGAATACCACTCTCCAAATGTCCACATCACACCTCGGTAGATGAGTGGTTATGATCATGAAGTCGTAGACGGCATTGTCAAGTTGGGCCATTGTACACTGAAAACCCTTCGTGTAAAGGGGCCGATCCACACTAAATCTTTCACGGCTCAAAGTACTCCTTTGGACGTGGGTTGGAAGTCTTTAGAGGGTGATCCAGCTCAAGAGTAGTCCGCATCACATGATCATAGTTTTTATAATTTAATGAGTGTGTATAAAAGAAATATTAAATGTAACATTTAATTTAAAATACGTCTATCCCTAGATTTACACGGAAGATCCTGTAAAACGAAATTATAGATTTTTTTTTTAAAGTAAAACCGTGTAAATCAAAAATAAACTAAAATGTGCTAATCGAGAATTGAGTCATTTATTTAAACGTAAAATAAAACTAATTTGTAACTGTATCAATTGAAGTCTTCTTTTGAGTGATGTCTTTTAGACATACCGTTAAGACTTTTTCAACATTTTCCACTCCTACGTTTTCAGCTATGCTCATCCTCGTAGAAGATCCAGCTGATACAATTTTTAAGTCTCCGTTTTTTTATTATTTTGTTATTGTTTTTACTGTCACTTCATTCATGGAATAAAATTTAGCACCATCTGTTACTATCCCTACATTATTTACACGATCCAAAACTTTAATTTTTCTTTTTCAAGATATAACTTTTCCTACCTTTTTTTTTTTTTTTTTAAAAAGTCTAAAAACTTGATAAAAATATAAAAAGGCTATAAAAACCATGATTTTTTTTTTTATCAATATATATAAATATGAAGTTTTAAGAAATTTTCCGAATGGAAAAACTCAATGATGTACCTCTTTCTGCTGTTAAAAATTTACTGCACAAAATGACATGAATAGAACGTTTGATTGTACACCCAAAAGGGAAATCCTCATTTTTCGATTAAATTTTTTTTAAAAAAAATAGAATTTAGAATAGAATGGAATTAAAAAATAACTAGAAATATAAACGCCAATGTGTTACCAAACGAACGGAACTAAAAATGGCTGCATAATTTTTTTAAAAAAATCCAATAACCTATGGATCTGAGACTAAATCACAGACTGAATAGCTAGCCACCTTTGAGCGAAAAGCTCTATCTTTGGTGCTGTGAATGGTTTGTAGAGACAACGACATAATTTTGAATTATATAAAAGCTATTTACGGACGCAGATGTCATTAAATCCGTCAAGATTGGTCGTTTGAGGTTTGAAAGCTACATATGCCGCATGCTTGTGACGTTCAGAATTTTCAATTACAAACCTATTGGAACTAGAACTAGGGTTAGGCTCAAATTGTGATGGGCTGATTGTGTGGGGGACTATTTTTAAGTTTTAAGAGTGACTATTCGGAGAACTGTTGCTAAGCAGAGGTCAGGAAGGAAGAAGGTTCTTGGGAAGGCCTTAGCCCATCCTGGGCTGTTGTGTCTATAGGAGAAGGTAATGTTATCTTAAAATATTAACTTATACTTGTCTTTTAAACTGAAATATTTACTACTACAAGTTTATTTCTTGTTTTACCAGTTGAAATATTTAATTCTTGCTTTATTGAACTAAATTAGATAATTAACAAGAGTTTCATGCACTTTCTATTAATTGTATTTTTATATTATTACAAAACTTTCTTGAGCCTCCATGCTGTAATTAATAATCTTGAACTTAAGGTTTAGTATAAAAGAGGAAATTTCTAATGCAACATTTATATGTTCAAAATGTTTGTTTAAATTTTACCATCTGAAAGTTTTTTTTCTTTTAACATGACAGATATTACCAAAGCAATAATATATTATGATAACGAAAAACATTTGATATTTTCTTAAATGAAATATTCAAAATATAGTGCAGATAATAGAGTATTAATAATTGTTTGTAAAATATATATCTGAATATTGACAAGCAATTATTTAGTTGCCTTATTTTACCTTAACTTCCCCAGAGCTGTTGTGTCAATACAAGAAGAAGAATCTTATAACTGTTGTTGTCGTGTGTTTATTACTGGGATACTTACGAAAGATAGATGAGCAGAAACATATAACACAATCACAGAAGAATACAAATTTTATTACAAACGATGATCCCAGCAAAGAACAGAAGAGATACGCTGCTTTCCTTTCGAGACGAGAATCTATTTAAAGGTGAAAGTCCGATTTCTTTTTCCGAAGATACATTCATGCCTTAACTCGAGATTCGAACCCACTCGATTACAAGCCGAGTGTCATAACCACCATACTGGGTGGGGCGGCTCTTACAGCTGTTTCGACACTGATACAATGCATGTCAATTTACAAAAATTGTTAATAAAGGATTTAGTTTATGCATATTCTTCGGTAAGCCATTAAGATTTAGAAAAACAATCCCCACACACATCTCCTGGATTTCATTACTCAGTGATAATGCAATTTTATGCAACCTATAATCAAACATTCTAGGTTACTGACATTTCTAAGGTTAAATCGTTTTTCTCTCTCATTTGAAATAAATCTTTATAATTGGTAAGTTTTAAAAAAACGTTTTTTTTTTTTTTATAAAAGGGTTAAAAAAGTTTTAAAAAAGTTTATTTTGAACGATATTTTAATTTTTAATACAGTCTACGCCTAATGTCTCAAGGAAGCTCCTAATCTTACAACACATTTTGAGATAGGAAAAAATAAATGTCTCAATATTAAAATAAGATTATGTGATTAAAATATATAAGCCATTAAAATATATAAGTCTTCAGAATTTTGAAATATTTAACAAATATACGCCCTTTTTTATTTTAACAAGCATAAAATTAAACTGGAGATTAGATCTACAATATAGCAATTTATGTGTGCAGCACGTTTCATATGTACGAGAAAAATTGAATGGATTCAAGCACATACGAGTAGTGTGATAAAATACGTTACTTTCTGTAGGAGCCAGGATCAGGAACGTCTTTAGAATTTTTGAGACACTGGGCCCAAAGAAATCTTAAGATTTTCGAAGACCCTGGGTCCCATTGCAAAAGTAGGTCCTACCCGTTATCTTAAAAAGTAGACAGTATATGGCAGTGGTCGCCCAAGTGGTGGTTAGCGAGAAAATTTCGCTGGTCCCCTGAAAAATGTGGAATATATTTACTCGTCCCGTTAAATTATGTTTTAAGATACATTGAAACATAATTCAATTCATTACAATACGCAAAAAATTATAGAAGCACTTCTTCATAAAATAACGCCATTTCATAGGAATGTATAATGTAAAAGTTTGATATATACTTAAATCATTTTTTAATTGTTTTGTTTTTACAGTTTTTGTTTATTTTCGTATGGTTTATTAATAGAACTTTCCAAATTTGGTTGCAATTAATAGTTTCATTTTATTAACTAGATACATTTTATGTGTTCTTAGATCCCAATTTTCTTAAAAATATACTGAACACTTACAAAATCTTATTAGTGTGGTCCGTGGGTTTTAAATTATGAATTAACTGGTCCGTAAGGTCAAAAAATTTGGCGACCGCTAGTATATAGCATAATTCACAATCTTACAAACCGGCTTGACCGATGGCCACATTTCAATTAAATGAGTTGAATGGTTTTTTATGGTATTAAGCCCAGACCTAGACGTGGGCAATGGTCATCACAAAATAATACAGTTTTGCCACTTTTATCAGTTGACATGCAGTTTGAAATTCCCTTTTTCGGAGAATATGTACGGGAATATTTGACCTTTAAAATTATTCGGATTATGATCTAATGAAGACTGGATACAAAACAAAACGAATCCCCCCCCCCCGAGGGTGAGGCCCGGGCCAGGTTGGCCCCTGCCTTAAGATGTCCCTATCTAGAATATAATATAAATAATGGAAAATTTTCTGATCTAGAAAATCATTCCGACTCTTTGTACCCTATTATTTAACATTATATGAAGAAAATCTAATACAGGCTAATTACAATTGTTCTCTTTTACTTGAACGAAGTATAGTTTTTTTCATTTCAACTGTACCTCTCTCTTTCTCTCTTACTGAAATTCAAAAGAAAAAGCTTTAAAAAAACTGAAAACATATTTGACATTCAAAAGGAAAGCTCAACAATAATGCAAAATGAGGAATTTAATTTCATGCTTTTAAAAATAATTATCAAATAAAAATTTATAGGATTTGTTGTTGTATGTTTATTTGTATTCTAAGCCTCGGCGTTGAACTGAATTAAAAGCATTAAATCGTCAAGGACAAAATAAAAAAAAAAAGTAAAAAACTTTGTAAATAGTATGTCTTTGCCGTTTTTCTTTTATCTGCAAAGTTGTATTACTAGAATCAGAAGCTTTTGGTAATCCTGGTTAAATAAATTCATTAAAAAAAATACATGAAAATAGCTCATAGATCAAGGTAACTTGATTAACGAAATGATAAAAAGTTCTAATTTATTTGGTGAAATTGCCATAAATATCAGGTGTTTCGTAACTTTAAAACCTATCTTCTTATATTTATTATTTTGCACTGATATGTATCTATCTTTTCAGATTTTGTTCTATTCAAGGATAATGTGACAAAGCATTATCTAAATATTCCAAAAACCAAAAAAATTTGCAGTGTTGTATAATTTTATCAAGAAAATAATATTAGATACTGAAATATGACAAGCCTATTTTAAAATGGATGCGAAGAATTGTTAAAGTCACTCAATTTAATGTGATGGAGAAGGTAATTGCCAAACCCTTTCGGATAATGACTTTGGTCCATTCAAAATATCATTTATTTTAATGATATTACACTTTTTTATCAGAAAATAATATTCGTTGGCAATTTAGAAACGTCTCTGAAATATTTACAAACAGAAATGATTTTACTAATTTTACTACTTTGCAATCATTATCTTAACAAAAACGGTTTCTCTATTTTTTTAAAGAAATTTTTAAAAATGTAACCGTTCAAGTCTTAATAAATGTAACCGCCAGTCCAAAGCCGCAGAAGCACCCTCTAGCGAACACCCATCTTCAAAAGAGGCTGAGTGAGGAAGAAATGCGGTCAATATGAAAAACCGTCCATGTTCTTAGACCATTACTTTTGTTAACGATATCTATTGTCTTTGTGTAACTTAAGTTAAAAAAATACAGTGAAAATCGCTTTTTTCACACAAAATTGAGAGAACTGAAATATTTTTTCGTGTTTAAGGATATTGCAAAAAAACCCCATAAATTCAACAAAATTAAGTTTATTAGAGCACATTTTATTTACATAGATACGTATATATGCATATATTCAATAGAAATTAATGAAAAAAATTCTGAAGAACTTAAAGAAATTTAATACAAAATTTTCAAGTTTTTTCAAAAACAAACCATTTATAGAATTTTTGGAAAATAACCTGACAAATTGTTCGATGCCATCCGTTTTGCTATCCATTTCATCATTGGAATGGGCTTCTAAATAACTGCACAAACTTTTCATGATGCTCCTCATTTCGGATGATGTGGGAACAAGAGTTGCATTATTCGTTTCATTTTCATAGTCATACATATTTTTGAGCTTTGAGCAAACTCCTAAATGTCTGTCTGCTATAATTGCGGCCATACATACATTATCATAATCTACTACTAAGAATTCTTCTTGATGATACAATAGAACAGCCCAATCCAGCCGAAGTTTTCCGTATTTTGTTCATTCCCAGAAGGGAAAACTTTTCGTGTTAGCAATTTTCGTTTCGTGTAAAGAAAAAAAAATATGCATGGAAATACTTAGTAGTTTGTCGGGACCGATGTATTATTTGGTGTTAACCGATATTTCGATTTAAGCGTTTTCGCGTTAAACGTATTTCATTGTAATTGTTACACTAACAGAGATTTCATTGGACCCAACCCCTAATTTACCACTTTTAGTTGAATCTTCAACGTCCAACGCTCAACAAAAAGAGAGAAAAAAAATCAAACTATCAATTTAGAAATTCGTGATAAACCATAAATTTGGATTGGTATCCTGGAATGCATGGCAACTATATAATTCTCAATATTTTTTTTTTTTTTGTCTGTGTGTGTGTGTATTTAAACTGTCTTTGTTATAAACTTCTTTTAGGAAAGTCATAAGATATTCAAGCATATTTCGGATAAAATATTACTCTGAGATTATTTTATAATTTTAAAGCATCGTTTTTCAAGCGTTTGCATTTTTTTTTCAGTAGTACTCGGACTGATAGTTTTGTAAATGATAGAATTTTTTTTCTTGTTGTTTTGAACTGTGTATTGATTTAATTAAAAAGCATCGATACAAAACAACAATGACGGTTGATTGATTGAATATTAACGTCGCACTGTGCAGCTACACGAGGGATTATGGCGACCGACCACGGAACTCTGAACCACGAGGGTTCGACGTGGACGCTACCTGGGCTGGCACCCTCCTCTCCTAACTACCACACCACACCAATGGGAGGACGTTTCAGCTCTCGACAGATTTAACGTGCATCGCTGCCCTACACGGCGGGTCTTTAGTGGTACTGGGCTCGAACTCGTGACAAGGCAAGCCACGATCCGATACCTATACCACTCGGCTACCGCGGCCACACAACAATGACGGATAGAGAGAGAGAGGCTGCTGAAGATAAACTATTACTTCTCTATTGACAATAACCTAAAAAAACTATAAAATTATGATCTACTACAATTATCATGATTTAAAAATGCATGTTAATTAAATACTGAGAAATAAATACTATAAGCCAAAGAATAGATAAAAATTTTATTCTGCGCGAGGAGTATAAAATATTTCAAAATTTGAGAATATCATTGTAATGTAAGAAATTTAAAACAAAGAACAGAAAATATGTGGACTCCCATTTGATATAAAAAATGAAAACATTGAACATTTTTCGTGTTATACGTTTTACTAAAACATACATATATACGAAGGCGAATGAAATAAAAACGAGATTTTTTTTTTTTCAAATAACTTTTCTGAAATACCATTTACCAAAATTACACTTATGCTACTTTTCGAAATATTCTTCTTAAATATCTACACGTGTTTATTTGTGAATGCATTAGGCTTTTTTTTCAGTCCTGTATTATTAAAAAAAAGCATGAAGGAAATTGCGCGCAAAATGTCTTCACACATTCGATGAAAAACTTTCTCCTTTTTACGCTTATTAGAAGAATCTAAGCAAATAGCAGTCGAATTCGCCAATTGTATTGGGTCTTGTGTTTTGCCTTGAAGAACTTTACGAATTGAAATGGAATATCTGAAGGAGGGAAGGTTCGTTCTGGGTACCTTCCGTTCCGAACGCAAGTACGTAACCAATCACGCCAAAACGATCGTCAACGCATGATGTTGGTACTAGTTCATATAGATATCACACCGCCACATCTTTTGGGCCGATTTTTTTAGTTTAAGCTTTTTCGAAAACTTCAGAGTAGTGTACTGTACTAATTGTAAGTCTGTCTCATCAGAAACAGAATCCCAAAACCAATCCAAGAATCCCAAAAACCAATAGCAAGATAACCGAATTTTTACGTTAAATGTAACAGTTCTTCACCGCCATTTTTAAATAACTCGCTCCATTTGTATACTTGAGTTTTTGGTAAGATGCCATAACTGCGTGTTTAGTTTGTATCTAATTCTAATGGATTTGGCACTTTCATTCATTAGAAATTCACTATTCAATGGTGTAACTGTAATAAGTACTTCGTGTTCAATCCTCATGATAGCAAGTAAATTAATTAACACAGGGAAAATAAGACGATGCCAATCGATTATTTACATTTTAAATAACATCCCTTTCTAATTTATTCTACTGTAATCGAAAATATATAAAAATCATCTGCTGCGATTAAAAGAATTCGTTTATATTTGATCCACCTTCACATATTTGACTCATTTAGTAACAGACATTGGGTTAAATTCGTGTGACGTCACAGTCACATGATAAAGACAATCATGTGTTCCCAGCCAATCAGTTCATGTGCTTCACTGTTGCCAACTTTTGCGTTTTGTAGAAACTTTAATTTAAAATTACATATTTGCCAACAAAAATAATTCGCGCAGGTTAACAAAATGCACATGATGGGAAAATAGCCAGATAAAATATATGGATTTTTTTTAATTTTGAAAAACTTCTTAAAGATTCTTAATATTTAAACATATTTACCCAATTATTAAACTAAAATTTTACAATTAAAATAACAAGCACTAGTCTAGTATCAGTTTTGAATTTAATGGAGAACACTTGATTATATTTATCATGTGACCGTCATGAATTTAACCCATTCTTGCGCATTACAAACGATTTTAAAATTGTTCTATGAATTGTATCTTCTCCAAAAAAATTTTCTTTATAGCTGTTACTCCTATTACTTAAAATTCACGATTCTAAAATTTCGAAAGTCCCTCAAAAAAAAGTTCACCCCTTTTGTTAGCAAAATTTATAACTCTTAATTTTATTTTTGAATTTCTTTTTTTTTTTTAAAAAAAAATATTTTGAAATACATTTTAAAGCAAAGGAAAAGAAAAAAAGAAAGAAAAATAAATATTATATCAGTTTCCAAAATAACGAAAACATATTTTTCTCTTCACAAATTTTTGAACCTTTGTCCTGAGATCCTTTGTCCTTGCCCCTCTATCTCAGATTAATTTCAGGAATTGCTTAAGCCATATAGCTTGGATCTGAAGAGGTGAACACGATAAATATTGTGATAAAATTTTTTCAAAAAAAAAATTAATAAGCAATATATTATCCACACGTGTTTGTAATCTTTATGATATCATTTAGAGTTATAAATAGATGTATACTTTAACCTTTAAGCTAAAAATAACTGAAGGCGTATTCATTGCCATAATGATGTCACTATGATAATATTTGTTAATTGTAGTAAAAAAAATGCAGATATTAAAGGTCGTTGATAATACGAAATAACCCAAATATTATGGGTGATATCATAGAAAACAAAAATAATTGTCTAAAATTGAAAATGATACTAAAATGGCTTTACCTTTCAAAATACATACATTACATAATATACTAAAATTCGTTTTTGTAAAACTATTCATAGTAGAGTTCACTGTCGTACATAAGAGTCGGGTTTAAGGGCTAGAATCTCTCCTATACAACAAGAGATTTTTAATTTTTTAGCAAAAAAAATTATGCTTCGGTATTTTCTCTCTTTTTTTTTTTAAATGTATATCCCTCCCACAAAAGTAGCCTGTGTACGGTATAGGTACAGTTTAAGAACTTTGTAAATACAGTCGAACCTCTATATTGCGAATTTTTCTAAATAGCGAGCATTTTCCTGGATCCTTGAGCATTTTACGATTTTCGTCGCAAAATAACCTCTCTAAAGCGAAGTGCATTTTCTATATAACGAACTTTTTCATTTGTGATTCAATTTTTGTTCTCTCTTTTTTTTAAAAGTATTTCTGAAAATTTTCAAGTTATTCTCTCTTTAACACATTTTATGGTGGTCATAAATCTTGAACTGGTTTTATTAGATCCTAACTCGCCGAGAGTTCTGGAGAGTTTAGAGTTCCGGACGTTTCATCCAAGAAGCGCAACCTTTAACCCCCATTGCCTAGTTCACTAGAAACATCTTCGATATCCTCCTTCAACCTCAGGTGAGTTGTCCCGTGTCCCCGAGCTCTAATTATAAAATAATGTATATTTAAAATTACCTGTATGCTTTAAATTATATATATATAAAATGTCTTTAAAATTCATTAATTTTAGTATAAAATTATTTTCTTAATATTGAAAATACACTGAATTCTTCCACATTCCTTTTTTTTTTTTTTTTTGTTTCCTTGCAGTTTTTCTTTCCTTTTTTTTATGGGTAAGATATATAAAATAAACATATATTAGAATTTAAAAAAAGGTGTGAATAATTATTTTTTTACTATATAGTGTTTATGAATTTAAAATTTGTTTTATGCGGTTTATAAAGTATATTAAAAGATGAACCTCTATATAACGAATTTTCCATATAACAAACTTTTTTTCGGGATTTAGCGACTTCGTTCTATAGAGGGCCCATTCTATATGAATAAAGAATTAAAAAACAGGAAAACTGTAAGTCACGTACAGGGATGGTCTAGGGCCGGACAAAACGGACCCCTGCCCGGTCGAATTTGAAATTTTTTTTTTGTTACAAAAAATTTGATATATTTACTGAAATATTATTGGGTGTGAATTTGGTATTTCTCATTTAACATTTCTTATTTTGTACTTTGTATGTTCAGTGGCAGTTTTCTTTTATGTTGAAACTTGAAGGTTTCGAGGCGGGAGTATATGTTAAATCATGAAATTCAATATGTTTACACATCATTCACTAGTAATCTTCTCCCCATCCAAGAGTGAGGTCACAACGGACATTCCTTTCACCCTTACGATGCCCGGTGTCAACTATCCAAAAGGGATAATAAAAGGTTTTAGGTGATAGAGAGCCACAAGAGATATTTTATTTTAGTCTTGAGTGTAGTTACAAAAGTTAAAACAAACGCTTGTGTTCAATAAAGCAGAAAATGTTCAATACTCAAATTCACAACTCATTCACAAACTGTAAACTAAGTGCGAAATAAATGATGTGGCTACGAGTGTTTCTCAATTTAAATAAAACATTTATTAAGTATTTACAAGGATGCATAAAAAAGCTTAAATATTATCGCGCACGATTATAGCCGTCTCCTCCCTCCAAACACATCTAGAGGAATCCTCTCTCCCTCTCTTTTCCGAGCGCTTTTCCTCCCCCTGTTGCCACCAGAGTAAAGAGAAACTAGGCTCACACCCCTCCTCGGGTCAGTCACCCCTTCGCTCCTTGGGTGCCAAAGATTAACTAGACGCTCGCCCCTCCTCGGGTCAATCGCTCTTTCGCTCTTTGGGTGCTTT
Organism: Trichonephila inaurata madagascariensis; assembly: GCA_019973955.1. Taxonomy (NCBI): domain Eukaryota; kingdom Metazoa; phylum Arthropoda; class Arachnida; order Araneae; family Nephilidae; genus Trichonephila; species Trichonephila inaurata. The sequence goes on along the minus strand of BMAV01025075.1, from coordinate 389,321 downwards.
CGCAACATTCTCCCACCTCTGAGTTTGCCTGCTGCAAAAAACTCAAACACAACGTATAAAATACAACAGTAATATTAACAATATAGGTGCTACAGAATGCTGGTGTTAAAATAAAGCAAAATTTACAGTAAACAAAACTTTTACAAAATACATTTTAGGCATATGTCAAACGCTTCGGAGTAGTTACTTTTCTGCCATTCCTTGTGCGAATGACAGAATCACAGTCAGATCTTTTGGTAAATTAATCTCTGGTTCTTGCAGTTCTAGATTGTAAAGTCTTTGCACTGGTCTGACCAGTTCCCCAGCCTCAATTTTGACTCGAGCGACTCTAACATGTCCATCTTTTCCAGGAATTAGTTGAATTACTCTAACAAGAGACCACAGAGTCCGATTCTTTAAACTATTTTCCATCACAACTACTTCTCCCACCGTTAAGGGTCTTGATTTCCGGTGATGCTGCGTTTGCTCTCTCAGTTGGCCTAGGTACTCAATTCTAAATCTTTTCCTAAGCTGTTCCCGAATGGTTTGAACATGTCTAATCCTCTTATTGATTTCTTGATGATCTAGACAATCTATGTCAGTTACATCTGACGTTTCGATTTCTTGTAAAAACATGGCTGGTGTTAATGGTGATAAATCATTAACATCCTCAGAAATGTAAGCTAAGGGTTTAGAATTGATCACATGTTCACATTCACATAGTACAGTATTTAATTCTTCGTAATATAACGAAGCTCTACCTAACATTTTTCTCAAAATTTGTTTTAACATTTGAACCATTCCTTCCCCAAATCACCCCCATCATGCGGCACTGGGAGGGTTAAATTTCCATTTTATTTTTTGGATATTAGCTTTAGATGTTATTACATCCCAGTCAATAGAATTTAGTGCGCTATTAGACCCAACAAAATTTGTTCCATTATCCAAATAAATAATGGTTGGTTGGCCTCTTCTCGAAATAAATCTTCTTAAAGATTGTAAAAATTCTGCGGTAGAAAGAGATGTAATAAGTTCAAAATGCACTGCTCGGAATACAGCACAAGTGAATAATACTACCCAGCCCTTACGCTTATCTTTTAAATGAATTGGCCTGCAAGATCAACTCCTACAACTTGAAATATTTTAGAGTTGCTTACCCTATCTTTCGGTAAAGAAGATGGTACCACTTCCGTTTTTTGAGCCGAAAATCTTTTGCACCTAGTGCATTTTTGTATTATTTGTCTAATTAATTTTCGCGCTTTTAAAATCCAAAAATTTTCTCGCACAAATGATTCATTACAATAGATATACCTGCATGCATAAGTTCCTCATGTTTACGCACGATCATCAAATGAACAACTGGGTGTTCGTTAGGTAAAAAGATAGGAAACTTAAAATTGTCTGTATCTTCTCGAAAACTAAGTTTTGTTCTAGCACGCAAAATTCCAAATTGATCTAAAAATGGTTTTAAAGGGAGCAATTTCTCATCCGTTACTCCCTCAAAATTTTCCATTTGTATTAATTTAATTACAATTTCTTCATCATGATCAAATTCAGAAAATGTTATTTCCGAAGTATTACAAACATCGATTCTCTTGGCATTTTTAAAGAAACGAAACATCCAAGCAATCATGCGAACAACTTTTAAGTAAGATGAGAAATATTTACAGTGCCAGTTAAACTCCTCAATTCTCTTAGCGGTATTAACCAAAACAGATTTCCTTAACTCTAAATTTATCGCCTTTTCATCGGGGATTTGTTTTGATCTCGGGCATTGAACCGGGTTTTCGGAAAACCAGGAGGGCCACTCCCACCATCTTAAATAAATAACCTGTTGAGCGCTACAACCCCGAAAAAGAATGTCCGCGAAATTCTTTTCTGAAGGCACGTGTTCTCAGCTACAAACATCCGAAAGGTTTCGGATTTCTTTCACCCTGTTAAAAACAAATACGCCCCAATCTCTAGTACGTTGTATCCATGCTAACGCTGTCATGGAATCTGTCAAATAATAAATACGCACATCTGGCATCTTCGTTCTTAAGGTATCCGACTACGTTCGGAACCATGATTTTAAAAAAGCACATAAATGTATAATTTTCATAATATTTAGTGTCACTTAGATTAAAATACATATATAAAATTGTTTTAAGGACATTATGACAAAAAAAAATTATTTAAATACACTAATTTGGCAAAAAATTAACTTATAATAACCTTTTTTCCAAATGTTCTCCTTTTGTAAAAAATGCTTCTATTGTATTAATATTTTGCCTGCATATAGTTCAGACCTCTGTACAGAGGCTCAACCATGATGTTTGAAAAATTTACATTATTTTTATAGTTACAACCATTTGAAATAATTATCGACGTATTTTCTTATAATTTCTCCCTTGTGTTTTCGTAAAACATGGATAAACCGACTTCTAAGTTATGCACTTCAAAAATTCTAGTTGAGCCTCTGTACAAAGGTCTGAGCTATATACAGGCAAAATATTAATACAATAGAAGCATTTTTTACAAAAGGAGAACATTTGGAAAAAAGGTTATTCTAAGTTAATGTTTTGCCAAAATATTGTATTTAAATCATTTTTTTTTTTTTTGTCATAATGTCCTTAAAATAATTTTATACGTGTATTCTAATCTAAGTGACACTAAATATCATGAAAATTATACATTTATGTGCTTTTTTATAATCATGGTTCCGAACGTAGTCGGATACCTTAACAGAAGCCGCAAATCGGGTTCCAAGTGTGCATGATAGTAATTGCAAACGGGGGATAGAAATATCTTTCAAAGGAGCTACCCTCGCTTTTGCCTGTATCAGTTTCACAAAAACATTTTCCTCATATTCTATCCTCAAAAATACGCAAGCGGCATACGCTTTTTTACTAGCGTCACAAAACACATGCAGTGTTATCTGTTTAATTCCATTAGAGCTCAAATTCAAACATCGAGGTATTTTAATACCTGCAAGTATAGGGAGTTGCTCTAACCACTGTTTAACTTGATTTAAAATATTTTCTGGGAGATTGTCATCCCATTTTAATTTTAATTTCCTGTAAAATTAATTTTGGTTTTAAAGTCACAGGAGCCGTTAAGCCAATTGGATCAAAAACATGATTAGCTATGGATAACAATGACCTTTTAGTTATAGCCCTACCTTCATTTTTCTGACAGTTAATATTACATGATAAACAATCATCTTTGAGGTTCCAAATTAATCCTAAAACCATAGTCTTAAAGTTATCAGGTTGGCTTTTCAACTCTGAAAATTTTTCAGGATTTAATAAAACATTTGACTGCCAGCCCCTTAAATTAAAATGTGCTGAAGATAATAATATTTTAGATTCAACTATAAATTTTTGCAAATGTTCTT
>BMAV01025075.1:333013-365283 GCA_019973955.1 Trichonephila inaurata madagascariensis | reverse complement strand
AATGGGGATCTCTTTATGTTTTGTCTCAAGATGGAAAACTTTATAATTTGCTTGAAAAAGACACTCAAAGTAAACTTGATATGCTCTTTAAAAAGAATCAATATGCCTTGGCAATAAGTCTAGCTAAGAGTCAACAATATGATGAAGATGGATTGATTGATATTTTCAGACAATATGGCGATCATTTATATGCTAAGGGAGACCATGATGGAGCCATTGCTCAGTATATCAAAACAATTGGTAAACTGGAGGCTTCTTACGTCATAAGAAAATTCCTTGATGCTCAGAGAATTCATAATTTAACTGCATATCTGCAAGCATTGCATAGAAAAGATTTAGCTACAGAAGATCACACTACTCTATTGCTTAACTGTTACACAAAACTAAAAGATAAATGCAAATTAGATGAATTTATCATGACAAAAGATAGAGAAATCCATTTTGATGTAGAAACTGCTATGAAAGTGTGCCGACAAGCAGGCTATTACAGTCATGCATTATATTTGGCTGAGCATCATGATCAACATGATTGGTATTTAAAGATTCTTCTTGAAGATCTAAAAGATTACGATAAAGCACTGAAATATATTTCAAAATTAGACTTTGAAGCAGCTGAAGGTAACATGAAGACGTACGGGAAAGTACTTATGACTGAAATACCAGAACAAACAACACAGCTATTAAAACGTCTGTGTACTGATTACAATGCAAACCAGATGTCTGAAAAACCTTTATCTACCAATCCAGAAGAGTTTATTCATATTTTTGTGAATAATACTGAGAGATTGTTAGAATTTCTGGAGCATATGATAAAAATTCGTCCAACATCATCTAGTCTTGTTTATAACACATATTTGGAATTGTGTTTGAAAGCTTACAGTAAAGAAACAGACCCAGCAATTAAAAAGAAAAATGAAATAAAAATAATGGATATGTTACGTAATTCAGATGCAAGCTACAGTATCAATCAAGCTCTTGTCTTGTGCCAGATGAGCGATTTCAAACCTGGTATTTTGCATTTGTATGAAAAAGCAAAATTATATCAGCAAATTCTGTTCTATCATATTGAAAACCGAGACCTGGATGCAATAATGAGAACTTGTGAAAGATTTGGGAGCTATGATCCAAATTTATGGGTTCAAGCACTGTGGTTTTTCTGTCAACAGGAAAAGAATCAGAAGCCATACGTCATCACAATTTTGAATGAAGTTGAGCGAAATAATCTTCTATCGCCCATACTGGTGGTCGACATCATGGCAAAGAGTCACACTGCAACTTTAGATTTAATTAAAGATTACATTATTAGATATTTGCAGAAAGAGAATGAACAAATTGCTGAAGATGAACGTTTGATTAAGCAGTATAGAGAAGAAACTGAAAAAATGAGAAATCAGATGGAGGAATTAAGAAATAACCCCAAAATTTTTCAGGTGTCCAAATGCAGTGGCTGTACTCATCAGCTTGAGTTACCATCTGTGCATTTTCTATGTGGGCATTCATATCATCAACAATGCTTTGAAAGTTACAGTGCAGAGCATGATTCAGAATGTCCTCTTTGTCTTACTGAGAATCAAAAAGTTCTTGGAATTATAAGAGCTCAGGAGCAGAATAAAGATCTTCATGAGCAATTTCATCATCAACTAGAGAGAGCTGATGATGGTTTTTCTGTTGTTGCTGATTATTTTGGGCGAGGTGTGTTTAATAAGGTTACTATTGTTACAGAATCATCTCGTCCTGCTACTCGTAATATCGACAGTCTTAATCCTTTTGAAACTGATATGTAAAGAATTAATTAGATAAAAGATGAAAAAAAATTATATTTTCATGTTATTTAAATTGATTATTTACTTTTTAAATTTTGTTCCACTTAGAAAATTAAATATAAATCATGTGAAAAAGTAAGCACTATTTAAAGGTAATGGGATAGAATATTTTGTTTACTAATATGTGGATTACTTTTTTTTTGCATATATTTTTATATAATGCTTGTAAAATTTAAAATGGTGTACTTTTTGCAAATGTATCATGTGTTGTTGAAATCACATTTGTGCAGATATATAAAACTATTTCTATACATTTTTTGGTTATTTTTAAAATTTATTTTTCATTTTATTCAATTTAAGAAAATGATTTCCTTAATAAAAATTTGGGGGAATTTTTTTTTTTAATTTAAGTTAAAATATTTCTGTTTATATTTTTATTTGAAATTTGTGTATAAAAAAATTATCAGTATTATGATGAATAAAAATTTTTTTTTCTATATTGATAATATTAGAAATTATATAATGCAGAATTTCTAAAATTTAAATTAAGTATAATTACTTTTCCATTTAAGGTAAATAATGTTATACTTTTGCATAGGAATAAAATTAATTTCTTGTTATTATTTATTTATATTTTTTGGCAATACAATAAGTTTTGTATCTACAAAATTATGTATATATTTGATAATGATACAAATGTTATGCTGTATTTTTTATAGAACTAATGTTTTCTCATTACCTATTAATAAGTGTAAACTGCCTGGTCACATCATGTAAATAGAATAGACTATGATTTTATGTCTGTTTTAAAAACACTGTATTAATTTAATATTTTATGTACAATTATATATTTTTGAATTATTATAATGCTGTTTGATTGTATTTTGTTGTAATAAATATTATTGATTTTTATAAAGAATTTTGCTATAGTAATTCGTGCAATTCAATGAATTAATTTTTCCAAATTGATGATTCTTAAAAGAAACATGATCAAAATGTTATATGAAAATAATTTTGTTATGTTGCAATGCATTAAATTTTTGAATTTAAAAAAGGAAGAATATACAAGTAATATGCATGAAAGATTTTTAATTCTTCCTAAGATAATTCTAAAAGCTCCAGTAGGTTTTAATTATCTGCAGACTGAAAATTATAAGCTTGAAGTAGTTGTTAACTCTCCCTATATATATTTGGGCTCAAACATTCTAAATGACATTGGTGCTGAAATTAAAAGATGTATTATTGCTGCTAATCGCTGTCTTCATGGTCTAAAAGCTTTCTTGAAGTCAAAATTAATTAAAAGACGTACAAAAAATACTCTGTGTTAAACAATCCTCTGATCTACCTATGGATCTGAAACATGGACTCAACCACAGACTGAACAGCTTGCCATCTTTGAGTGAAAAGTTAGATATCTCTTTGGTGCTGTGAATGAGAATGGATTGTGGAGACAATGACATAATTTTGAATTATACAAGCTATTTAAGGAAGCTAACATCATTAAATACAACAAGATTGGTTGTGTGAGGTTTGTGAGCCACATCTGCTGTATGGACCCTCATCCTTCAAAATTTTCAATCACAAACCCATTGGAACTAAAACTAGGGGAAAGTAACTAATTGGAAAACTGTTGCTAAGCAGAGATCAGGATGGAAGAAGGTTCTTGGGAAGACCTTGGCTGTCGTGTCTATTGGAGAAGATAATGCTTTCTTAATATATTAACTTGTCTTTTAAACTGAAATATTTACTACTACAAGTGTTTTTCTTGTTTTACCAGTTGAAATATTTAATTCTTGCTTTATTGAGCTAAATTAGATAATTTTAGCAGGACTTATGTGCTTTCTTTTAATTGTATTTTTATATTATCACAAAACTTTCTTGAGCTCTTATGATTTAATTAATAATCTTGAACTTAAGGTTTAGTATAAAAGAGGAAATTTCAAATGCAACATTTATATGTTCAAAATGTTTGTTTAAATTTTACCATCTGAAAGTTTTTTCTTTTATCATGACAGATATTACCAAAGCAATAATGTATTATGATAACGAAAAACATTTGATTTTCTTTAGTAAAATATTCAAAATATAGTGCAGATAATTGAGTATTAATAATGGTTATATTATACTTAAAAAGGCTTTTACATCAAATGTTAAATAATGGTCATTTCTTAAGTGAAAAACATTCAATTTTTTTTCCCTATGTAACTTATGAATATTTGAAGATAAAAATGAAAATGATTTTTTTACCACTCTGATACATTTTATTTCACCATTTCAATAATTTGATGATTTATCTGAAAATTGACAAGTAATTATCTAGTTGACTTGCATTGCATTAGCAATTTTTAGTCTTGTAAGTTATTCTATCTTGTAAAATAGGAATTGGTAAGTTTAAACAGAAAATTAAAAAATATATATTGTGTGGAAGAAATTCCCAATTATAAAGAAAGTATTTATATAATGTTTTGAGATATATAAAGAAATGGGTGGGGGATGCTTTGATATGAAATTGGAAAGGGAAAAAAAATCAAAAGATTTTTCATTTTACTTATATAAAAAATTTGTATGAAAAATACTTTATATATGATTATAGATATAAATAAAAAGATGTTGAGAGTACCAAATTTACTTAGATGCATAATACAAAAATTGACTAAGAATGAACCTGGGAGGATACAAGTTAGAGAATTTTTACATTATATATTTGTTGATGTAAATTTAACCACACACAACTCACTTTCCTTACACATTATATTATAATTAATTGATATACAGTGAAATACTTTTAACGCAAAAACATAAAATGAAATATCAGTTAACACGAAATAATACAATGGTCTCGACGAACTACTATGTATTTTCCCCCCTCTTAACACGATAAGCTTTCCCATCTGGGAATGAACAAAATACGGAAACACCAACCAGATTGGACTGTCTTGTATTGTCAGAAGAATTCATTGTGCAGTAGATGGCGATAATGTGTGTACAGCCCGAATTATGATGGACAAAGACAGTTTGGAATTTTTTATCAAATTTCATTACGTTCCTGAGAATATTAGTGTTTCATTGATTTTTATTAAATACATTCATATCTAAGTAAATAAAATTACCCTAATAAACTTAATTTTGTTGAATAAGTGGGTTTTTTTTTTAACAAGAAAAAATATTTCAGTCCCCTCGGTTTTGTGTTGAAACAATTTTCACTGTATATAGAAAATTACACATACAAATTGTAATTTTGTATTACTCTTTGATCAGTAAAAGGGATTTTTTTTTTTGTTGCTATTATAAGGTTAGAGTAATCCCTGTTATAGATATTTTATCTCTGAAAGTTTTATTTTCTTAGTACCTGCTTGCTATCAGTTGATATAGTCAAAATTATTTAGTAGGGAGGGGTATATTAAGGTTATATAAATAACACATTCAACATATTCTTATAAATTATTTTTTAGAGGTGAATAAAGGTATGTGCTCTTGTGTGCATTTTTTTATACCAACAGTCAAAGTCTTGATCTATTAAAATGATCTGCAATCGCATTTCATATTCAGTGTTTCATTTCTTTTTATATTTTTTTCTTGTTGCCTACAGATACAATGAGAAATGTTTTTCACAAATGCATAGTTCTCAATGGCAATAAAATGTTAAAGCTGTGAAACAAATCCTAAGAATTTGCAACCTAAAAGGGAGGAGCTAGGAGGTTCTAGGGTAAATTTAATGTCGAATCTATTGATATATCGAAAAATTGTTCCTTCATTATAGGTATTATTTTTGCAAATGGAAAAAGTTGCATTTTCTGTTGCAACTACAATCAGACCTCTATTTTGCAAACTTTTTCTTGGACCAAGAACATTTTACTATTTTTTTTTGTGAAATAACCTCCAAATAGCGAAGTGTATTTTCTATTTAACGAACTTTTTCTCTTGTGATTCGATTTTTTTCTCCTTATTTTAAAAATAAAAAAAATTCAGGACATTTTTCAAATTATTCTCTTTTTTAGTACATTTTATGGTGATCATGACCTTGAACTGGTTTTACCTGGTGTCTAAATCGCATAGAGCAATAAAATTGCCCTATTTTTTTAAACAATAAACTCATATAAAATTAACAGTTTTTATCAGTAATTAAATCTAAGGGCTCATGTGGTAATGTATGCCTAAAAAATTACTCGTTATAAAATTATTTGTTTAAAATTACTTGTAGGTATAAAATTAGATAATTCACATTAATATTAATATAAAATTATTTTTTTTATAGTTGAAAATACAGTGTACTCCGGGACAATGTTTCTTACTTGTTTTCCTTGCAGGTTTCTTTTTAATCGTTAAAATAATATAAAATAGATAATAATTTTCACAGAATGTATGAATTGCTTTTTTAAAAATAATGCATAGTGTTTATGAGAATTCAAAATTTGTTTTATGTGATTTTCAAAGCATATTAAATGATGAATCTCTATTATACGAAGTTTCCCCATAACAAACTTTTTGGGAGCTTTAGCAACTTCGTTAAACAGAGGTTTTGTTGTAATTAGTTTTGAAAAAAAATTATACTAACAAGCATACAATTATTTCATTGAACCTGGAATAGTAAACAATAGAATATTCAGTCTAATAGGTAGTAAATATGAAGAAAAATGCTTTAATATTCTTTTATAATATAATAAGTTTTAAAAAAAGTATCACACAAAATAGTTATTATGAATATATATAAAGAAAATTTTCAGTTTTAATGACTGGGATGAGCTTTAAGAGTATTTGTTATCATACAAACTTAATAGAGAATGAGAATCCATTTTGCATACATATTTATAATTTTCTTTTCAAAATTTTTATTCTCGTGTAGCTGAACAGTGCGACGTTAATATTCACTCACTCAAATTTTTATTGATTTGTGGAACCCCTAGGTATGCCTTGTGGAGCACAGTTTGAAGATGACTGGAGTAGAGCATTTAGTGACAAATCCGTGTTGTTCAGAATTAATATTCGTGATTAAGCTATATCAATTCAAAAGAATGAATTCATGTTTTGCTCATTCTATTTAGAAGCGAGACTGAAGGATAATTTTTCAAGGGTTTGAGCCATCCAAGTTTGGTTTTACAACTAGGGCTGCCAAGGTAATCTTTCAAATCTATGTAAAATAGCATTTAACCCTTGTAACATAATAAACAGGAGGGAAATGAAAAATTTTAATAAGATTTTTAAAGATATTAGTAATTAAATCCAATTCAGAAACTTTTATGATATTAAACCTATTTGAATTACTCAAGACATTGTTTTTGTTCAGATAAGAGAATCAAGAATCTTCATCTTTCTTTGTGTGGTAGTAGGTTCAAATTTATTTTGAAGGTTGTCATCAGTTATATACTTCTACCTTTTTAATTGCAATTCCTGCGATACAGCCTATTATGCCCTTTTAAAGGTAGAGGAATGTGATTGATAGACTTTTCGAGTAAACTACTTGTCTGAAGTGAAAGGATTTATACTATCTTTCATGAGAGAGAAAAATTTGTAGTCCGTTTAATTCATGATGAGTTTTCAGATTTCATTTTTAAGTGATGGATCTCTGGGTCTTAGTCAAAATCTCTGATCACGATTCATGAGGTTAATTTTAAAGTAAATCTTTAAATTTTTGTTTGGAGGATTTCTCAACTTACCAATAGCAATCTTGAAGCTACTCTGACATGTTAGGAATTAGAATAGAAGTGAAAATTCTCCGAACAGGTGCAGAGTTGCTCTGGATCTTTTAAAACTGCCAAATTATAATCACGAAAATGACTGGTAAATGATCCGAGTTCCGATCATCAATATAAGACTGATGTCATAACTAATTCAAATATCTTAAAAACATCTAGACCAATAATACAATCTCGAGCTCCTGGCTGAGACTATACAATCCTAAGACATTTGAGTTATATAAGTTTTAAACAATTCACATAATTCCAGTATCGGTTTTAGAATTTTAATTAAACCTTTGTCTTAGAAATTATCATTTAACAAAACACAATAATGAGCATAAGTGGAATTTTGAGCTCGATAGTAGTGGCATCGTTTCTCCAGTAGGCAAACTCTGCTAAGACCCATTTCAATTATTTTCAGTCATAAACAATAAGGTCACAAATTTCTTGAATTTTACCCTCTGTCAACAATTATACATCAAGGATATTTTTAAACACCTTGTATTCTTCAGATTTATATAGAATATAATCTTTGAGCTGGAGATTCAATACGAACTTAATTTCAATAGGTTTTGCATTTTCATAGGTTCGCTGCACAATAAATACTGTTTTAACACATGGAGCTTGAAATGATATACATAGATCAGAGGGGCACACATACACTGAGTAGTAACACAGAAAAATTAAAAAGGAAATAAATATTTTTTTTAGACAAAAAAAAACAAAACCTATCAAATTAATTTTAAATACACTTAATAAATTGAATTACAATAGGAAATTATCATGTAGAAAACACTTTCACTTTTTGCATGTGCTGGCTTCATAAAGGGAGTGAGTGCACTTATGAGACTTAGGAACTTGTTTTAAAATATCTGGAAGAAAACACTTAACTGCCCAGTAAGCCCTTTCCCCAATCAAGGATGAAAATTGGCTATGGGATTTTACTTCTCTAACCAATATTATGGGATACTTAAATAATTTATACCTAAGATTATAGGAAAAAGATTGAAATTCTCCTACCCTAGCTGTTCATGCATTTTCTTTTGTGAACAAGCTTTTGCTTTTTTTGTCCGATTTTGGAGAAAAGATTAACGCAAATCACATTAATGGAGGAACTATCTACCTAAATTAATAATGCAGCAAGCTATGATATATTTAAAAATTTAATTTAATTTCAGTGTTAGTATTGATTTTCCCAGATGAAAAATTGCTAATCTTTTCACAAATCCTTTTTCAATTTTTCTGAGACGAAATTGTTACCCACCTGAAAAACTATATTTTTGACCTCTTCAGCACCATACAACACTGAAAAGCAAATATAGGGAGCTTACTTCAACTGCAAGTGATACAAATTTTATTGAACTTTGTATTAACTAGTTAATTTCCAAAATTTGTCTGTCAGATGATATTGTAAGTTTGTGGATCAACTTAGTATATTTGTGAACAAATGTTTTCAATCAAAATTAGCTTACGAGCACTTAATATACTCTATTGTCATTATCTAATCCTAATATAGATAACTTGGTTTAAAAAACTAATTCAAAAGCTACATTAAGCAAGTACTGAACATTTAATAATTGTTTAGAATTAAATGCTTCAAGTTACTCATTTTATTTTAAACCTAACTGAATGAACCTGTAAAAAAATTTATGAATATATAAAACTGAAGTTTGTATTTGTCTATAATTTTAGATTTTCACTACTTAAGACTTGCATAAAAATCCTATAAATATATTCACCTTTTCATATTTTCTTTTATTGGAAAAGTTATAAGTGGCCCACATAACTTTTTTATATCAGATGGCTGCATTCTTCCCGAAAAGGTTGGCCACTCTCAACATTCAAAGAAAGCGAAGCCAAATGATTATTTATCATTTAAAGCAAGGGTTACCAAACTTTTCTGACTCATAGATCCTTTGCCATGTATTTTGTCTTTGGGTGGACCCGTGCTCACCTGTTAAATTTTTGCACATGGACCAACTTAAATGTCTTTTTGACAGCTGTGTGATACAGAGCTTACTTTAAGATTCAAACTTTTACTGTAGTGAAGTACAGGGTTTAAAACTTAAGAAAATATTAATTTATTTTAAATTCAAATACATAAAATAATTGAGCAACAAAAATGCCTTTAATAGGAGGGATGAATCTGGCACTTCAATAAAAAATTTTCCACATTTGCCATCAATATTGTCGTTTAATCCTAAATTTCTTCGGTTAGTAGTGTTTTTTTTTTTGTCTACCATACTCAAAAACTGAATAGAGGGCATTTAATGAACATATGTTCAACAAACATTATCCTGGCAGATTGCCTGTGACAAAATTCACGATGTCCAATATTATACTCCTTTAGCTCAATTCTGGCAAGCTGAAATGATGGTCCTTGTTTTAGTAAAATATATTCTGTCACCTCGTAACTGTGCAAATAACCTCATTAAATTTAGTAAATAAATCTGTTAAATAAAAAAAATCTGGTTTAATGAAAGCCTCTATAGTAGACCCCTATTTACACCTTATAGACCACTAAATTATTTTTTTACTAATGTAGACCCCTTGCAAGTCGTCATAAACTCCTGGGGGTCTATATAGACTACTTTGGGAATCACTGGTTTAAGTGTGTTTGAGTAATTTTATTATTAATACCAAATGTCACTGCTGCTTTCCTTTCATCATAAAATAAGTTCGCTCAGTTTTTAAGAAAAAAATGAAAATTTTTATGCAGCTCTTTCATTCATTCAAATTAAGATGCACCTTTCGACAGTTTTTCCTTCATGTTACAATCTTATTTTGCATTAGAATACTGGATTCTGAATCATATTGGTACTACTTTAAATAGTTCAGAAAAGTACTATTCGACTTCAAAATGTGTACACAAAAATCAAGACTATCTTGTTTGCCACAAGGAAATACTTTATCTTCAATAGTATATTTGCTATAAGAATTTTTTTTTTGTAATCTCTCTACATATTTCCAGTAAATCTATTTAAAGAAAATGTGTAACAACTACTTTCCTCATCAAGGCATAAATACATATAAAATTGCACGTACATTGTCTCCCTCAACAAGTATATACATCCTCCCATAAAGTAAAGCATTTAATTAATCATGTAGAACAGGGATATCCAACACACGGCCCGTTGAATCTTTAAAAAATTTTTTTAAATATCAGGTTTTTTCATTTTGAAATTTATTTGAGGGGAAATTTATATATATACATATATAAATCTACAATGTATTTGCCTGTTACCTGTTTTCAAATAAATCCTTTTAAAAATTTAATTGAAGAATACTATTGGTTGTACCCGATTTTGAAAATTTTTTTAATTTAAATGACTGTTCAGGGGAAGTAGAAAAATTTGCTTTATGAATCAGAAAATTTTACAAGCTTATCACTGCATCTAAGAAAATTAACTTTCTCTATATTTACTGTAACAAATTCATATTTTGTTCTCTTTTGAACAAAATTTAATATTTTACCTTTTAACAAATTTCTTCCAACAGGTTGTTAAAAGGAGTAAATTTCAGTAATGTTCACTATAATTATTCCTTTTATTTCAAAAACCAAAAATAATATTTTGCAGATAAAATGAAATTAAAACTATTCTACTGAATCAATTAAAAAAAATCAAACAGAATCAAATTAAGTTTTATTCAAATGTTTTTAAAAAGCTACAGATGAGTCATGCAACATTACTTGAGACAAGATACACAAGACTGCCTGTTTTCAGGTGATGTCAGAAAAAATAATGGAATGAATGACTATGTAAACAAAAATGACGAAACAAAATTTAAAATTTTCTAGGTACAATTAACAGCTGATTTTTCCTGAACCACAGAAAGGCTAATAGAATATTTTACATTTAATTGTGACACACTGTCCCATGAAATTAATAAAATGGAGTGATAAAACAAAGTTCGCGTTAAAAATTCTTTGTTTTGCATTTGTTAATCACACTTAGTCACAAAAAACATGTAATTTCATATTTATACCACCATATATAATGTTGCATAGATTATGTGTGTGTCAAGATACTAATCTGATTACGTAATACCCTTCAACATAATGGATGTTGCAATCAGGTTATATCAATATCTAGCGCCTTTTACGACCACGGCCGCGACCTCGTCCACGTCTGGTAGCTGGACTTGAGGTGACTTCCTCTTTGGTTTCTTCTTGCTCTTCTTCAGCTACTTCTTCTTTTACAGATTCACTTTCTTTGGATTTATCATCCGATGCTTCATCTTTGCCATCATCTGTTTCTTCAAGATCATCTTTTTCATCATCATCTTTTACACCATTTTCAACATTTGCCTCTTCAGTAGCATCTTCACCCTTTTCTTCTTTACTTTCATTTTTACGACCCTCATCAGAAGCCTCCTTCATTTCAACATCTTGATCCTTCTTAACCCCAGCTCTCTTTGCAGCAGCTTCTTTTTTGATAGCTTCTTTGGCAGCTCTTTCAATAGCTACAATTTCAGCGGCACGCTCAGCAGCCTCTTGTGCCTCTCTATCTTGTTTGTCTTGTTCTTCAGCTAGTCTTTGTCTTTCCTCTTCTTGTTCAATAGCTTCTTCCATAGCCTTCTTGAATGCTTCAGTATGCATTATAGATCGACAATGCTTTGATTTTGCCACAGACACATCTTTGAAAAACTTGTGGCATAGTTTACAATAATAGCCTTGTACTGAAACAACAAACGACTGGCCAACAGATTTTGGTTCTTTGGGCTTAGGCTTTTTAACTTCTTTTTTGTCATCCTTTTCTTCTTTCTTATCTTCCTTTTCTTTATCCTTATCCTTATCTTTTTCTTCAGATGTTTCTTCATCTTTTTCTTGATCCTTAGTTTCAGCAGCTTCATCTTTAACCTCGTTCTTAACTTCAACTTCCATTTTCTCCTCCACCTCCTCTTCTTCTTTAACTTTCACTGGTTCAATAGCAGCTTCATCTTCATCAGAACCAGAAGCCAAATTTTTCAGATAATGGAATTCTGCAGATTTCTGCTTATGGTCTTCACTTTTATAGTGATCTCTATATTCTTCAGAACTACTGAATCCCATTCTACATGGCCGGCATTTTGGATACTTTTTGTCTCGCTTTTTGCGATGTTCCTTTGTTCTACGATGAGCAAGAAAATTGCCATTAAATGCACATTCGCACACAGTGCACCAACTTCCTGGCTTGCGGCTTGATTTTTTCCTATCTTGTTCAGAGTCCTTTTTGTCATCTGAACTATCTTTCTTCTTCTCTCTACGAATAGCTATCAATTCTTCAATCTTATCTAAATGATTTTTGCTAGCATTGTGCTTATCCAATACTTCCTTAGAAGAACATTTAACTTTGCATACATAACATAGATGTGATTTCTTGGGAGCATCATCACCTGACTTTTTAGTATCCTTTTCTCCACCTTCACTTGCTTCAGTTTCCTGTTCCCCATTCTGTTTGGTTTCAGGTTTTTCGGCCACTTCATCTTCATCGGAACACTTCCAAATTTCAAAAGATTCACATTCAACATCAGAAACATCATCAGTTGGCTCTTCAGGATTGTAAGTATCATCTTCCTCTTCATCACTGCGGTCGTGACGGCTCTTCGATCCACCTCTAGAGTCGCGATGACGACGAGACTTAACTGCCCTTCGATCACTTTCTATATTTGGACGCTTTGAGCGTGGGCCACTAGTCGGAGTTCTCTGCGGCAGACGCTTACGAGGCAGCTGACCACGAGGTAGTGATCTTCCACTCATTCTATCATTCATGTAGTGCCTAGAAGGGGATGGTCCACCATAACCCATGTTTCTCATTTGCCCCATTCCACTGCCACCATACATACCACCACCTCCATAACCACCTTGGTTGCGATTGTAGCTAGTATTCATCATGGACACACCATATTGATCATTATACCCTCCATAATTCTGATTATAGCCACCAACACCAAAAGGAGGTCCTCCCTGTTGCCATGGGCTTCCACTGTACTGATTTCTGTAAGACATTTTTCAGCTAATGTTTCACGATTTAGAGAAGCATGAAACTTCAAAACCTGAAATAATTTAACAGAAAACTTATTAAGTAATCCAAATAAATAAATATAAATGTAATTCAATTTCTAATAAAAATATGCATGACATACACAAGCAAACACATTTTAATATCTCATCATTAAAGAAAAATAATTTCAGTGAAAAGCACTTCATATTCAAGGAATTTAAATAATTCAGAATAATTATATTAATCTGCCAGCTCTTTGTTATTTCAAAGCATTTAAAGAATACAGACATTTTATTACATTGCTGAAACTTGTAGATGTGTTTGCCTTCCATATGTAATCAGGACTGCAAACATAAATAATTCCAAACAAGTTAATCTTTTTCCTATTACTCATGTACCTATGACTACTATTCAAATGCCCTTACCAAAAACTTTTTACTTTCATGCATTCTGAATAGATATGAAAGCATTAAAAAAAATTAAAACCCACAAACATAAAAGAGTCAAGAATTGTTGATAAATATGGCAAAAATAGTTTCATGGCTTATGCCATCAGTTTCAAGAAATAAGTATCAATACACAATTGACAGAGAACAGGATGAAAAACTCTTAAGTACAGGGCTCAAACTCACGATAAGCCAAACACGATCTGATACCTTGACCACTAAGCTACCTCAGCCACTCAACAATGTTTGAAGGGAAATTGTTGGCAAAGTACTGATAATGATGAATTGATGGAGGAAGGTTATATTTTGAAAATTATTAAATCACTGTATGTATCTTCAATAAATACCTTTTTTCACCTTAGTCACAATACTTATTGGTCAAACCCTCTGTAACTGCAAAGTTCAATATAGTAGTGCAGGAAAAATGCATTTAAAGCATAACACAAGAAATGAATAGAACATCTAAAAATTCACAATTCTAAATGCACAAACAAAATTACACAAGTAAACAGAACTTAAATTTTGAAACAGTATACGAACAATTATAGAAGAGCCAGCTTATAACAAAAAAGTTATCAATTTAAATAGGTGATTCATAAGATTTTAATTTTATATACTTCACCATAAATAAAACCAATACCTAGCAATTATAAACTTATAAAAATCTTCTAGAAAGATTACTTTTAAAATTTTGTTATTGATCTCCCAACACATCTTAACATAACACGGTAGGCATAAAAATAAAAAATCCAAATGGAATGCAATTCTTCACTGAGTGACAATGAGCAAGCAACAAATTTGAGTCACATTTTTTGATTACAACTTATTGTACCCTTATTTTTTCTTAACTAAGAAAATGTTTTTGTAACTGATAGTTTACAGTCAATGAGATGTTAACTAGAAAACAGACAACTACAAAGATATTTAGAAAAGTCATTGCAAAAAATCCCCACCCCCCAATTTAATTGCAGATAACATATTCAAGCAGCATGGATCTTTTTTTCAATTGGGGCTACAGATTGGCATCATAAAGGTATAATACTAATGATTGCAATGTAATTTTGATGCCCAGTTTACTCCCCAGAGGAAGGTCCTAGAGTTCTGACAATGCAATATGGTACAAGGAATTTAATTTTCCCTAAAGCACCCAGGCCAAACAGGCACTCTAGAAATCTTTAACAAGCAGCATAATTATACAACATAGGACAATGTTGATTTTCTGCATTATAAAAATCCAACAACTTGGGTGGGGTTGAACCCGCAATCATTGGCGTACAAAGCCATCGATAAACCAAATAAGCTACCCAGTCAGCCTCATTGCAAAAAGTAGCTTTCTCTCTGTATTTACTTAAACCTTTTATAAAGAATATGTACCCAGCATTTTTTTTTAAAATGAAGATTTACATGTACAAATGTTAAAAAATCTTTATTACCTATTTATGGAGATTTGACTGCTGAAGAACAAGTTTATCAGCTCAATCTAAAATGAAAAGAAATATATATTTATGTATAATTGTAAGTAGTGGGGGAAAAGAAATACACATGAACAACAAACTAAAATTTGAAAAACATAAGCTTAATTAATTTGTTATTATTCGCCTAATTCTTTTCATCTGAAACAGTTTATGGGGAAATTAACTTGAGGGGAAGAGGTGAAATAGAAATTAGAATTTTAAAATATTCTACACTTTTACAATTTTAATATCACAAAAACATAACAGTAACTCTGACTTTTTCGGCAATAAATTGAAAATCAGATTTTAAGATTACAAATTTGTTAACATACCTCTGTTTGGAAATTCTGTTTCAAGAAGTCTTGAGTAGTGCAATCTTATTCTTAACCTAGAGATAATGAGAAAGTACAGTTTAATTTAAAGAAGAAAAAGTACACAAAATAAACATTGGTGCTAGACCTTGATACCTTGGAGGGGAGTAAAAAATCATAGGATTTGACATTCTTCATATTCCTATAGTGTTATCCTGAGCTAGCAAATTTGAGTATCAATTTCCATACTTCCGATAATGTTTTTCCTTCCCTAATTGATGTAATTCAATACAAATATCTTTGAATAATTTTATAACAATATTTGTAAAATAAAACTTATGGACAATGAAATTGCTGATTATGCAGAGAGCATAGAATATAAAAATTCATATGCAATAGAAATCTTGATGTTTACAATACAAACTTAGTAACATTTTGCCAGACTGTTTTACAAATCCAGTAGAGAGGGATCTTGTTTTTCTTTGACAAAAAATATTCTGAGACGTATAGTCCTATTTTTAACAGAAAATGTTAATGAAAATGAATGATGAATTCATTAATGAAAAAATAGTTCAGTTATTAATTTTCAACAAGCTTTTATAATTACTGTATTTACTCGAATCTAAGCCACACTATTTTTCCCGGTGTACATGCTTCTGAAAATTGGGTGTGGCTTAGAATCGAAGACTAAACATTCGGCAGATAGAGAAAATTGAATTTCCACCCTTTTCAAAAGGAAAAATGTGACAGTCTATTATGGCCACTAGCATTGATGACCTATCATATTCCGCAGTTTATCTCCAGCATTCAGTCTATCATAAACATCATTGTCTGCTTGTACACAGGAAATTTTTATGTTACTCTTTGTTTCACCTAAACATCAAAGATATCGGTAAAGCATCTCAAGACAAGTTCACTATGAAACAAATATGAAAAGGGAGGCAATTTTATATGCAGAAAAAAAAGGGGGGGAGGGGATGAAAACACAGCAGAGGCCACTGAAAATTTGAGACGGATGAAACAAATATTTATCGATGGCTTAAGCAAAATGATACAATTTTTGCTTGGAAATGTTTAACAGTCTTCAATAATTCTTAACAAAAGCATGGCATGGAAGACAACACTGAGTGAGAAAATGGCGACGCCGCGACCAATTTCGAAGTCAGTTGTGACAACGAAAGTGATCAATAATTTTCGAACCATGATACTGACGATTAGAGTAAGTATAGGTTTGCGACTGTATTTTAAAGTTTTTAATACTGGTAAAATAAATTATTATACAACATCTTATTATTTCTTATTCATTTTTTAAAAATTTTTGAACTATTTTTTCTCAAAAACGTATAGAGATCTGGAGATGCGGCTTAGATTCAAATAAACACTTCCAAGTAAATACATTAAAGGCTATCCTTGTGTAATGCAGTGGAATAGGTCTCAAAATTGAAGCATTTTTTCAGATAGAAAAATGCTCTCACATTATTATATTCTAACTTAGCTGTCTCGTGAAGTTCATATTTTATTAACTACTCATTTTATAATCTGATGACCCCCCCCCTCTCTGAAATAAAATGCCTTCCATATTTTGTCCCTTAATTGTAATGCAAAAAACAAGTTTATTTTTCATGTTTTCAAGAGAAAAATCACTTCAAGATTTATAATATTATAAATGTTGTGAATTTCTACAAAAATATGCTTATTTTCCAAGCTTAGCAAAACAGTCTTAAAAAAGTAAAACCTGAAAAAAGTGAACCATTTTGAAAATACACAAATGGTTTAACATATTTTGGATGAATTGAAGGGTGTTATTTGTGAAATAATGCAAACCCACAAACCCTTAATAAAAATGAATATAGAACTTAAAATTTACAAAGAATAGGAAATCTGAAATATCACATCACAAATTTGATGAATTTATTCAATTATTTTGCTTTGATTTTCAAAATTTTGCAGATGAAATTTAATTATTAATCCATGACATAATTAAAACCAATCTTATAATATTGCTGAACCCTAATTATAAGGTTCAGTAACACACGTCTGTTTAACATGTCTTTGTCATAGCTTTCTTTATAAACAATAGCTTGTAATATAACTCACTCTTAGATCTTGTGGTAATATTTCTCCTTTTTAGAATTTCAAAACTGACTTGACATATTCTAGGGTCTTTAAACAACAGAGCCAATTTTAATTTGAGCTATAGAGATCTTGAACACAGCAAATAAGATCTACTGTGTAAGTTATTTAAAGCGGGAGGAGAGAGAGGAGATTGAAATCACATTGGAGATTCATATCATTGTTGCTCAATTTGTTTTAATATTGTGATTTGTATGTTAGTACAGGCTCAGACTGCAGCTATTCATAAATGAACAAAAAGGAAGAGAGCCTTTTTGTGTCTCCTGAGTTAATAAAATTCAAAAGATGTGCTTTATTTGTTAATTTTCACATCTTTGACTCTTAAAAATCTAATACATTATGCAAACATTACTAAGCACAAATTATTCGAAATTTACAAACTTAAATTGCATAACTTTCCTACCCATTTTATTCTAAACATATTTTAATTTGAACAATAGGTTATATTATAAACAAATGTAAATCGTTAAAATAAAATCTAGTACCTATGTACTTTTAAGCTACTAAAAATGGTGTGTATATATATATTTATACTTAATTCAATTAATCAATGCTTGGGAGGGGGGGGGATGGATTAAAAATAAGACTATCAATACAAAACTCACAATCAAATAATCCTGATTTTAACGTAACATTTATATCCAAATATTTTTTGCGAATAAGCTCTATGGATATAAATAAGTATAAAGAAAAATTCAAGTCTAAGTGTGGATCATTTTTACATATTTTAAATGAATATTAATATGGTATTTCAGTCTAAAACGAGATTAGAATTAAAAACACATTCAATGAGAATATTTGGCTTTGGAACAAAAAGCTTGAAATAATATTCAACGTATGTACATTGGCTATAAATGGTTTCTTAACATAACAGACAGTTACGAAATTGTCAAAAGCTTATAAATGAAAAGGGAAAGTGAATAATCAAATAATAAACATGTGGTTTTTTTTTTCACAATGGGTTTCCACAGAAATACACTATAAAATAAAAGAAAGCTTTCTTGTTTTATCATTTTATTTAAGACATACTTCTAAGTGGCAATAGAAAAGAAAAAAAAAAAAAAAAAGGGGGGGGGGAAATGCTATGTTCTGATTTAAACAAGCTAACTTAACATAAATCTTCCAATATGCAAGCTGCCAAACCAAAGATCAGCAGTATAACGCTGACAATTTTTTGATTTTATATTTTGCTATTGTTTGCTAAATATGATTTTAAATTTCATGCTCAATTTTCAACACAGATAGCAGACATTTAATAAATAAGAAATAAATATTTTACAACAGGAAAATGTCAAATTTTACCTATTTGATGAAGAAAAAATGCAAGATGTGATGAAACAAAAACAAAGATTGTTTACATTTCTTAAAAGTAGATCAACTAGCTAGAAGTAACTTTGAAAAAAATTAAAACATTTTAAGCTCTTATAATAAATATTTCCTTAAAAAAAAAAATTTGATTTTTGCTTTGATTAAAAAGGTGCAAGTTGAATCAGTCATAATTTGAAGTATACTTTTATGAATGCTGTTTTCTTTCAAATGGATTATAAAAAAATGATCATAACACAAAAAAATCTATCTACATATGTCATTATTGCACTTAATTTTTGTCGCTATAAATCAACATGTATGTATAACTTTCCTTCAATTAAAACTAGGGAAAATCTTTAGAATTCCTTTCTTTAAAAAGACAGGCATCTCAAAATTAACAATTTTCAATAAATAAATTCAAACACATTCAAATCCAAGATGCATTGAAAACTTTTATATATTTCCAATGCTTTTTTCTATGTAAATTTTTAATTTAATAATCAGAATCAATTTGAATTTTAAAAAGTTCCTCATCTCAGATAATAAATTAGGGAGGGTCAGGGAAAACGTCTCGCAAGACAACACGTTTACTACAGTAATGTCATTAAGATATATTTACAAATTGAGTTTCTGGTATAGAATTACATCTTCACAATGATAACTAAAATTAGCAATATTTATGAAAAGCAGAAATTTGTAATCATCCAAGAATATGTAAGATATTCATTAAAATTTTCTTTGAATATTAATACACAAAGGTCTAGCACCAAGAGAATATTTAAGATGAGAGTACCGTAAAATCCGGCGTATAACGCGCACCTATACTTTCAAGCTAATTTTTAGGTATATTCGTCGTATAACGCGCACCCCCTTTTTAATGAAGAAATCTATTCGAGGTATTATCCCAGACTTTTGAAAAAATAGTATACTTCTAGAACTACAATTGTTTTTGTTCATAAGGCAAGTTGTTTCTTTTAAATAAAGAGTGTTTCGATACATCTAGAAGTAAATTTTTTTTATGCCCGCCCTTTTTTGTTATTTTTAAAGATATCGTTTTTATACTCGGCGTATAACGTGCATCCTTAATTTTCGATCTTATTTTTTGTGTTCAAAGTGCGCGTTATACGCCGGATTTTACGGTATTTTATAAAAATATAACAATGCTTTTAGAAAATTAATTTCCCCCAAATAAATATTTTTAGATACACAAGGCCATACATATGCAAGTTTATTACGATTTAGTAAGTTTTTCCAATCAATGGAAAAAATACTTAACCATACTTAAATGGCCCGCATAAATAAAATACCTGCAATGAAACATTTTAGCTACAGAGCTAAAACATGCTATAACATAAAAAAATAATTTTGTATAATCTTGAATATGAGGCAAAATAGCGTACTGCTAAATCACATACGCAATAATAATGGTACAAAGAGCTAAGCTAATTTATATGAAAAAAGTACACCTAGAAAATAACAGACAATACACAATCCATGAATACACTTAGTACTTGCAACTAGCAGAAAACTATCGAAGGCCACCAACAGGCAACATGATGTCTATAAAAATTACGAAGTATCAGTACATTTTAATGAAGAACAAAGTTGGGTTTCCAATCACCCAAGCAATGAAGGAAATAAATTTCAGTTTGAGACCGGGAATGTTGACCTGGTCTCAAGACTTTTTATCAAAAACTTGACAGCTGGTCAAAAAACTTGAGTTATAAAGTCAAGAATGCTTGAAGAGAAGGATCCTTTGAATCGTAATGTGAAAGCACTGGGCTTACACTACATGGCCTACTGTGCTTCTTGACAAAAGCCAAACTGGAAATGGCTCACACGATGCACAAGTGTTCAAGCTAAAAAAAGTTAAAAAAGAACATAACTTTTCTGATTTTCTTCCAATACAAAATAATTATAAAATTGCACATTAATCAACTTTGCACATTAGCGGGTTTCCTGCCAATGAAAAATTAACATCTTTCAAAACTGAAATAATCTTACTGTAGAATATAACCTATGTAAAATAAATTAATTTTTATATATAACCAGGTTATAAATTAAAATACAAATACCCTTGCTTACATTATTTAATAAGAGCAAAATACAATTAAATAGCTTACAAAGCAAACTTTTGTTTTAAATATCTACTATTTAAATAATTGAGAATAAAAGAAAAAAAATCTTACCTCCACAACAATCCAAATGTCGTTCATCAACATCCCATAGTGCTCCAGCGACAGCAAACGCCGACAGAGCAGCTTTGGACATGTTTATCTAATATGTATATATCACAGAAAATATAACCAAGCTTAATCTGTTAAATTTGCCTTACATATTACTAATAACCATATTAAAACAAAAGTAACTTTGTTAAAACACAAATATAACTTTTAAATTAGTAAAAGTATCTTAAATGTTCAAACTCTTCAAAATCATAAGATAATAAAAGAATATGCACAAAATAATCCCAATAATTAAATTTCAATGGAAACTTTATTAAAATCCAAAAATAATAAATACAAATAGTTGGTTTCCATGAAGTTGTATATGAAATGTATGCAAAAGTTATGTCACAGAACGTGAAGTACATAGTTTTTGCAATAATTTTTGAATATTAAGACAGTGACAACTATGAAATTTCAAAACAGCAAATGAACTATGTTCATATATCAGCTTCATTTTTATTATATTTATATACAGAATACATAGCATAATACAAACAAATATTAGGACAAAGTGTCCGATATACAATAACGGTGGAAAGAATCAGTACTTTGATAGTTTCCATTATAATTGTGAAAATGTGATAGCAGTAGCTCAAATCAGCCTCTTTACACTTGGTATATATGCATATTTCATGCCTATACACTGATGACGAAAATCTTATATCGGGTCATTTTTCATGAACTTTTTACAATCATAAATTTTAACAAAAACTAATCACAGATTGAGTAGAACGAAGAATGATAAAAGGTGCGGCAACTTGTAAGTAATAAAAAAAGACAAAAGATACAAATAAAAAGACTGAAACAATCAGTTCAATAATAATTTTTTTTTCAAATTCTGTAAATGGACATATCTTTTACATTTCTAAATATTAAGCACCTTTGTATTGGATTACAAATATGACAAATGAGGGACTAATAGAGAGAACAATCCATTATTCATGTTTCAGATATATCATAAATGGCATAGGCATTCATTTCCAAATACATTGAAAATTCCATATGTAAAAGCCTGATTTTCAAAAGGAATAGAATAAGTCCTCATATAAAGACCTGTTTAAAACAAATTGAAGAAAACTAAAAGCCTTAACTTCTCGGAAATGAACAAAGAATTGTAGAATAGGTGGCCCCTAGGCGAAGCCAATTTCTTGGCAACCAGAATCTATCGCCAAATCACATATATGTAGCAATAGGTGTTCTGATAGTAATGAAGCAAAGCCGAAGTAACGAAGAGCCGAATTCATTCTAGCCCTCTAGATAAACATTGCCAAACCCAAAGGGCCACCTATTCTACATTTTAGCCAATAATTTAGCCCCATTAAAAATTTATAAAATCAAATCAGTGTTTTTAATAATGTAAGTTTAAAAATAGTTCACTTACTCTGAGAAATTTGAATCAATCTGACAAATTTAAACAAAAGGGAAAAACTAAGGATAAAATTTTTATAAATATGAATAAAACTCATTAAAATTACAGCATAGACAAGGTTTTCCCAAAAGGAAAAAAGGTACTTTTCTAGATTTTTCAAATGAAAATAATAAACTAATGTATGATATATATATACATATACACACACACTCTTAGTTTCAATTACTTCAGTGAAACTGACAGTTGTGCAGCATAATTTAATTTCAAACTACAAATTGACACCAAATTTAAGAAATCTATGAAATAATTAGTACAATGAAAAAGTGCTTATTTGTGATATTTATGGAATATCAAATTTTAAAGGGACAAACACTTTTCAAGGAATCTTCTCTAAAAGGTAATTATTGCAACTCATTAAATTATATATTAAGTCCTATCATTCTATTAATTGACATTGCATTTTCGGTTTTGTCATGTAAGGACTACTGAAAAATATTTTCCCATCTGGAGCTTCAAATGTAGAACACATATAGCATAAAGAAAAAAAAACCCAAAACTCATCAAGGAATAAACATTTCTTGCACATAAATAGCTAGAATTTCAGCATTAACATAAATAATTTCAAAAGAAATGCTTATACTTTAGTTTAATCATAAATTTTGCCATTTTTCTTCTATATTTAGCATTTTTTCCTACATCCATGCAAAAAGGTTTACTTTTAAATTAAACTTTTATGTAGTAATTTTAAAGTAAAAAATGGAGAAATTAAAAAGTCAACATCCTATTTTTAGTTTCTTAATAGGCTTAATTCACAAGACAAATGGCACCAAATTCAAACTACATGATGAGGTTAATGACATGTGGATCATTATGAGTAATACAGCATAAAGTATTTATTGTAAATCTAGAGATGTGTGGATCTACACATAACTGTAAACCATTTTAAAAAACATGTAAATGGTAACATTTGTTGCCAAGATGAGTGAACTTAACCCATTAGATTTGACTGTTTTTTATCCACTGATTTTTTTTTTTTTACTTGTTTAATTAAGATTCACTGGTTGGAACCTAGCAGTCCCCTTAATTAGTTAACAATAGTGGAGGACAAGCAAAATTTCAATTCAACAGTTTTTCTCGAGAACAATTTCTCAGGAAGCCCTCGCAACCACATTTCGAAAAAATATGTAAACTTCTCGCATAAAATTAGAACAAAAAAGTAATTCTTATAAATTAGAATTTCTATAATTAGAAAAAATACATTTATGAAAAGTAATTTACACTGTAGGTATTTCATAATAAATACTTTTCTTAATTCAAAAGACAAATTTAATGACACTGATACTTTTTAAAACAATGCAAGAGTGAAAATTGCATTATTTTTGCCTTTTCTCCAACAATAATGCATCTGTAGTTGATTGGTTTGTTTTGTCATAAAGTTTGATTGCTATTGTGAATGGAATTGCAGCAAATGGTGGAAAAAAGATGTTATTGCCAAGATTGACAGGAGTATGTTCAGTAAATGCATTATGTAATAGGCAGACTTGTTGGAAAGATTAATAAAAAAAGGCAACTTGAATGGAGAATAATCTGGTTGGATAAAGTGCAATGTAGAACTCAGTATATTTTTTCTAAAATAACAATTTCTTACATATTATACCAGCAACCAATTTTAAGACATTGCAAACAAGATTGTGTTAGTTTTCCACAATTGGCTGCATTTGATGGCCTTTGACAGAATCTTTTCATTTGATGAATTGGTTAACCAAATCCAAAAATACCAGTCACTGAATCCTAGATCCTTCTTTAAGGGTTGGATTTTCCGCAGCTCTGCAATTTGATATTTCGGGACAAAAATTTTTAAAACCTAACTTTTTTCCATTATCAATTTAAAAAAACATTTTTTGCTATAAAAAAAACTTTTCTTTCATCATTAAAGGGCAATTTTAAATAAATAGTTTTGTTTTTCTTAACCCCTTAACTATGTAAGACTTTCAGAATTGCGAACCTTTACAATTTGAAAAACTATTTCAAGGGCTTTGGAATGCAATACAATGACCTTCCCAGTTTTTTTGAAAGCATTTAATTATTTATACTTTCCCCCTAAAACACCACGGTTGGATCCTAGATCTTATTATAGCCCACCTGTTTCTTGTTTTAAAAGCTCCTGTTGTTGCCAAATTTAGGCAATAAGTTTGCCAAGCTGCCTACCTTTCTTTTACCTTCTTTAAAACAAGAAACCATTAGGTATCAGCAAATTAGTAATTTCCATTAATTACATTAGCTTCATAACCCTACTAACAATTTAGTAGATGGTAACGGTCAGTACATTTTATTTGACGCTGTGCTGTTAATAGGATAATATGTATGATCACCAGTCATTGTTTACAAAACGAAAGTAATAGCTTTTAAAGATTTTTTGGAAAAAAGATGGTAATTATTACATAGTGCTTACGGAAACAAAAGTTAAAATGGAGATGCCGTTCGAAAGGAGAAAAGAATCTGCATGACGTAAGACAAGGTGCATGATTTAGCAAAAGTCGTTTGAATAATTTTAGAATGTCTCTTAAGAATATCTTTTTAAGAAAGTAAATCACAGAAGGACTCGTTCAAAAAGTTTAAATTTTTCTCCTTCGAACATCGATTCCTTTAAAGAATGTTCTTAATTTCCAATTTTTCATTTTTACCCATCAGATATCAAGTTTTTGGTTGATTTATAGAATCGGGCGCTTCTCACGCCAAGTGTTTTCTTGCCAAATCTGGTAACCCTTCTGGATTTGTTTTCCAGTGAAGGAGAAGTCGTTTTTTTTGGCGAAATTGGGCGCATGCGCAGTAGATTTCTTTAATTTTAACGATATCGCAGCAAGTTAGCACTAACGTAATTCGTTTAGTTTAATTTTAACCAATGATATTTTTTTGCGCATAGGCAAAAAGCTTTTATTACTTTAAAAATTAATGATTCTTAATTTCTGCACATGCGCAGCTTTTTTATAACGGCCGTTAATGAGGAAACGCTTATTTCTTTTGCTCCGGTTGGGTCAGCTGTCTTCTTTCGGCTTCGTTTTGGGAATTATTTTTACACAGGTAATATTTTTATTTCTTTCTCCACATAAATTTCAAAAGATTACCATGATGTCCAACAATGCTGTTAGAATTAATTTGAATGAATACATGCAAAAGTATGATGAGTATTCTTAAAGGTTTTTTGCCCTGTTGCCGGTGTTTGGAAAGAAAGCGGTGTTAGAATGGTGCATGAAAGGTTTGATTGCTTCTTCATACGCTTGCCCAAAATGTGGGAAACCTACGGAATTAAGAGAAAGAACAGGCAAAAAATTGAATGATGGTTTTGAATGGCTTTGCAGAAATCAGTCCAATATGAAAGAGGAGAGTCACGTTTCTCTGAGTGTAAGGAAAGGGTCTTGGTTTGAATTGAGCAACATGGATGTGTACCATTTTATTAGTGATGCATAAATGGTTTGGAAGGTGCCCTCAGAAATATGCAGTCACACACGGCTGTCGATTGGTATAATTTCTGTAGGGAAGTATGCATACATATTTTAATTAGAGATAGTTGCAAGATTGGAGGAGTGGATGCGATTGTTCAGGTGGATGAGAGTAAATTTGGGAAAATGAAATATGTTAAAGGAAGACCTGTGAAAGGAAAATGGGTGGTTGGAGGTACTGAAAGGAATTCGAACAAATGTTTTTTCAGAGTGGTTCCATGTCGAACGAAAGAATGTTTGCTTGCTGTCATTAAAGAATGGGTGTTGCCCTGGTACCACAATCATTTCGGACTGTTGGGCTTCCTACAATTGCTTGGAAGATGAAGGTTTCCAGCATTTGAAGGTAAACAACAGTCTGATGTTTGTGTGTCCAGTAACAAGTGCGCATACTAACAGCATTGAGGGCTCGTGGAGTGGAATCAAACATTTCCTTCAAAATACGATTCATTGCACCGAGGACATGTTTGATTCGTATCTGCATGAGTTTATGAGGCGAAGGAAAAATTCCCATTCCTTTGTGAACGAAGTCTTCAAAACGTTCTTAGCGGATGTGGCGAGTGTTTTCCCCCTTTGCAACAGGATGTCCCGCCGGAGCAGGAAATAATACCGGACGATGTTTAGCCAGGGACATCCTCTTCATAAACATCGTTTTTTAAGGCAAGTAAAAAAACTCATTTTTAAATGCATAATTTTTGCAGCGATTTTCTGTTTCAAAACTTTAAAATACGTTTTTGATGATTTCTCTACCGCCATCTTGAATTTCGCATTCCGGCATTGCGTGTTGTGGTAGGGTTGCAACTCCGAAACGCAACACGCAAAAATGCGCCAAATTGGCATTTTTTCAAAATTTGGCGGAAAAGCGGCCGATTCGACAATTTCACCAATTTTTTTACTTATTACATTGCCTTTAATTTCATATTTTTAGAAGCTGCGATTTTCATGAATTTGTAATTCACATCTGAAAAATTTCTCTTTTGAACTTCCGATTCATTCTTTTTGGAATGTTCTTTATTTCCTATTTTTGAAAAGTTAAATTTTACATAGAATTGTTTCATCAGTTTTAAAAAGTAGCTATTTTTAGAAGCGAAATTTTTTTTTAATAAGTTGTAATGTTTTTCCTTTTGGCTCCTTTGGACAAAACGCCATATTTTTACCAGTTTGCCTGGACGCAACTTCGAAAAAGGCACCTTGGTGCCATTTTGGCGCAACTTGAAAAAATCTTTTGTCAAGGGTATATGGTCTATAATAGGAATGAACCAAACATTTTTTTACAAACGACTATAATACATAAAAATTACAATTACTTTCCAGTTTTTAACATCTATACTTGCTTTGTCAAAGACTAGGGAGAAAATCCTTTTTTTTAATTATCATCTCTCACTAGTGGAGGAACTCCAGCTTTTAGGAGATAAATTCTTTTGAAACCCTATCTTTAACCAAACGAATAAAGGGTCACCAAAGAATTTGGTTACATTTCAAAAGTTTACAATTATGCATTTCCAAATACAAACATACACGAAACTGCATATCTTTTATTTACAATAAATAAATTTATATTAGGGTAGGAATTATTTTTTAGTTTCAAATATGAAATCTCACCCCCATGTAGTAAAATTGGTTAATTTGTCGAATCGGCCGCTTTTCTCGCCAAGTGTTTTCTCGCCAAATCGATAAGCGCGCCAAATCTGGTAACCCTTCTGAATTTGTTTTCCAGTGAAGGAGAAGTCGGTTTTTTGGCGAAATTGGGCGCATGCGTAGTAGATTTCTTTAATTTTAACAGTTTTAACGATAGCGCGGCAAGCTAGCGCTTACGTAATTCGTTTACAGTTTAATTTTAACCAATGATATTACTTATTATTTTAAAAATTAACGATTCTTAATTTCTGCACATGCGCAGCTTTTTTATAACGGCCGTTAATGAGGAAACGCTCATTTCTTTCGCTCCGGTTGGTGTCAGCTGTTTCTTTCGGCTTCGTTTTCTTCGTTTTGGGAATTATTTTTTCAGGTAATATTTTTATTTCTTTCTCCACATAAATTTCTAAAGATAACCATGATGTCCAGCGATGCTGTTAGGATCAATTTGAATGAATGCATGCAAAAGTATGATGAGTATTCTGAAAGGTTTTTTGCCCTGTTGCCTGTGTTTGGAAAGAAAGCGGTGTTAGAATGGTGCATGAAAGAAGGTTTGATTGCTTCTTCATACGTTTGCCCGAAATGTGAGAAAGAACGGGCGAAAAATTGAATGATGGTTTTGAATGGCTTTGTAGAAAACAATATCAATGTGAAAGAGGAGAATCATCATGTTTCTCGGAGTGTAAGGAAAGGGTCTTGGTTTGAATTGAGCAACATGGATATGTGTACTGTTTTGTTACTAACAGCATTGAGGGCTCGTGGAGTGGAATCAAACGTTTCTTTGGAAATACGACTCATCGTACCGAGGACATGTTTGATTCGTATCTTCATGAGTTTATGTGGCGAAGGAAAAATTCCCATTCCGTTGAGAACGAAGTCTTCAAAACGTTCTTGGCGGATGTGGCGAGTGTTTTCCCTCCTTTACGACAGGACGTCCCACCGGAGCAGGAAATACCGCATGATGTTCGGCCGGGGACATCCTCTTCTTAAACATCGTTTTTTAAGGTAAGTCAAAAATTTTCATTTTTAAATGCATAATTTTGGCAGCGATTTTCAATTTCAAAACTTTAAAATAATACGTTTTTGATGATTTCCCTTCCGCCATCTTGAATTTCGCGCTCCGGCGTTGCGTGTTGTGGTAGGGTTGCAACTGCGAAACACAACACGCAAAAACGCGCCAAATTGGCAATTTTTCAAAATTTGGCGGAAAAGCGGCCGATTCGACATTTTCACCGTAAAATTTTGATGAAAAATTTTATTTGAAAAACCACTGTTTACAAACAATGAACCAATTATTAAAATTTGATTCTTTCAATAAGTATTACATAGAATTACAATAATAGTAATTTGCCAATATGCTCTTGCTTTTTCCCTAGCATTTATATATTCTAAAAAACCTTCAACATTTTTGAACACTTAATTGAGCAAAATAGTTAGAAAAGTAAATTAATAAATAAATGGTGCAATGGAACAGCTTTCTAGTACAATAGGAAGTCTCAATTAAAATTTGTGTTAAAAGTTTTTAAATTAATTAAATAAATTTAAGCAATATAATAAACATGGGACATAACCACTGCTCACATAAAAAGTTAACTTAGAATTTATAATCTAAAAAACACGGGCTTAAATCAATACAATTCACTAGAATATTACCGATCTCTCTGCCATTTTACCGCCAGCCCATTACGCGTCCCTACAAAGTTAGGCTTAGCACCGGCACCCAGACAATAAGCCGATAAAATATCTTGGCTTTATATTCGAAATATCTATCCAGTAAACATATTTCATAATAGATAAAATTCGTAAAAGTGATAATTTGATGATCAATAATGAAAGATATTTAAAATCATGACACTATTTAAAAAGCACAAGCGCATCCATAACCACTAACGTAAAACTTACAAAAATAAAGATCACAGATAATGTTCACACAAATAAGCAAATATTCACACTTTAAACATAACTTACAGCACAGGAAATTATTCTACAAATTCAATTTCAGCATTTAATGCGTAATATAAGTATTTTTATAGGAAAAAAGAACGACAAAATGAAAATGGCACTCACACTGGGAAAATCCTTTGGAAAAATGCGCGACGTCATGCGTTGCCAACAAAAATTTCGGACTTTTAAATTTAATGGGGTTTTTTTTCTATTTGCTTTCTCGTGCTTATGATTACTTTGATTTAATTAGATTAGTTTATTAGCCCCTTCACTTTCCAAAGTTTGGTGAACTAATTGGAAAAACTATTTTTTAGGATATTTTTACTCATTTAGAAGAATGGAGTGATTGCAATAAATAATCACCCAGAGTGTCCCATGTGTTTCATTGAATGGAAAGAGATGACCATAATCTTGACCTTTCGTATGGAGAGGGGTTACATACTAAAAAACACGTTGATGAAAACTCTGAGAGGAAATTTTCGTGGTAAAAATTTACAATCTGTTTATCTCAGGAGGCGGATTGAATTCCCCTACCCCTTTGTGTGTGCCATTGCCATTATTAACTATGCAAATTTAGTATAACATATATTAAATAAGAAATCTTTATCTTTTAAAAATAAAATCATCTTATCTATCCTTATTCTAAGGTGGCATTTATGAGTGAATATCAAAAACAATTTCGAATAAATGATTGATCATAAGATTTTTTTTGGCTCGTAAAATTAGATACAATATCGTTAGGCAGTAGTGTTAAATGGGTGCAGGATTTAATGTTAAAATCACTCCCTTAGACGAACATAATTTTAATTTTAAGCAAAGAAATTATACGCCTCAGCGCTTTTGTCTACGCGTGCGCGTTCTGTGGAATATAACCCCCTTTCTCCATAAAATTAGCCAGTGTTCACCATCTTTGGGCGAAATACTTTTACGATAATCACTTCTCAAAGTTTCAAAAGAAATATAAGGTTCAGATATTAGGATGGTGATAAGAAATATTCTATTTATAATAATATCATATAAAACATTTTATTGATTGAATACCGGAACATTAGCCGTGTTCTCTTCAGATTTGAAAGTTGTTTTGAACTTCTTGCTACCTAGAATTATCAATTGGGATGAAAAATTCAGTGGAAAGATATTATAAGATGAAAGAATAAGATATATGAATTTTAATAGTATCTGCGATGAAGTGTTGCTATTCAGAAAGAAAACCGGAAAAATTAAATCTAATCGAATTTGTAAGAGTATGTTATATACCCTTATTGTGTGATTAAATAATATTACAGGTGATGAATTCAATCCAATGAGCGTTGGAAAAAGTCCGAGTCTGCAGAAACTGTATATAGGGACGCCTTAAGTCTCTTTGAGTCCTTGGACTCAGAGAAAACTTAAGATTTTTTGAGGCTCTGGGCCCCTATGTAAAAGAGGACCAGGGACGTCTTAAGACTTCTTGTGGTCCTGGCCTTCTACGCAAAGTTAAGGCCTGGGACCTTACCCAAAAATAGTCTCTGAGCCCCTACATAAATGTAGGTTCTACCCATGACCCTTAAAAGTAAACAGTAGTATACGTTATCAAATACTCGTACAAACAATAATCCGACACAAATAAATTTACTATCGCACAAACCGGTTCGACTGACTGCCGCCTTTCGACTGAATGAGTAGGGGTGGTGTATGGGGATTGCCTATTCATGGACGATGGTCATCAAATGTAGGCAGTTGACATATCGCCCGAAATTCTCATTTTCTTAAGAATACAACCGGAAATAACATTTGACCTTTGAAATTATTCGAATCAGAATCTTATTATAGCTTTGAGAACAAGACGAGGTCATGGGCCCATGCCTCGAGACTTTCCTGACTGTACATGAATCTTTTGATAATAGTCTAACATAAAAATAATACTGGTTTACCGGTCTACTTCTGAAAAGTAGAAAGAAAGAAGAAAATATATGTTGAAATTACAAATAAACTAAAAAAAATTTTTATGGCTTGCATCTACCTTGCGCTAAATGCTATTGGTTTCAAATATGTATTAAGGAAAAGTACCCTTTTTCAAAAAAATTTTTGGACGCATTAACAGTAAAA
Source organism: Trichonephila inaurata madagascariensis (assembly GCA_019973955.1). Lineage (NCBI taxonomy): Eukaryota > Metazoa > Arthropoda > Arachnida > Araneae > Nephilidae > Trichonephila > Trichonephila inaurata. The sequence goes on along the minus strand of BMAV01025075.1, from coordinate 333,448 downwards.
ATAATTTACGTTTTATATTCGTATCACATTATTAAGTTGACTCTGAAAGCAAGAAGTCAGTTTGATCAGCCATTATTTTATAATTTTAAAAAATTGTGAATTTTTGAAGTTTTTTCAAACACTTATAAAATGTTCAATCTTTAATGTCCTGTAGTCATTTCAAGTGATTTATATTTATTAGATTACTAGCCATTACCCACCTGCTTCACTGGGTATTTCACGATGTTGTATAAATATATACTGTTTAAATATATATAAATTATTGATATCTAGCATTAAGGATTCGATTGTATTGAAAAACATATTTATAGATGTAACTCTCGCCTCTTGATATAAAAAGGACAGTAATTATAATTTCTAATTTCTATTAATATCTAAAATAGAAGTAAAAAGATTTTTTGCACTCACTTAACCCAATAATCAAGTGGATTTCCA
>BMAV01025075.1:289273-327003 GCA_019973955.1 Trichonephila inaurata madagascariensis | reverse complement strand
ATAATAATTTTAATTTAGGGTCGGAGACAAAAAAAAAATTTAGAAAACAAAATGTTTAATAAAATCTTTGATAACACACATACAAAATCGTAAGCCGAAGTTATTTTAATGTAGACGGTTTCATTAAATCCAACAAAGTAGTCTGCCAGAGAAAAGATTTTTTTTTTTCCTCCCGCAAAATTTCCTAGTAGTATGCTTGTTTTGTTGAAAAAATATATGTGCTCATCGTTCGATTCTATATCTCTCTTCAACCCTTATTTTAACTATAAACTAAGGCCTTCCGTCAAATTCCCAACCGCCATTCGATCTTCTAATTGAACTGGGTCTAAGACTTCTTGAATGCCTTACTTTTGCTCATTCATGTCTATGAGCTCATCAATTGTCAGCTTCTGACTGTGGGAATCTCACAGTTCTTGTGAATGCCATCACTATCCACTTCTAAATTTATTTCCCTGTGGCAAGATTGACAATTCTCCAATCACAGTACTAATTTCACCAATTTTTTTTTTCTCAAACAAAAGGTGAATCGACGAGATTTGAAAATCGCGTAATTCCGGATTCGCATGCCGAGGTATTACTGTATTATTAATTTTAGTGGTTCCGCGCGTCTACGAAAATGCATTTATATTCACCCCAGTTTTTCAACACTGACAGATTCATGCATACGCAAGGCATAAAGGAGTATTTATTAATGTCGCACTATGAAGTAACACAAGGGCTATTGGTGTGACGGACCTCCTAATTTTGAGCTCCGGTCAAGTGACGAGGACGAAACCTCCCTCTCCAAACTTCTACACCCCACCATAGGGAGAAACGGATTTAACATGCACCAGATCCTCAGCACGGCGGGTCTTCAATGGCACTAGGACTCGAACTTACGACACACCCTCCACGCGAGTTCGTGACCCTAACCATTAAGCTACCGCCGTCTAAAAGCCGTATCACACGTACATTTTCAGTGCAACTTTTTGCCTAATCTGAGATAAGCAAAAAGACATGTTCTGACGTCAGCCGCGTTCTATCTCCACGTTGAAAAATTACTCGCCGATTTTTCTGCTTCTCAAAACGAACATCTAAAATTATTTCTTTTGTTTCGCTAGCGCTTTTGTTGATGGGCGTAAACAGAAATGGAGCACCATTCTATTTAAAATATTATACACCATATCTGATGCGTTTGACGGAATCGAAGTCACCATCTTGTTTATGACGTAAGGCGCCGAAGAACCCCATTGGCTGGAATTTCAAGCAACTTTTATTTGGAACAACTTTTTCAGCTCACTAGCAGAAAGTTGTTCGAAAGCCGTTACTATGGCAATTGAGTAAAAATTGCACGAATTGGACAAAAAATTGCTCGAAATTGTACGTGTGATAAGGCCTTAAGGAATGATTGTCATCACTGGCGTAGTTTTCAACAGAAAAAGCTTTCTGCAAGTGCTTGGATGGAATTATCGAGATGCGATTTTTATGATAATGTAATAAATAACCTCGTGAAAAAATTATCGTATCGCGTTATACAGTAAGTTACAGTATCAAAAAAGAGCGTAATATGAAACAGCGTTAAACGAAGTTATCTCATAATGTAAATAATGGGGTTAGGGGAAGATGGGTAGAAAATTGGTCAGGTATTTTACCATTAAATTTATTATGTTTTTTAAAACAATAAAACAAAAATTTATTTCTTACACATATAGAAACATAATAAACGAATATGCACATAAAAATAAATAAAATTTTAAGTCAGTATGTTTACATTTCAGATCACATTCAGTTTCTTCTGTATATTTCCAATTTTCTGTCATTTTATCAAGAAGGTAGATTAGCTTAATGGCATTTTGCGTTCAGTTTCGTCGTCAATCCATATAGAAAGTCGTTTTTCCATTTCCTCTATTGTATTATTTCTAGAATGGGTAATTCTAGTTGCAGTTACCGATGACCGTATTTATTTTTTTTATTCTTAAGAATGGTCCTTATTGTTGAAGTTGCCAAATTCAATGCAGCACTAATTTGAGATTGACATTCACCAGTATCTAATCTTCTAATCACTTGCATTTTAATTTCAGTGAAATGCTTTTTTTATGCCTTATTTTCGTGTTTTTTATTCACCCATGACAAAAACTAAAAATCATATTTGTCACTATAGCAATAGTTATATAAATTTATACTTACAATAACGTCAACAAATGTTTAAAACGATAAAAATACTTTCGCATAATACCGCCGGAAAGAAGAAACACAGATAAATTGCTTCGGATATGGGGAAGCCTAACGCTGCGTGCTATTTCGGGGAATCCCACAATTCAAATAAAAGAGCGTTAAACCGAAACAGCGTTAAGCGGGGTCTTACTGTATAATAAATACAAGTTCTTCTATCTGTGTTCCAGGTCAATGCGTCTATTGTATGTGTAGAATTAAAATCAATCGATCGTTTATTTTAATCATTTTTTGGTAATTCTTCATTATTCTCATGGAAGCACAGCTGCTCTGTCAGCCAATGTCACTACATGCCACTTGAAATAAGATTAGTTCAAAGAACAAAATATGAGTTTAAAAACATTTATTGATAATTCTTCCATGGCTACATTTTGATAAAAAATGCGTTACTCAATCTAAAACGGCAGAAAGAAAATACAAATGTCCATGCGAATGATTCTTTTGTTTTGAAGTAATTCGACGATATAGCTTTTTTTATCATTCGGAAAATTGCCAACTTTTACAATCCATTACAACAGTCAGTTTATTCGCATAAAATGTCATATATAAAAAAATGAAAATCAAACGATAAAAATCAAGTTTTATTTACAAGATATTACATTGTAAATATTGTTTTATTTAAGTTTCTTGCGAGCGTTAACTTTCGAAGGAACCGTAACGACCGAAATGTAGTTTTCAAGGTACTAAAAAATTCTTTTTAAATGCTAGCTAATTGCGTGGTCGCAGTAGACGAGTGATTATGGTTACGAATTAGTGGCCGATGAGCAGCGAGTTTGAATCCTGGTGCCACAAAAGAACCACTGGGTATTCGGATTGATGTGTGTTAAATCTGTCGTAGCTCTGAGTTCTCACGTTGGCGCGGTATGGGAGTTTGGATAGTGAGGGTGCCACAGATCAGGTTCAAAATTACGAGGTCCTACACTAAGAGCTTCAAATCGCGAGGTTAGTAATAATCAAGCGAGTTAATATAATTCTAATCAAATCTCAAATAAAATCCAGCCGAAATTCTTCTTCCTACTTCAAAATTACATCTTGTTAAGGGGACATGGTACGATTTATGCAAAAAAATTTTAATTTTAGGATTTCCAAAATTTTTTTGGTTGCCTCCTATGTGTGTATACTAGGTAAAACAGATTTTGTGCTCAAAATTTCATAAAAAGTTAGCCATTAGAATTTTTAAGGAAAAAACTTAAAATTTGTGAAGTGATTTTAAAATGCTACTCCTCCTACAAACACACATGAAATTTGATTTACAAGTACGTCAAACTATGTATAGCAAAAGTTGGTAAGGATTTTGCGATAACATGATTGGTATTCGTACAATACTTCTTTTTATGAATGCTTATAGCAAATTCCTTAAAAAATGTATGAATTCTGAGTTCAATTATTTTTTAAAAAACAAGTATTGCTTTGATTCAAAAATGCATACCAACTTTGGTTACATCTACTTTTAGGAATAGGTAAGAAAAAAAAAAAAATTAAAGCATTAGTTACAATAGAAAAAAAAACCTTAGCATTTTAAATGAAGACAAACTAGTTATTTTATCTTTCTGAGATAAGTTTAAAGTTTTGATTTGCCATAGGGATGTGAATAAAAACGAACGTAAAAGCTACCATAATTCTGAAGTTTTTTTTAGCTTAGATGTTTCAAATTTTGGGAGGTTATAGAAAAGTATATAAAGAATAATTTAGGCTAAAAAAACTAAATTTGATTTTTTGACCGATTTTTGTCAATAGAATCGTACTATGTCCCCTTAAAGAATATTCTGTTTTTCAATGATAGAACCTTAATGGATCTAACAGGGGGAAAAAAAATATTGGGATGATTTACGAAAAGATCACAGAGCTGTTTCAGTAAGCAAAATAGTGAATTTGCGTTGGTGCAGGTAGTTTTTGGTTTCAAAAATACTTGGGGAGTATGGAAGATGAGGTAGAATGATTATTTCCTTCAATGTTTAGTTGGGAACAATATTTCACTTCATTGTTTCACATTGAGGAAGCATTTCATAATAAATTACAGTTTTGTAATTCGAACAAAACTACATTTGGGTATACTAGAACTGTCTCACACAAAGGTTTATGACCTGTTGGTAAAGATGGTACATTCGTGAGCAGAATCAATGTCTAATCCCAGTAATAACTGTTACCCGTTGATGAAACAAATCACATGTTAAGAGGTTAAAATTATACAGTTAAAGAGGTTGCTCTATGTAAACCAATATTACAGAGTGATTGATATTCCAAATATCCCTCAGTACATCATGGGTTTTTATTAACCATGGCCTTGAATTAGTTCTGTATCTATAATCCTTGGGCGCCCACTACATTCTTTATCTCTCAGATGAAAATTACTAATTTTGAACCCCCTATAAACCGTTGGAAAATTTGCAGCATTACTTACATGGTGTAAATCTCAGTAACAGTATCTTTAGCACTGAGTGGGCTGCATGATATGTTAAAAGTACTTTCTTTGATTTTCTATATTTAAGCTTGCATAAACATACAGTGGCGTAATGGAGAATATTTGGGTCCCCCTAGCAGAATCTTACAAAGGATTGCAAAACCATACTTTTTGGGCCCTTTTAGAGTCCTGGGTCCCTCGCCATGCAGGGGTGTACATTACACCACTATGAAAAGACACATATAAGATTTCCAGTTGTGTGCAGATTTTGAGACATTTTTCAGATAACCTAATAAAAGCATACATATTTTTTTCCCCTTCTAAATACTTTCATAATTTTAAAACAAAACTAATCTATTTGTTTAGTTATGTAGTAAATGAAAAACTAACTTCCCCCTTTGCAAAAAAGAGAGGGCATTTTAAAAATTCTAATTGTAAATGTAAGAAAATGAAATGCAATTTGAGATTTATATCAAACCTAGAGCAACCTACAGAATCAAAAGCAGTTACAATATTTTCTCGCCAAATAATTTTTTATAAAAAATTGTATTAGCAGTTAAAAATGTAAGAGAACATTTGCTTAGTTAGGAGAAAATGAAAGGGTGAATTTATAAAAAGCTAGAAACATCTTGAGAGTAAAAAATTTTAAAACGTGCATAACATTTGTTATAATTTTTAGTATAATATTTTCAATATTTAATTTTTTTTATCTCAGGTTTTAAGAATACAGTATATTTAAGAAATTACATAATTTTGTAGATGCACATTGCCTATCCAATAGATTAAATATGAATATTTTTAATCAGTAACTATATCTGTTTGTGTATGCTATAAAATAAATGTATAAACATTTTTTTCATCAAACATTTCTATCAATCAAACTTTTAAAAGAAAATATATTCAGCAAAACTATAATAGTACATTAACGAATGAAAGTTTAAAAAAGGTGACTTCACACTTCAAGCTATTAAATTAATGAGTACAACATAAATATGGAGCTAATATGAGCAATATGTTATTAAATACTAAAAAGGTTATCTTATTACAATATTCAATTACAGGAAGATTGAAAATCTGGCAGTTTCCTTTGTGAGCAACACATTTATTTTCTGCAAAAATATACAAAAAGAGAAGGATGAACATTTAAAAAAAAATGTAATATATTTCAAGAGACCACAACATATGAAATTTAATTAACAATAATAAATTTTAACCACAATGGCATCAATTAAAAATGCTTTAATTTTATATTACATTTGTTTAAAGTAAATATAGTTGAGGTAGAGAATAAGAAACATTAACTTTAAAAAAAAATCAGTTTGAAAAAAAAAAAGTCTGACATTTAGTGTTAATTATGCAACTATTTTTTTCTATATAAATTCATTGGATAACAAGGAAAAATTAAATGTGATATGCAGAAAAATTAAATGTAAGATGATCATAAAAAGAATATTAGTATTGTAATTTTTATTATTTTTGGCAAAGAATAATCTATAAGATATTAATTATATTTCAATTAATTTGACAAATTAAAACAGCAGTCAACCTTTTACTTGTCTGATGCTATAAAAAAAGTATTGCATTTCTTTACGTATTATTGTGTGTGTGAAGACTACTTATCTATATTTGCTAGATTAGAATATTTATAACTACAGTATAGTTTTATAACAAAAAAATGCATAAGGAATATTATTTAAAAATATTCTTGTTAAATCTTTAGTTCTATACAATTTTTTACAAATTGATTATCTAAATAAATCTCAAATTGAAAATTGTGATTTAATCTATGTTTTAATAACCATATACACTATAAGATGACAAATTTTACAGGACAAGATTTGTAGTTCTTAAGCTTCTTTTTGGCATTTTAAAAACGTTTTAAAATTTTTTATTTACACATTTAAAATCACATAAGTTATCTGTATGAATAAAAAATTAAATATTTTACAGCTCTATGATGCAAAAATATCAGCAGAATATGAAAAAAAAAAAATTATAATTAATTAAAAAAAAATTTCGAGGCAAAATGAGTATTTCAAACTATGTGACTACATAATAAATACACTACAATGTTAAAGGTCTACTTGGAGACATGTAAACTATTTTTATTGCAGGATAAATTAATTTTTCTAAACTGCCAATTTAGAGAAATCAGCAAGTTGTTACAAAAAAGTCAACATTATCAGAAATTGAAATTTAGTTACATGAAATAAAAGCATTTTAAAAAATGGAGGTGCAAATACACATATGACGCAACTAAAACTTAATATGTAAACAACATCACTATTTTAAGTTATTTCAACAAAAATAAAAACAAAACTTCTATTGTTTCATGGTACAAGTTTTCCAACTTCGTTTTATACACTGAATGAAGAGATATGTAGAGCTCAGTTGCAAATCTGTGGGTTTAAATATGTACAAAGAGTTCAGCCCCACATATTCTAGAAACACATTTTGGCATTGAAAATAAAAGAGATATTATTCACAAAATAATAATTTGTTGTCAATTTCTACACGGCAAACTCATGCTAAGAATGTCTCCATTAGGATACTAAATTTTTCAGTAAAAGGACTGATGTCATAATTTTTAGTTTTTTCTTTACAATTTGGTATTCACAATTTTACTAAATCATCTGACTTTGACGTCAATAAAATGATAGTTCATCAACCTATGAGATGTACACAAAGCACTTGCCTTTAACTACAACCGGATTTGATTTAAATATTGGAGTTGCAAAGTTCCAGGCCAGTGCAGTTCAGCAGTGAAAATACTAGGAACACTGGATTGTTTTATAAACACATTTTCAATTACTGTACATAACACTAAATTTGCACCAGGCAACCTTCCATTTCACTTTGATCCAGGATTTTTGCCAGGGCAAATTCTAAAAAAAAGTTTTTGTAATATACATTTGACAAATGCAGACGCATAAAGGATTTTGTGAAGTTTCTGGTCAATGTCTCATATTGATGAACACTGTAATGCTATGATTTCTCAGCATTCGACTGACGACTATGTTTGGGATAGTTTGGTTTTAAGTAGTCTTCATTAGAAAGACTAAAAACATCGATGCGATCTTCTTTCCTATACTGAAGACAACGACGAATGAATTGCTGAAAGAAAAAAAAATCATATCAATACCTGAAGCACATTTACATAAGAAACATAACATAATCTTGCATTCTATGTTAAACTTTTCTATTTAAATACAACACAGTCCTTTCATTCTGAAATAAAACATTAGTTAAATCCTATTTAGAGCTACATTACTTCATGAAAATAAAACAAATTTAACTTCAATCTTTTAAAAGAGCAAATCTCTGTATTATAATATAATTACATTTTATAAAAATTATTAAAGGTGTAAAAATATCTGTCCAATCAGTTTTCCTATTTTTTTTAAAAAATTTAAAAAATGTAATTTATTAAAACTATAAATTACTCATACAAACATTCTGACATTTAAATTAATAATAATCTTTTTTTAAATAAAAATTTAAAAGTGTAATTGAAAAAAAAAAAGGAATACATACTTTTGCTTCATTACTCACAACTGGTTTGGGAGGAAATTCAACTTCTTTAGCTTTGAGAATTGTATTTTCTTCTAATATTGTGGCTTGAGATTGATTGTGACCAAATGGCTAAAATAAATATTTGAAAAAATTATTTTTTAATGTTCTTTCAAAACATTTTCTTGGCCACAAATACTGAAAAACTATTTTTCAGAATGAAAATCATACATATACTAATAAAAATACTTGATGACAAATAAGGGAAACAATTGTAAGAGTGATAAAAAAGAAAAAAAAAACCTTACAAAAATTGTAACAGAAATTTTATTTTATGTAATGCAAATATAAGTTATACATATAATTTTTTTTAGTAGATAATAAAATTACATTTACAAATCATGCACACAAACAAAAGCAATGTTTTATGATTGCTGAAAACTGAAAAAAAAAAAAAAATATGTGAATAGTAAACTGAAATATTTTTTAATTAATACCACTAAAACTAATTCTATTTATTTTAAAATTAAGCATTCAACATTTTAATATATTATTTTTACTTCATAGCCTCTAATGCTTTTGAAGTCTTTTCCCTCATTATGGACATACACAGAAAAAAATTCAAGCATATTCAATATATTGCATTAAAAATGTGAAACATTTGGACTAATTTTTCACAAACACATATCCTTAAACACACCACAGAAATCTGGAAGAAAACTAAGTGGATTCCTGGCAGCTTTTTTTAAGATGCAATGGATATAAATGGGCAGTTTACATTGTATGGGTAGAGTAGATTTCTTTTATGTTCTTTTTTTAAATAAAGAATTAAGTTACTTTTCTTTGCAATTAAATCAGAATTGGTTAGTTGATAGTTAAATGTCCTGTCCTGAAGAATACTTTCTCATCAAAACTAGTAGTCTCTATTTTATACTATGTATACATGAACCCCTTAAAAACTTGTAATTTCATAAAATATAATGCAATCTACGTTAAAAAAGCACTTCAAAATTATGTAAAAGCTAAAATATATTTTAATTTTTTTTTTCGTAGTTGCTTCTCTTTCCTCATAAATAAAATTTATAAGATGCATAAACAATTTCATATGTATGTTAGAAATATATTATTTTTTATTTTACCTTTTTACCATAGAGACATTGGTAAAATATAACACCAACACTCCACACATCTACTTTAGATGATATTTTTGGTGGATTTTTTCCAACAACAAAACACTCAGGAGGTAAATACCTATAATGGAAAAGATTTATTTAAATAGTTGTGCAATTGTAGTACATAGTTGAAATAATCCCTGCTTCTAACAAAAACTAAATTACATAAATATATGTGGTAAAAAAAAAAAGACAGGGGTAGCTTACAAATTTTAAACATAATTCTTTAATATAGAATCAAATACTTTTCACATTAAAACACTGATACTCAAAGTGGAAAATATTCTGAAGACTTTTAATTCATGAGAAAAAAAAACATCTTTATAATAACTTTTGGCAAATATCATAAAATATTTTTTTTTCAACAAGAAAACTATAATTTTCATTAAATATCTAAAGACTTGCAATATCCATTTTCCTTTGATTATTTTTAAGAACATTAATTAAAGGGAAAAAACTTATCACAGATGTACCTTGTTTACACATCTCTTTAATACACGGTCTTACCAAAGCTCACTTGATAAATACTTACTTGTGATATCACTTCTCTAGACACTTTGATATAATTCTTACTTTTCATATGATTTTCTGTAAGAGAAGACATGAATACTTCTTTTTCTTTCTATTTAATATAAATGAATCACCATTTCACAGAAAATGAAAATATCCAGTCTGCATTTTTTCCCCCCTTCAGGATCTTGTGATCAGCCAGATTAGCTGTACATTTACCCATTTTTTACTGGTTAAATTTTAAGTTTTTTTATTTTTTTGTAATAATTAAAAATCATGTTGAAAAAGTACAAACGTAAACAAAAGGTTTATACAATTGAGTAAAAATGTAATGTTATTGAACATATTCAAAAATGGACAAAACAAACAGAGTTTGTGCCACGGAACTTAATCCAGCTGGTGATGCTGATATCACTATCTAAACTGATTTCCACTCTTTAACAAATAACTTTATTTTTGAAACTACTTAAACTACCTCATACCTTAAAACAAACTTTACACTCAGATTCTCTCTTGTTCACTCCTCTCTATCTCCTATATTACACATCACTCACTTAGTTGAGGATATAATTGCCTAATACCACTGTTGAAACAACACCATTTCCTAAACACTACCTTAGTCTACATAATGTGAATGGGTAAAAAATGAGGATGAATTTCATCAGTTTGTTGTGGAAAAGGGTTGGGGAAAAAAAGAGGGTGTACAACAGGTAAAGGTATTGTTAAAAATCTTCTATATGAATAAATGATAGATAAGGAAGATGTACAAAAACAGACTCCAATCTCACATTCTAAGACCCTTAAAGCAACAAAGCTATTACTAAGATATTCTGAGCAACAGGGATCTTGGATTAGAGCACACCGAATCAGATCTGCCATGCAAAACGATGAGAAGAAACAAAAAGCCAGTAAAAAATCTTCCACATAGGACTCGTTGATAAAAAAATAAATTAAATTTTCTTAAAAGATTCTAAGTGTCAAAGTAAAGGTATAGTTCATTTTTCTTTCAAGACAAACTGAAAATCCCATAGAAAATTCATATCAACATTAAAACTCATATTATGATTCAATTATAAAAACATTGTAACTCACAGTTCATGTTACTTGTAGCTTAATAATTACAGACCTTGATTTTCATATATTAACTGGGCAATATGAAAATCCCAGATTTAGAAATTCATAAAAAAGTTGGAAAATTAGTAAGAATTTGCATCAAATTAAAAAATAACAAATGTAAATTTAAATCCCCCCCCTCATGTTTTTTGGATTGCTGAACAATACAAAAAAATTGTTGGGGAAGGGGAGGGACAGAAAGGGGATCACTAATTTTTCATACTAGTTAAATTAAAAATTTAATTAAGAGAATATACCAAATTACACATATTAATTCAGTATTCCTTTTTGTTAGTAAAATAAAAATAAAATAATATTTACAATATTCTTTTATTACAATTTCATACCAATATTTGTTTTTAATACCCAAGAATTATTTTCAAATTGGTTTCCAAGTATTAAAGGGGAAAATAACTCTAAATTTTATTAAAAATAATTTAATTATTTTGATTGCAATAATTACATACAATAAGGCAAAAAAATATTCTACATACAAACATATTCACACACACACACACATGAGAGAGTGAGAAAGAGCTTGGTTATTTTTTTCTTCAAACTTTCATAACAGGAAAAATAAAGCATGTGAGACGTAAATCAAGTTTCACAATCAAAACTGTCACTTTGAAATGTAAATAGATTTAATACCCTTTAGATGATAAAAACCCACAAAAATACTGGCTTTCAATTTTTGTCTAAAATTGATCCTTATGATACAAAATACAATTTGAGAGAGACCTTACAGTTTTAAGTATATAAAAACAGTGTTTAAATCTCAAACTATATTTCCCTGTTTACATTCAATCTAATCACATACAACCTTATTTATCTAGCAAAAATTAAGAAAAGAGGTGTATTTGTGACAATAACTGAAAGGAGAGTAATATTTGCATTTAGGGTAGATGAAATAAAGGTAGGAACATCAAATAATAAAACAATTCAACTATATATTCTTAGCATATTCAAAGACTTTGAATTGCTAAGAAGAAATTTTGGATTGATTGATCGCATTAAAACTACATTAGGAACATAAGCAACAGACTTTATAACCATGGTCCAGTGACAAGGACAACACATGAGTTTGTACCCCAGTTTCCAAACTTTTGCAACATGAAATTTTAGAAAGAGGTTTATTTTGTGGCTCAATGATACAAAATCCCAAAAAATATTTGGCAATAGGTAGAGTGTATTCTTTGTATAAAAGCAATTTCCAAACACAATAAAAGAGAATGAAATATAAAAGGAAAAACAATGCTTTGAGGCAAAACATTGGGAGATTCATCTCAAAACTGGTTACTATAATGAACATATAAAAAGTTTATTTGAACGCAAGTGAATCAAAAAGCAATGTATAAAAAGAAAATTAAAATATAAGAAATAGGGTATAACGATGTTGCAGAACTTTTTTAAAATAAAATATGCTTTTTCTATTTACTTTTTTTTTGAGATTATAAAATTTAAATATTTAATGTAGTGCAACAAGTTTATTGAATCATATTTTTAAGGTTGCATGTTATGATAAGTGTTGTTCTTTTGTGAAATTATTTCCACTCAGGTATCTCTGGACAGCACGTTTATTTACATACAAATACGGAAATAACGATCACGGAAACAGCACACAGCATTCGTGTGGGCGGGTCACACAGTTATCTTTCCGCCAGAAAAAAATAGTTCACTCGCTTCATCCCAACATACCCCTCCTGTGAGTGATACAATTTTTTTTTTACAAACAATACAAATATTATACACAATACACATAAAATATAACAGTAAACATAGTGACAAAATCAAGAGAGTAATGAAATTTTTTGCATTGAATATTCTAACTTTTCTACATTCATGGCTTTCGTAAGAAAATCTGCAATTAAAAATTCTGTTTGGATGTATTCTAATTTAATTACAGTATCTTCAATTAAATCCTTTATAAAATGAAAATGTAAGTTCATATGTCTTGATTTATTTGAAGAACGAGTACCCTTAATTCACTGAATTGCTGCTTGACTATCTGATTTTAAAGTTGCAGCATTATTTATAAATTGTTCACATTTTAATTCAGTTAACAAATTTACACAGTCCCAATTAAATCTTTACAAATTTCAGAAATAGAAAATAACTGCTTCACATGTTGATAAACTAACACTCTTTTGTTTACGACATTTCCATAAAGTTAATGAATTACCAAGTAAAACTACACCTCCAGAAAATGATTTTCCATTTTCTGCATTTCCCCAACTAGCATTTAAAATACCCCAAATTCTTTTTCATAAAACAATTTTTTATCTTTTGAGCCCATCAAATATCTTAACACTCGTTTAGCCAAATTGTAATGTCTCTTCTGTGGATTATGATTAAATTGGGATAAATAAGACATTACAAAAGAAATATCAGGGGGAGTTCTATTAGCTAAATATAAAAGTTCACCAATTAATTCCTGATACAAAGTAATATCAATAAATTCATTTGTAGATGGAAAATTTTTGTCTTCCCCCTTCACAATTGGAGTTTTGACACTTTTACAATTTTCTAAATTATGTTTGACTAATAATGAATTAATGTAGTCACACTGGGATAAATAAATACCATTTTCACATTTTTCAATTTCCATGCCTAAAAACTTATTAGTTTTGTTTTCACACACACACACACAACCACTTCAAATACATTTTTAATCTTACTAACAATATCTTCATACATTTTATCATTGTTACAAAAAATAGCTAAATCATCTACATACGTACATAATATAAGAACACTTTGATTATCAGATTTAATAAAAACACAATTATCAGAAGCTAATTGTTTTAAACCAAAATTTTCTAATTCACCCTTTATGTTCATATACCAGTTTCTACCAGACTGTGGCAAACCATAAATACTCTTTTTCAATTTACAAACTTTGTCATCTCCAATTAATTTTTCATAACCAGGAGGTGGTAACACATACACAGTCTCCTCCAAATCACCATATAAGTATGCAGTTTTTACATCAAAGAAATTAACATTTAATTTTAATTTAGCTGCAAGTGCAACTAACAATCGAAAAGATTCAATATTTACAACTGGTGAATACGACTCTGAATAATCTATGTTTTTAATTTGATTAAAACCAGCTGCTACAAGCCTTGCTTTATATTTTATATTTTTTTTCCCCAGCATCATCTTGTTTTAAACTATATACCCATTTAGTTTTTATTAATTTTGATTTTGAAGGTTTTTGTACGATTTCCCAAACTTTATGTTTATCTAATGAATCTAATTCATTCTCCATTGCCAATTTCCAATTTTGCCAATTAGCACTATTTTTTGCCTCAAAATAAGAGAGTTTGGTACATTATTCATTAAATGAACAGACATCAGCTTAGATTTTAGTCTTTCCGATCTTCTCACAGGGATTTGATTTTGTACATCATTCAATTCAAGTACCAGGAGTTGAATTCTGCCTGTCTGAGGCATGACGTAGTCTGAAGGGGAATTGAATTATCATTCTCAATTGCTACAGACCCATTATTTATATCAAAATTAGACAATACTCCATTTTCTGTATTTTGATTAATTTTGCTTCTTTCGGGAGAGACTTCAAAAAACGAGTCAATATCCCATGCTTCATTTTCAATCTCTCCTCAATTACTTTTTGATTTTTAATATCATAAATACGATATCCCCTCCTTTCTCTAGCATATCCTAGCATAATTCCACGTCTTCCTGGAACTTCAAATTTATTTCTCAGTACTTTTGGAACGTGAAAATAGGCCACAACAGCCAAATTTTTTGAGATAATTTAAATTGGGTTTATTACCTGTTCAAATTTCTAATGGGATTTTTTCTTTCCCTTTTCGTAGTGTAATATTAGATACTTGAGTACTACAATTAATAGCTTCAGCCCAAAATTTTAAAGGAAGCTTACTTTCATATAATAAAGATCTAGCTCTTTCTAGAAGAACGCGGTTGGCTCTTTCTGCCTTGCCATTTGATTCACTATTGTATGGAATTGTTTTTTCATGAAATATTCCTGAATTAGCCAGGTAAGTATCTAGTTGTTCATTTACAAATTCTAACCCATTATCAGTTCCTTATCTTTTTAATCCTTTTATCAGTTAAATTTTCATATTTGGCTTTAAATTGAGAAAATATATCAAACACTTCATATTTATTTTTTAAGAAATAAGTAAAGTACATGCCAGAAAAATCATCTACAATTACCATAAAAAATTTTGCACCACCATACGATTTGATATTAATTGGACCACACAGGTCGGCATGGAGCAACTCAAGAATTTGTGAGCTTTGACTTATATCAATACTATGATGAGTTTTTCTGGTTACCCTACTTATATCACAAGTTTCACATGTGAAATTATTTACATTATCAATATCAATATAATCTTTCATTTTAAGCATATATTTACAATTTAAATGACATAACCTGTTATGCCAAATTTCATAATTATTAGTAGATTGGTCAGAAATATAACACTCAGAATTATACATAGGTTCTAATTTAATTTCTAATCTACCATTATTTTTAAATGCTTTAGTTATTAACTTATCATTTTTATCATATATCAATACACAATTGTTTTCTGATTTAATTTTACAACCTTTATCCATTAAACATGTTACACAGACAATAAATTACATCTTAATTGAGGAACATAACTGACATTAGTAATTGTTATATTAGTAGAATTACAGTGTTTTGTACTCACAGTTTTAGCTGAAACGTTTCCAGTTCCTTGGCTCACCATCTTAGTGTTCTTATCGGCTAAATAAATGTCCATAACTTCTGGAATAATATTTTTAAACCACAGATTCTTTAGCCATATGACAGGATGCACCACTATCCAGGATCCAGGTATTGTCACAGTTTTCCTTCTCGATGGGAAGCTGTAAATATATGATGGTTTCTAGACGAATTGTTTCTTTATGTTATATTCCTTTGGCTTGTGCTTGGAGAGTTCTTGTTTCTATAGTAACAATCCTTTGCCTGATGATTGGCTTTTCGACAAATGTAACAAAGTCTCGTTTGTTTTTCATTTTTTCTCCTGGAATAAAATGCTTCAGCATTAATTCCATCCATACGAGTTTTAATTGGTAAGTTGAAAGTTGTTTCTTCTTCCCTTAGAATTTGAAGAACTTCCTCCATGGATTTGTCTCTTCGAGTTTTTAAAATATCGCGCACTTTAGGGAATTTTCCATTCAATCCTCTAACGGTATGGTAGACTAATTCCCTCGGCGACACGTCCAATCCTAGGGAGTGACACTTAGTCGATATCCCCCGCGCTCTTGCAATAAAATCCCCTACAGTTTTGCCGTTTTTCACGACAATGTTTTTGAGTTCATTGCCCGCGTCAATTTTCCGGTCGCTCTTATTTTCTCCCACAGCACTTTCCCGTTGTCTTCCACCGCGAATTGCAATGCTTGTTCGTTGGAGAGCGATAGTTTAATATAAGATACAGCATCTAAATTTTTTGACTGCCATTCCATGTCATCCTTACGATTAAGGTCTTCAGGTTTTTCATTTAAGATTACAGAGTCTAATCTCTTTAGGCTAAGGGCAGCTTTCATCTTAAGCTCCCAAATAAAATAGTTCGTTCCGTTCAAATCGGGAATCGTTATTTTATCCATTGTAGGTAGAAAGCTTTAAACGTTCACAAAGTCAACTAACACGTCACACAGACTAGCCAGGCTCTGCTACAGATTGTTGTTCTTTTGAAAAATTATTTCCACTCAGGTATCTCTGGACAGCATATTTATTCACATACAAATACAAAAATAATGATCACGGAAACAGCACACAGCAAGTCTGACCAAAAGCACACAGGGGCCGTTCAGCTAGTGAACCCCGTAGAAGGAATGCGTGGGATAGAGGCAGGAAAAACTCGTGTGGGCGGGTCACACAGTTATCCTTCCACCAGAAAAAAATAGTTCACTTGCTTCATCCCAACAACAAGTATTTAAAAATGAGCTTTATATGCTATAAAATACACAGTTATAATTTTTCCTGTTTCTTCATTACTTTTATTTGAGCAAGGCTTAGAAAAAAAATTATATTTGATGAATCCATTTAATTTATAAATTTCAAAGCTGTTGGAAATGTTTTAATATCTTTTCCTTAATTTGAAATTTTTAAATTGCCTTTTCTAATTTTATTCATTTATTTCCTTTGATTAATTCAAAATGCTAAAACTTGAGCCAAAAATTCTTCAAATGAGATGATTCTTTTCTAAGAACTTAAAACAGTAAAATTAAAGAAAATCATTTAAAAAATTAACTTTCAAAATATCAAAAAAGAAGAAATTTTTTTTCAAGTGTTAAATTTTCTTGCCAAAAATATATTTTCATGTTTATAGTCATATATGGTCAATAGATGTAAAAAACAACAACTTAAATTACAAGTAACATGATATAGTTTTAATATTTAGAAATATTCAAATACAATTAAAAAGTTGACCAAATAACTCATAATTATATAATCAGTATGCAAACAGATAAATAAGAAAAGAGTATGCATTTACACAATATTAAATATTCAAAAATACTCACCAATACGTTCCAGCACCTTGAGAGGTTAAGTCCATTCCTATTTCAGGAATATAACTCTCATCGTCCATTATTTTACTCAGTCCAAAATCAGTAATTTTAATTTCATTACTAACAGTCCCACTTCCAAGTAAAATATTGCCTATAAAAATGTAAAAGTAAAGTTAAAAAAATGCCACTTTTTATAACTTCAAACTATCACAAGATGATTTAAAAATTATTTAAAGTACATAAAAAGAAAGTTCTTCCTTTTCTTTATCCCCAACAGGACCATGAGATTTAAGAGTAAATATTAATATGTTACTATTCATTTTAGTTTACTTAGGCATAACATGGAAATAGTAACAAAATATAAAACCATTATTTTTTAAAAAAAATTATTGGAGAACAGAATTATTCCCATAGAATATTTGTCACTATCAGGTATTTGTTTAAATATACTTTATTATTGCCCACAGTTACACTTGTCAAATAACATAAAATATGTGAAAAACCACAGTAATATGTTATTATACCACACAATAAATTGAAATAAGAACAGAAGTACAGTCTGTGAATGTTTCCTCATTGATGACAATTGGTTTTTGTCAGTTTTTTTCTTCAAAACATTCCTGTTTATGTAATTGCTTTAGGCATACATTCTATTTTGACATTATGTATAAAATGTGCATTAAGGTTATTATTAAATGTGACAATTTCCAATTTTAAAATGTTGAAAAAAGGGGGTTAGTAATTAAATAAAAAATATAATAGTATTTACTTTTCTTCAAAAAAAGTAAATCCCTTAGGTTTAGAACAATAATTTCTGAATTTTCATAACAAGGCTTCTTTTTCTTTTTTTCATTAAGAATAAGATATTATGCAATAAAAAGCTAATTTAAAACTAATCAATAAATATAACAAGAATAAAGATATGATCAACAGATAAAAAAAAGTTTTCTAACAGATATAAATTCATCTTATAAAATCTAAATTAAATAATATGTTTATTTCCTCACCTGGTTTTAAATCGTAATGAATGACAGGTGGTTTTATTTCATTTAAATATTTCAGAGCATGAACTACTTGCATTATAATACAGCGTGCTTCTCTTTCAGGTATACTTTTATGTTGCTTCAGATAAAAGTCCAAATCATGGCCATCACAATATTCTAATACTGTACAAAATCTGACAAGCACAAAATACAAAAATAGGAATATATTAATGGTTCAAATAAACTGAAACTGAATGCAAATATAATCAAAGAAACTCTATAATAAATAAGTAAGCAGTTAAAGCACACACAAAGCAAATAAAGAATATATGCAGTTTTGTTCCTAGAATAAAGGAAAATAAAAAGGTCTCTTAAATAAAAGAGTTTCTTAACATGAGAGGAAATTCTACACCATTTTGCCCATCTTTAATTCAGCCATCCTGTTTTAGTGTAATGTAACCCCTTATTATTAACTTTAAAAAAATGTATTTCAAATCAAGATCACTTTATTTCTGGAAGTAATAATTAAAAAAGTTTCTTGGCATTGATTTTAAAGTTGCAACTTCACCAGCATGAAAATTTTTTATTCAGATGGGAAAAATACTTGAAAAATTAAATATCATTTAAGATATAAAATCTCTCAAAAACTACTGGAAAAAAATTCATAAAAACTTATCACAGGGAAGCACAATGATAAAAAAAAAAAAAAAAGCAGCAGCATAGTTACAAAAATTTTTTGTTGGAAATTAAACATCAAAATAAAATTTGATAAAATAACTTTTTCTTATATGATTTCAAACTATCAACAGCATCATTTATTAATTTATAGGAATCTATAATACTACATTTTACTTCTCATATCTCTTAAGTGATATGAGAACCAACCTTACATATGTGAAAATACAGCTTAACCATGTTTCAGACATTTTCTAACAAATGATACTGCAGAACTGAATTTAATTGTGGTACCTTACACATTTCCTACAATCAAGGTATTTTTCTTAATTTCAAAAAGATATTTCTTAAGACTAATATGCCACTTCCCCATAAATGTTCCATTTTTATAAAGAATCGATTAAATCTTTTAAGAAATTCAGGAATATTTGCAAACAGTACAGATACTATATGTCTCACTCTTCCAAAATATTATTTTTCTCTCACATATTAGAAATGATATTTCTTTCAGGATTCCTTTAATAGTTATTAATACATTAAAAGAGAAAAAATAATATACAAATTAAGTCTAATTACTTTACCTCATAAATATACATATGTTAATAATATTTGATTCACCATTACTATATATAAATGTTGCTACATAACTGATTAGACAATAGTGAAATACAATATGAAATAAAAACCTTGAAAATAGCCAGAATATAAGGGAAAAAATGTTTTCATAAATTTTTGTATTTTTATATCTTTTATCAAAGGAACATGAATAATAAATCCTATCATTTAAAGCAGTAGTCCCCAACCACCAGGTCACATACAGGTACCAGGCCGTGGATCAAATGGTACTAGGCCACCCAAGAAACATTAAATAACTTCCATTTTATTGACTGTGGCGCATTTCTCTCTATTTTGTGTGACTTTCCATGGAAACCACTTTACATTCCATGTTACATCACTTTCCATTCATTTTTTGGAGTAACACTATTTTATTCTGAAGGTATATTTAAATACAATTAAATTAAAATTATTAAATCAAAACCTAAAGTATAAACAATCAACACCCCCCTCAGTGGGCCATGGTAAAATTATCAAACATTGAACGGTCCGCAGTGATAAGAAGATTGGGGAGCACTGGTTTAAAGAAATGTGAGGTATACATAAGAGATTTGTTACAGCTTATGCTTAAAGTTATAAGCTCAATGACAATATCAATTAACAGAAGAATGAATATGTGTGTGCAATAATTTAGTAGTAAATCCTTTCTTCACTTTATACTTCTATTTTTAAAAATACATCAAAATTTATACAAAATATACAGAGTTTCAAAGTATAATTGTAAAAAAAAAAAAAAAAAAAAGGTTTAAGTTATATTATTCACATACATTATATTTACTAGAACTTATAAGATATTCAATGAGCATTACTTCTACAGGGGAAGTACACAAAGAGACAAAGATTTTTTTTACAGAAGACGTTACTTTTATTGCATTAATTATATAAGAAATATAAACACACTTTCTTAGGGAGTTGTAAAGGGAAAGACAGAAGGAAGAATGAAAGAAAAGCAGAACTTTAGGAAGGTAGCTTCAACATTCTTGACATTCCAATTTTATAAAATAACAATGTTAGATGCCAAAAAGGTCAAAAGGAGGCAGACCACTAAGTATTTAATACAGTTAAAAATTAAACATCCCCATTCCCAGAATTTTACTGATTCACAATAATTATTTATGAGAATGTTATAATCAAGAGTAAATATTGGAAATAAAATTTCTTTTTATATAAACCTTGGACTATCTCATTTCATGCTTCGAAGTATCAATTTTTTACATTTAATGATAACATGCATTAGTCTATTAATTAAATAAAAAAAATTTAGTCTTAATTTGAAATATTAAAAGAAATTTTTTAAAAAATACCAATAAAACCCAATCAAAACATATGAATCACAATGTAATTCAAAATATTATGAAATTATTAGCTCAAAAACAAGGTACTGAAATAGTTTTTAATACAACAAAGGAGTAAATTTAAATCTTGTCACTTAAAAAAACAAAAACATATAACATTTAGCTATATTTCTTAAAATCTTTATTATGGTATCCTCATTCAAATAAAATCTAGACATAAAATGAAAAAATAAAAAACTTAGTGGTCAGTCCCCCAAAATATAATAAGATTAACTTACGTATTAGCTTTAATAGTTTTTCTTTCATTGTGATTCAACTCAAGTAAACTAAATATAGAGGAAAAAATCATTCAATTTATTTGCATTTACTTGCACTTATTAAAATTCTGTTTATTTAACTTTACCAAACAAATGCAGGTATTTTATATTTCGGATTTAGAAAATTGTTTATCTAAATTAACCAAGTAGAAATTAATATGTGATATTCCCGTTAGCATAAGTTCAAAATGATTTTTTTATACTACCATTGTTGCTATTGAATCTAAACAATAAATGAATGTAAAAATTTTAATGGATATTTTTGCAATTATTTTTCTTTATACAATAAAGTGAATTTTTAAAAAATAATGAAAATATATTGTGAGCAGTCAGATTCTATCTTTGAAATAAACTCTTGGAGGATGCATGTAATAGTTTAGTACCTCTATCTACATAACTCTCTATCAAATTGTAAAGATGGAACAAATAGTTAATCTTTATAAATTTATTAATCCCTATATTTAATAAACTTTTTTTTACAAAAACAATATTTGATACATCATTTAAGATTAACTTTAGCATTTTCCAGAATGACACCCAAGCATTTTAGTATCGATTTTGTTAAGAATCAAAATTTTAGGAAGGACAAAAAAGATGATAGAAGTACAGATAATTCAAAGAAGGGGCGGGAAAGTATTTCTTTATAGTATTAACTTATTTTAAATAAATTGATTATTGTATTAATTCAAAAACAATAAGTTAATCATTACATTAATTTATTATACAAGTTGAAAAAATTATTACAATTAATCTCTTTATTTAATACATATTATGCATGTCACTATATGTATATGTATTCCTATTCTAAGAATTATGAGGCTTGTTTATGGATTTAAAACTTTTTTGAAAAGTTAATTTTCTTTTTATTTAATTTATGTTAATTACCATTGAAGAGATTAATGAAAAATTTAAAAGATTAAAAATATTTCTGTAGATGAAAAATTAAAATAGTTTTGAACTAAAATTGGAGAAACATTTTAATATGATATCAATACATAAAAACAATCATAACATATGAAGGAAAGTACATAAACTGTTTTATTTTAGGATTTAATTAGCAAATAAGCGTTTTTTTTTGACAATTTCAGATCAAATAATACACATCAAAAATCGAAAAACTTCCCAATTTTATAAATGAGTTATTAATTATTTAGTTCACTAAAATTTGAGAAACTAAATAATTATCAATCCATTTAAAATATAACTGAAAAAGTAACAGTACATTTGATATTTTTCAAAAGTACAATAAACAATTTCACAAAATGAATCAGATGATGCATTAAACTTACAAAGTTATGAAATAATAAATTATAAGAAACTTAAAACATGAAAGAGGAATTTTTATAATAACAATTATGAAATGCTACTAGATTTGTTCATAGGGGAACTTAATTCAAAATTAAGGAAACAAAAATTGGACAAACTTTGTAAGCATAATACATCCCAATTCAGTTTGTAATAGGGTAAATAAATTTATTAAAAAATTTATTCCTCAGAAATTAAATTTTAAAATGATACTTACGAATTTGGGTCAATTTCAAACACATCATACAATTTCACAACACGAGGATGATCTAAAGATTTGTGAATGTTATATTCCCTAAGAGCATGTCTGTAAGAAAAATAACCAAATTAAACATTTATCTAATTATATTACTTATTGTATATGTAATTTAAAACACTAATATTCAATTTCTTTTGTACATGCATTACATTAATAAAAGTCTTTATATTTTTCCTCTAATTATGTAAAAAACGTAAAACTATATTGAAAATTTATCATTTTTTCTTAGAAAAAAAAATATTTAAGCATAATATCAGTATAGATCTAACACATTGTTTTAAAAATCATTCTTTTATTTATGTTAATATTTTTATATGGTTAAAATTTATTGAGATAAAATTTTGTATATCTAAAATAGAATTTTTCTCTGTACCTTTTTCCACTCACTAAATTTATAGTTATTCAAAACTATTTCAGGGATGACAGCAATTTACAAAATTATTAACTACTCGAATATAAAACAATAAAAAGTTTAAAGCACACACTATTTAAATTGTTGTAATTAATTAGGAACATGTCTGAAAATGGAAAACTATGATCCAATTATAAAGAATTAAGTTCTTGCTTTAAGATATTTAAATAAAGCTTCCATACAAAGAAAGTACAATAAAATCACCATAAATAACTAGAATAAACTGATTAAAATGTGGAAAATAACTGATTGTATCTATTTCTACACTAATCCTGTAGTTTTGCCTTCATGTTGCTGAGTTTATTTTGTAATTGTATATTTGATGTGCATTGTACACTTAGTTTTTACTTTATTTTATGTATTTAAGAAAAATATTATTCTCAAATTTTGGCACACAGGAGAAAATGAGTTGAATTTTAGAAGTTGCTACATGAAAATAAAAAAAAAATATTTTGCTTAACAAAACTGTGCCTATAAATCAGGAGCTAAAGTGCTACTAAACAAATGAGCTAATTAAATATGGTATCCTGGAGGAAGGATAAACTTCATGAATTTTTAATAAATTTAATGGCAACTAGTTCTTGGTTTTCATTTACTTATTTCCCCATCAATGTGAAAATAAAATGATAAATAAGAGTTGTAAGGAAGAATACTGTCAGCAGATAACAGAAATTTTGCATAAAAATTAACAATCTAGGTGTAAAAGCATACTGAAAAGCATAAATTGTATGCGAAAAATGTTAAGGTTAGCAGCTATACACATATATATCACATTCAAAATAAAACACTCTAGATAAACAATTTAATACACCAAGAATTTTTTCTTAAAGCAGAACTTTCAGTGTAATATTAGATATATGTGGATTTCTAATTTAATTTTATCGAAGACTAGGACAATTTTTGCAACTCATAGTTCATTTTTAATTATACTTGTTTTCAGTTAGATAATCACATAAAGTACAGAGGACGTCAATATATAAAGGTTAGCCTTCCAATAAATATTAACTGCATGTGAGGATTTTGAGAAATATTGCAGTTTAAGAATGTGGTCAAATCCAGCAAGGCTATTGTAAACAAAAAATTAACAATACTTATTATCAACAACATACCTCTAAATTGAATATTCTTAAGTGAAAACTATGTATATATACATAAAAAAGACCTTTAAGTAAATTTATTTTTTAAGCTCAAAATTCCAATTACCGAAATCGATGACAACAGACTTGCATATTACGAATTTGGAACAATTAATGCCATACTAAAATTATACAATGATTAATTACAGGTAGATCATATAATTGTAAACCAGTCAAATAATATGAATAGTACATAAGCTGAAGAAACTAATTAACATTTTTTCCCCCTTTTTGATGATAAATATTATAGCTGCAATGTGGTGGATTTTCAGATGCTGTAACTAAAACGACTGTGAATTAAGAGATTCTGAAAATTATTCACTTGAAAAAATCCCCCCCCCCCAATTCAGTGATATATATGTTACTGTTAAAGCTTGAAAGTCATTATTGTGCAGATTAACTTATTTGTTCTGTTCAAATGCAAAATCAAGAGTTTTCCACATTTTACCTAGGTCAGAGGTTCCCAAACTTTTTCTCATAGAACCCTTGCCATGTTTTTTCGGTTTGGGGTAGACCCCTGGTTACTTGATATTGAATTTTCACAAATTTATCAAATTAAATGCCTTTTTGACAGCTGGTATAGAGCTATTTATTTTTAAAGACTTAAATTTCTAACTCCAATGAAGTATAGTGTTTAAAATTTAAGAAATACATGCTAAAAAATTAAAATTTAATTAATACATAAAATAATTGCCCAACAAACAAATTTTTATAATAGAAAAGATGAATCTGGTGCTTCAATAACAAATTTTCAACATTCGGCATCAATCTTGTCAGATTTAAATCTCCTTGGGTAGAAGAGTCCAGTCTTTTTCTTTCTTTCTTTTTAGAGATTGGCAACCACGCTGAAACTCCGTCTCCTTAGGAAAAGCAATTGAAAACTTTTTCACAATATTCCATAATTCAGGATAAATAACAGGTATGTCTTTTTAAAGCCAAAATTGCTGACATCTGTTTCTAAACTTTAAGATCTTCACAACTGCCTTTCCCAATCAGTTCATTTTTATAATACAGCCTTTTTTTCCAATGTAACCATATGAATTCATTGCCTACTGTGGTTATTACCATAGTCAAAGAATTCTCAAATCTAGTTTCAAAATTTGAATAGAGGGCATTTAAATGTTGAATGTAGGTTAAAACATTATATCCCTGGCAGATTTCCTGTGACCACTTGAGAAACTGGGAAAATTTGTGACATCCAATATTATATTTTTTAGCGTAATTCCGGCAAGAAATGCTAAAATGATGGTTTTAATAAAACTTATGCTGTCACCTTTTGTAACTGCAAATTAATCTCATTAAATTTAGTAAATAAATCTGTTAAATATGTAAAATCTGATTTCCCATTTGACTAAATTTTCCTTTAAACTTATAGTGACAATCTGGTTTAATGAGAGCCACTATCATAGACCCCTTTTTACACCTCATGGACACCCAAATTATTTTTTTGCTGACATGGACCTCTTGAGGTCTATATAGACCACTTTGGGAATCACTGATCTAGGTAATCTTCCTATTAGTGGTTTCCAAATTGTTAAAGTTCAAAAGTTGCTTCACTCATTTTCTTTCTGTTAGGAATTTAGTTTTGATGTTGACTCATCCCAGAATATTTATCCTGAATGTTTAGAAGCAGAGTGGCAGAGAGAGTAAATGTATGTGATTCAACTAATTTATAATAAATTTAATTACGACATCCAGTATGTTCTGGAAGCAAATGAATGTTAAAAGTTCCAATATTACAAAGTATTGCAGCACATACCAATATAGTAATCGCAATCATGATAAATGAAATTATAGATAGTATTAACTTAATTCTTTAGATATATAAAAATAGATAACATGTCAATTTCTGTAAATACTTTAAACTGCTTAATTCTTTGACTGTAGTTTTTCAATTTATTGATTCGATCAATTAATATATAGATTATTTTTTGATATGTTAAGAATCAATACAAGCAAACAACATTAAATTTATTAAATTTCAGTGTACAGAAACATTGCTTTTGTTCTTCCAAAGAATGTCTAGTGCAGCGATTCCCAAAGTGGTCTATATTGACCCCTAGAGGTCTATGATGACCAGCAAGGGGTCTACATAAGTGAAAAAATAATTTTGGGATCCATGAGATGTAAATGGGGGTCTACAATCCTGACTCTAGTGAGCAGATCATGACTTTAATTTTAAAAGAAAATTTAATTAAATGGAAACCAGATTTTACCTATTTAACAGATTTATTTACTAAATTTAATGTTAATTTGCAGTTACAAGGTGACAACGTATATTTTATTAAAAAGGACCATTATTTCAGTGTTTTTCCCAGAATTAAGATAAAGCAGTATATTGGACGTCGCAAATTTTTTCAGTTTCTCAATTGGCTGTTGATAATCTGGCAGAAAAATAACGTTTTAAACTATGTTCAACATTTAAATGTCCTTTATTCAGATTTTGAAAACAGATTTGAAAACTCTTTGACTGTGGTATTACCACAGTTGGCAATGAATTTATATGGCAACATTGAAAATAAAATGTCAGATTCAAAGAGGAATTGATTAGAATAGGCAGTAATGGAGATCTTAAAACAAAGTTTAGAAATGGATGCCAGCAATTTTACCTTTAAAAGACGTGTCTGTTATTTATCTTGAATTATGATGTATTGTGAGAAAGATTTTAATTGCTTTTCCTAGTGAGAAGGAGTTTCAGCATAGTTTTCAATCCTCAAAATAAAAAAAAAAGAAAAGAAAGAAAAAGACTGGACACTACCAACCAAGGTGGTTTAGGGTTAAATCTACAAGAATGATACAACATGTTGAAAATCTGTTATTGAAGCACCAGATTCCTCCCTCCTATTATAAACATTTGTTTCTTGATCAGTTATATGCATTAACTAAATTTTAATTTAATTAATATGTGTTTCTTAAGTTTTAAACACTATATTTCTCTACAGTTAGAAATTAAAATCTTTTCAAGTAAGTAGCTCTATACCAGCTGTTGAAAAGACATTTAGGTTGATAAATTTGCAAAAATTCAATATTAAGTAAGCAGGGGTCTACCTCAAACCAAAAAACATGGCAAGGGGATCTACGAGACAAAAGGTTTGGGAACATTTGGTCTAGTGCCTAAAAGCTAATGTGCTGATTACCTAGCTAACCACGAGGAGATTAAATAATTTCTGCACTTTAGCAGTAACATATAAATTTAAGTAAATTTAAGTTTTTAGTAATGCTTGTACACGAACTATATTGAGATGCAAGATACAATGACACATATTTTACTGATAAAATATTTTTTAAAATTTAATGAAGCAATATTCCTAATGCTATGAGTTACTCACTTTATATAATTTGCTTTTTTATCATCTTTCCAATCTTTATTTAATTGATGTATTTTACAAGCAACATACCTCTGCTCTTTCAAATCAAATGCCTGAAATGTAACACAAACATTTGAATAAATATTTACTGCTTAAGATAATTTTTAACAAACTTTCAACAGTATTGGGAATGAATCATGAGTTTTATTGTAGGAAGATAATAGCATAAATTGTTATATTTTACAAATAAATTAAATTGACAGCTTCTATAATAAAATAAAATTTATACATGACAAACACATTAGGCTTCAAAACACCCTTTTTATCTTTCATAAATTTAACACATATAAATATTGTAAAAAAAATTAATGTAAACCTACAGAAATTATGCATTTCATATGATAATAATGACCAAACAAAACATTTGAGGGAGTGTCACATTTCAATGTATTAATTATAAATTCTTTTGCTCATACAAAATCGGCTAAACATCATTTAATGTATTTATAGCAAAGATTAATATTTAGTTTCTAAGCAAACATAGAGGGAAGGAAGGTATTAAAACAGTCTTAAAAAGAAATGAATGTTGTTTAAAATCCTAAATTTAGTAATTTAAAAAAATTGAGCAAATAAATCTCTTGCAAAAATTCAAACATATTATTTGATAAGGATTTATAATCAGTGTAAGATTTTACAATTATTTAATTTTATCTTTTATCACTGTTAAAAATATTTATTTGTAAATTCTAATGTTATATTAAAAGATATTTTTTTAAAAAATTGGTGAAAATAGTATTTTTATCAAAATGAAAGCACAAAATAAAATAAAAATAAAAAAGAAGCTATCAAAAACAGGAATATTTTTTCAAAAAATGTTCAAAAAGAGCTGTTGACAAAATTTCTCACATAACTAGTCAAACTATGCAGAATTATATCATAGGATTCTCTAAAAAAAATATAAATATATATCACATGGTTTTATTATAAGCAAACATCTGATTTTCAAATTAATAGACAAATATTTCAAATATTTATAAAAGGTGTAAGGCATAATCAAATATGCGATTTAAACAAATTTTCAAAAAATTTTTAAGGTCTTGAATGATGTGAAGAATATTCAACTGTGAAACTTGGTATGTTAATATTTCATACTGTACAGTAGGATTATGGAGAGGATTGCAGGGAAATAAACAGCATACAGTAACTGGTTGACTTATACTTTGAGTACTTCAATTTTATAAAAACATTAACAAAAAGCTTAACAAAGGCTATAGAGTTATAACTTCGCAAATCACATGTTAGGGATAACATTTATAAAAATTTTATATTAATTAAACGTTTAATGCAAATAAATATTTTATGAAGTGATAAAACCAGATATCAAAAAGAAAGTTATGTTAAATTATGAAAATAATTTTACAGTAAATCTAACAAGTCATTAAGCATATTTTTAAGTGAATAGCCCAACAATTTGTTAAAGTGGCAATATTTTGAAGAATTATAATATATTTCCTTTTAATCACATATATCTTTATTAATACTACATATTAATAATTATATCTAATTACAATAACCATATACTGCAAAGCAATTAATACAGACTTAAATAAGTTAAAAATATATACAGAATTATATAAAAAATACACCTGCAAAAATCCAGAAATTTAAAAAATACTTAAAAAAATCTTTTCATTTACATATAATTAATCATATAATTTAAAACATTATAATAAAAATAAACAACTTACTTTATGAACTTCACTAAAACCACCTTTACCAAGAAGTATTAGCAATAGATACCTCTCATTCAAGACAGCATGATTATTGAACCTTTATAAAAAATAACCAGAATCAGAATGCTATTATAGTATCCTTTTTCTCTTTTATGATATCTATATAATTAAAGATTCTACTTACCTAGATTGATCTTCATTATGTATACGTTTCAATTCCCTAATATGTAAATTTCTTTCTCTTTCAAGCTTTTCTAGTTCTACTTGTAAATCAGTATCTTCTTTTTTCAAAGAAGCTTGTCTCAATTTTAAAATCTCTTCATGTTCATAGTATTCTAACCATGTAAGTTTTTGAATGACACTATAAAAACAAGCATGTGTTGAAAATGATTTAATGTGTTTCAAAATAATCCAAATAAAAAAGGCATTTTTTTTCACATAAAAAAATTAAGTACTATATTTATTTTAATCTAAATCGTCATCAATTCTAAGCCACACCCCAATTTCTCAACAGGTTTTTGTGAAAAAAAAATAGTGTAGAGAGGTTTATTGATATCAGATATTTGCAAAATTAAAATAAGAATTAATAAGGAGTTAAAAAAATTGGCAAAAAATGATACCAACTTTAACAGTATTAAAAACTTTAAATACATACATGAACCTATAATTGCTCTAACTGACAATGTCATGTTCAATTTCCCCAATTCAGTGAAATTTTTTGCCTTTGATTCTAAGCTACACTTGATTTTCAGTAGCATTAACACAAGAAAAAAAAGGTGTGGTTGATTATTTATTAATGTTGTACTATGATGCAACGTGGCTACAAGCAACTGATCTTATAATTCTGAATCACAGCCATGATGACCATACCTTAACTGGAACCCTATAGTCCAAACTTCCATACCATGCCAGTTTGAGAAACTTGAGTCTTGGCAGATTTAATGTACACCAGCCTTTATACATGGCATATTTTTAGTGGCTTGAAACCACGACTTGACAGATAAGCATTTACTGAAGCACATGGTTTATAAAAAAAGGGAAATAAAAAAATTGTAAAGAAAGCAGTAACTGTGGATGCCTTACTTAATCTGTCCCTGAGAATATTGTAAAAGAAATTATTCTAAAATAATATATATTTCCTATTTCAAAATGATAGATTTTTTAAATAACTGTGCAAAAACGATAAAAATGAATATCACTTATTTTTAATTTTACATACATCTAGCAAAAACTGCAATTATTTTTTTATACTTACGAATTCAAGACATATTTATCAAACCTAAAGCTATTTGTGAATTTGTTAGTAAATTATTATAACATATTTTTAATAAAGTTATCTCATAATTCTCCTTTACAAACTAAATCTGTTTTAAAAGATAATCTTTCTTAAAAAAGAGCTATCTTCATCATTAAAGCACTACCAACAATAAGAGTATTCTTTCTCTTACTGTAAACAAAGCAATAGTACCTCTATGTACTACATTCGTTTTTTACGAAATACTATTTTATCTAGACAGTGCAAAAATACTAATAATAACAATGATTATGGGTGCATGCATTGCATAAAGGTTTGTTTCATAATTGTTACTTATTTGTACCAACTTGTAAACAGTATGATGATGAATCTGGTTGTTCAAGCTCATTACAGAGAAAGACATTATAACCTTGAAAAGAAACACATGACTTCCACATGAATAATTCCAAGAAGCATATGGTTAGTACAATAAATTTAAACTGTTAAAATTCTAGAATTTTGAACCAAAAATATTATAGTGGGATTGTTTCTAAAGTTTGCTCATCAGTTTGGTGGAAGGGGAAGAGAGGTAGGAGGCCCTAGACCACCCCCAGGGCATTTTCTCTCAAAATTGGGGTGTAACCAAGCAAAATCATAGCCCTAGCAAGAAGCCCAAGCCCAAGCAAGCAAGCCCAAAAAGCCCAAGCAAAATCTAGCCCTTTGCTGTTATGAATTTCATGAGCCTTGATCTGATGCTACTGTCAATCAGGTGGCATAAGTAACAACTGCTGGATTGCACCATCACATTTAGAAATTTTACTAATTGAGAGCTTTGTCGTAGAGGGAAAAAATCTGGAAGATCTACTGAACAAGGACCAAATTGTACGTTTTATACGTATCTAGTTTGCTTCTTGAGTGATGTTCATTGACAATCAATAACCATTTTTTAGAGGGCTTTAATATAAACTTTTAAAATAATTTAATAACTACTGCTTTCTGCATTTTGCTTAATTTATGAAATCTTTCATGCAGTCCTCCAAAATTTTTTATTTATAACTTTGCATATGATATTGTTTCTAGCAAAACAAAAGATACCTGAAAAACAAAAAAGATATCCCAAAAATTAAATACAATAAATCAACCATATTAATCTGAAAAGTATGCTTACTCCTTAGGAGGATCTGGTTTAGCAAAATCACCATTGGCTACTGCAGGCCCATTATTCGCTCTTCCTTTCGGCTGTGCAGTACTGGGTTTCCGTTTACCAAGCAATTTTCTTTGTCTTTCAATTTCTTCCCTCTCTGTAGCAATAGTTTCTTGTTTCCTGTAGTAAATAAATGATTTATAGCAATACAAGTTAAAGTTCAATCATATCATTTAAATATGTAAAAGGTATTTGAAAAAATCTGATAATTAAAAGTGCAATGTTTCATATTAAATGCAACAATTGTGGTATTATAAATATTCAGGAATATTTTGAAAATGAAGAGGATATTCAAAATTTACCCTCCCCCCCCCCACACACAATTTCTTCACATAATGAGTAAAAAATTTCTATCATAAAAATGTTTACAAAATATAATACAAATAAATCTGTTACAATAAGTAAAATATACATAAATTTCAAGGACAAAACTTTTTTTTATAGAATGATCTGTTATTGAATGAGTTAACATTTATTCTTTTGTGTTAGTATTACATTTGAAAACCAATACTTTAAAAAAAAACACTGAAAAAGGGACAGGGCACCTAAACCCAGCTTTTTTTTCAGTATTTTCTTTAAAAAAGCACACACACACAAAGTTCCTAAGAAAGAGTAGGGTACATATTACAATATCCTAATTTAAAAATTGAATAAAATACATATTTTAATTTCATGTTCAGTATTTACTTAGAAAGGTTTGAGAATTTTAAGTAAATCAAAGCATGTCAAAGCAATAAAATACTTAGACATTAATTAACATTTAATTAGTGATTTTGAAGAATACTATATTTCGCATTTATAAATATGAATGAAAACCGATTCTTACGTTTTTCTTTACTAAATAACATTTGCTTTGCACGTTAGTCTAATTTAATTAAACATTTTTGTATTAGTAATGATTTTGTCCCAATAAATTTGTATAAAACAAATTTTTTTTTTTTTAAAAAAAAGAGAGAATTATTATATCTATTTATACTACTCATCAAAAACTTACTTGATAAGTTCTGTGAAAGCATAACCGTCAACCCAATTTTCAACAAATGAAGCTCCTTGACGTTGAGTTATGAACTGTCCTAAACGTAGCCTATTTTGCATACACTTTTGCCTGGCAGCTTTCTTCTCCATTGTGCTCTACATTAGAAACATTGATGAAAAAAATATTTTTGTTAAGTTAAGCTTCATGTAATTTAAGTAATTTGAAGAAAAACTATTTTTTTTTTAATAATGAAAGAACATGGCCAAAAATATTACACTAATACAGACAAATTGATTTTAGAAATTTCAAGCCTACAGTTATTTTTAAAAATTCAAATTAATAATATTAAAATAACTAATAATCCTAATTTAATATACTTATTTTATTGGAAATTATTTTTAGCCATAACTTTAAAAAAAAAAAAGAGTTTATGTAGTTTGTTTATGTAACTCAAGATATAAACTAAAAGAATAGAGGAAAATGAAAAATACTTAGGTTTTCAAATTGCATTGATAAAAAATTTAAAGTACATGAGTTTTAAACATAAACACTTAAAAAAAAAAAGACATCTACTAAAGACAAATATGCATACTAAATACAAATGCCTTTTTTTAAAATCATTTTCAGAAATATTATCTTTGTTCATGGTATATTGCAAATAACTTTACACATTTCATAACTAACTTAATTTTTTTTTTTTACAAAGTAACCAATAATGCATTCAGTTACAATAACTTCTAAAAAAGGAAAGGTATATGTAATAATTCTGTACAGTTAATTTTGGGTTTTGCAAAAATTCTCAAAATTAACAAAATAATTAGGATAAAAAAAAACTTTCCCTACAATAATGCTATGAATTTAATACACAGATTTATAAGAAAATAATATTAAGCGGCTATATATAAATATGAATTAAAATTAAAATAAAAGTATATATTTAATTTGATAGTAAAAAAAGCAAAGTATCAAAAAATAGCAAACAGTTAAGTATAAGAATTACAAAACATTTTGAAATACCTTTTCAATCAACAACTGTTTAGTTACACTCAAACACTTGGCTTGTTGTTCTTTTTGTTTATCTATTAATTTTTGATGAGCATTAACTTGTCTTTTATATTCATCACCAGCCTGTAATAAATACACATGAAATTACTTCAAGATTCTTCTTTATGCAGAAATAAGATATAAAAAAAATAGTTTTAGCACACTACAACAATTTATTGAAACAAACACATAAGTATGATAGCAGATTCAATTTTAAATATGCATGATTAATTATATGCCAGCCAAGAATATATATTATAAATTCTAAGTAATTAACATATAATATAAATTCTATTATAAATTCATTAAATTTTAAATAGATCATAAAATCCAACACCCTATTACAGTTAAAAAGATGAAAATTCTAACAGCTATATCATGAGAACAAAACATTTAAAGAAAGTCGCATTAAGATTTAAATCTATTACATAGAAAAAGAAATGTTAAAAGATATCATTCATACCCTTTGCAATTCATCAATCCTGTTATCTCTTATTTCTAGATCCATAGCAGATTTACTTTCCAGTTCTTTGATTTTATTTATTGTCAAATCAGTCTGAACAGCTCGATGATACATTTGAGTGCTTCTCTGGAGAGGAGCCATTAAAAGAGTATATTCTTGATTACTGCCCATTGCAGTAGACAGAGGAGATTGCAAAGAAGTTGCTTGTGGAGATGGAGGATACTGAAAAAGTATAACATACAAATGTGTAAAACATAAGTAAACATACAAAATAAAAAATCTTAATTTTCCTGTTTTGCTTTTAAAAAAAAAAACTTAATTTTATTTCATAACATTTTAGTTTTATTATAAAAACATAGGTTCTATACAGACAGCAACAGTAAATTTTCTCAAAACATAAGCAGTAAATATATAATATACTTTTAATTTAAATAAAATGACAATGAAATTTATTTAATACTCTGAATAAATTATAAAAAGTTATCATTAAAATGCAATGTAATCTTTATTTATTTCATAATAGAGGAAATAATGGCACCATTCCATTAAAAAGAAACAAAGATTGATCAATTCAGTTTAAATGACAGATTTTCGAAAGAAATTCCACATGATAAATATACTTAAAAGTATTTTTGTTTCATCTCTAAAAGTTCTTGAAATCAGAATGAATACTTCATAACTTACCCTTGAAGGAAAATAAAATAAGAAATCAGATCAACGGACTAATAAAATTTTGATGCTACATACTTAATATCTTCTACTACTCAGAGTTCTCCCAATTAATGCTTAACAAATAATGTCCATGAATAATAATAATAAAACTCAAGAATATTAGATAGTTTTTCATAACATTAAAACTAAAACATTTTGAATTAAATGTAGAGGATTTAAAAAGATAAAAACAATACTAACTTATTTGAAGGAATTATAATATAGCATGATTCAAATAAAAAAACATTTAAACCTCTTCTCAATATTTTTTAAACATGTTTACAGCACCTTGAAATTAAAAAAAGGAGGGGAGGAAAATCCATACTTACTTTGAAATATTCATTTATTTTTTTAGCAGCCTCAGGTCTTGAATTTTTTGCAGTATAAATGATTTCTAAAAGTACATCATAATATATCAGCAATTCTGTCATAATAATATATGGCATTAAAAGAAGTAAAGGAAATAAAAAGAGAATAGGATATGCCAGGAAACATCCCAGTTAACAACAAAACAATAAAATAAAAACAAAATATTAAGTATATAAATTAATGATTTATTTAGAATTTGAACAATGTAAATATAGTTTGTAATTACCAGCTGATGTAGAATCATCTTTCCTTTTCCGTTTTCTTTCTGTAGCTTGAGGTCTATGAGGTGTATATTTATCAGGTGACTAAAATATAAGATGTTATTTTTAAAAATATTGAAAGAAAAATACACCACATTGTACAGCTTTCACCATTTTCTACAAAATTAAAATGCTATTCTACCATTTAAAGAATTGCAAATGACAATGCTTAAATATTCTAAATTTAACCAAAACTACTAAGCAGAATGTATTTTTTAAAAGCCCAAAACAGTTTTAAATGAAAAATATTTATGAATTTAAGTCATTAATGTAAGAAAAAGAAAAGTTCCTAAAATTTTTTCACCCAAGTAGAATAAACAATTATTAAGCATACAAACTATTATAAAAGGATTACAAATAAAACAGAATGCAATTTGTTGATCATATAGGACACACATCAACTGGACTTAAAAAATTCTGGTAAATAAACTTTTTGTTTGTGAGGACTGTTAGCAAGGGGGAAAAATTTTCCTTTTAGATAATTTAAGAACATGTGTTTTTTCAGCACAGTTAAAGTCTTTTATAATTAAGACATCTTACTTTTAGTTGCAAATCTTTGTACATTTCTGATAAATATACTTCCTAAAATTTCTTACAATGCACCTGAAGATGCACATTTTTCTCTTACTTAATATATTAGCATTATTTTTAGAGAAATAAATTGCTTTATTTGTAAATAATTTACACATTGTAATGACATCGAAGACCTATTCTTATTCTTCATATTAAAAGGTAGAGAGGAAAGTCAACTTTGATCTTTACAAATTTTTTGTACCAAACTTAAAAAAGTTTTCTTTTATAGTTTTTTCAATTTGTAATGTACTTCCTTGAAATAAATAGGCAAATCATTAAACTTCAACAGAAAAATAATTATTTTTAACAAAAACTCGACATCTTTATTTTAAATCTAATTTTATTATATACTTCATACTTAACTTTGTAAAATAAGATATGGAACAGTTATTTAAACAGGGTGTCTACTTATTTTTTTTTATTTTAAAAAAATCACTGATATCTATTTTATATAAAAACAAAAATATTGAAAATGAAAATAAGTAACACTATTTGGTGTGTGATAGTACAAAGGTGTTTAAATAAATGCAAAAGGTTTCTATTAAACTGAAAAATTTATTTTGACACTAAAATAAGTCATAAAATATTAAATGCAGCTACTTATATTTATGGTCACATAGAGAAAATAAAAATGTGAAAATAAGTAAATATTAAATTCTTTATTGAATGTCAAGCAAAATGAATTACTTTTAGATATAAATATCTAAGCATAAATAAAGCTCTTATGCCAATGTTCATTCACTCTAATAATGTTCTTTAATTAATTACATAAACTATCTGAGAAAAAAATGATTAAAAATTAAATTTAATCATTTAAGCATTAAAGTTTTGATATATTTTATAAATATCCAGTCAAAACTTCATGACCTACATTGCCATTTCTTGACTTTTTGAGGGCTTTAGTGACTTTAGAGACCTCGTAGGCACCCTGTAAAATATAAACTTTAATGTCCTAAGACGTTTCAATTTCAAGACTATTACAGCAGTGATAAAATATTATTTTCGTGGACTTTAGGAGGAAATTATTCTTTTATCATGATTGGGAAATTCCTAATTTGGATGAAACCAAACTAATTTGCCACTTTTAAATTGATCATTCAAATTTTAAAGTTTACATTCATTTTGAATATTGCAATTTTCAACAAACACGCTTTACTATTTTCCAGATTTTAATTTTTAAATCATCATTTGTCAAAAAAAAAAAAAAAAAATGAGTACATTTTTCCCCTTGATTATTGTTAAATAGTTTAATTGATTCACAGCTGAAGCAATAAATAATTAAATTAACAATTTACATCAGATTTGAGTAACATAATTAACCCCTTAACTGGGAAGGAAAATTTGCTCCCAGTTCCACCATTTTTCAAAAGGATGTAAGTAGCTATGTCGTGTATTTGGGGGGGGGGGGGG